>SRHC01002693.1:0-47638 GCA_004794325.1 Pomacea maculata
TTTGATGAGAGTCAGGGTGTCATCAGGGACCTGCATTTAAAGGTCTTTCCCTGGCTCAGCAGCAACACCAACTATACTTATAACTTTATCTACTATGACCTGGGACTCGCCAACAACAGCTTGGCTCTGGTAAGATCTGTGTGCTAAACTGTCCGTCCGTCCGTCTGTCCGTCCGTCCGTCTAAAAATGCATTCTCTTCTTTTTACAGCTCACTAAGTACTGCAGATGTCACGTGCTGAGTTTCCCATTCCAGTCGCTACCTGAAGTCTTCAAGAATCTCAGAACGTACCAGTGGAAGCCCGTGATTGTGAAGGTCAGCATCTGTCTCTCCCAATATTAAATAAATATTTCAAGTTGTCAGTAATCACCGTTCTAAATTATCAGTGTGTTTGAAATAAGCCTCGTACTGCTGCTTGTATCGTTAATTGACTATTGCATCCAGCCACCACATCTGTCGATAAAAGTATAGCTGTTCTTACTGCAGTGTCTTATGTTTTCTAGACGAATGGTTAGCAGCAACTAGATTCCGCTCAGTTTTTCTTTTAACTTAGAAGTTATTACAGTGCAAAATATTCCATTCTTTTCGTGACGTACAGAAGCAGGACCGATGAACAACTGTTAAAATCGTCTCCTTATGAAACTTGTTAGAACACAGATATTGTATGCTTCTTAAAGCAGTTAAAAAGAGAGCGACCTCTTAAATACTTTGGTTTCGACCCTTTACCATGAGTAAGGCTCGCATGTTACTGTCTTGGTTGTGTTTGTCTCCCTTACTCTACCTCACACAGGCGCACAGCCCGCACTCCAAGCTACTGATGTGGATGGATGCTTCGGTCCGCTTCAAGTCCGGTGATGTCAGCCTCGTCATCCAGCGTGTCATGGCCGACGGATTTTTCATGAAACACAACAACTACATGATGCCGAGACACGTGATGCCAGTGATGCTGCAGTATTTTCACACTGAAGCCTGTCTCCTCGCCCCCTTCTATGAGACGGAATCAGGCTTGGTTGTGGTCAAGAACGAGCCGCTGATGAGCAAGGCTGTACTGGATCCTTGGGTCGCCTGTGCATTTGCCCCGAGATGTGTTTATCCAGGTGATGACTGGAGAAAACTCTTACCGTGTCCTAGTAACAAACGAGGCTATAGTGTGTGTCACAGATTCGACCAGGCGGCTCTAGGTGTGATTCTTGTTACACTGTTTGACTTTAAATCGTCACAGCTTGTAGTTCCTGACAACAATGTTTATATTTGGAGAGACCACAAAGTAAAGTATTTTCCTAACACAGTTTAAATAATCTTGATTATGAAATTTGTTTATAAAACCTATTAACTATATCCTCGGGGGACACCATGAGAGTCAAGGGAGAGCTGTAAAAGACTGGTAAAAACACCACTTAGCTGACTAGCACACTCTTTGAGTACCTTGCCTCTCACGTGGTCAGGTCCAGGGGCTTTACGAGGGTTTACATGAGAGAGAATTCTGACAACATCTCCCTCACAGATTGTGACAGTGCCTGTCGACAGTGAAGAACAGATATTTTCTCCTTCATTGCTGAAGTCTCTCATATCAAACCGCACGTAGAAAGTGTTGAGCTCATTAACAAATGTCACTGGGTCATCACACTTTACTCTTTGTGTCTGTTGTTCTCTACCCATCATGGTGTTCAGGCCCCTCCATGCTTCCCTTGCGTTGCCCTCACTTAGTTGCTTTTCTACCTTCTTTCGAGGTAAATAATGCGGCCTGAAGGACACTGTCTGTATCTCATAATTGGGTGTACTTAACACGATTCGCCTCGTTACCATAATTACATTTCATTATTACTTACATTACAACTTTTGCTTGTATGGATGCAAGTGGTTGTGTTAGTGGCGTTGAAAGGCTTAACTAAACATTCCATTGGGAGAGACGGTCTGTTACAGTTCTGTAGTCTTTGTAGTCTTTGTAGTCTTCATCAGGTCATCACCACGCCTGTAGAGGTCTGAGGGCAGGAGGGCAAAGGAAAAAAAAAACCAGAGTGGATAAGCTTGCCTCTGCTATTGTGTGGAAGGAAAGAATGTTACACAGAAGTAGACAGAATGGCAAGAGTGGACGATATGCTTTGGATAGTGGGTTGTTTTGACACAGGGCCGGCCTGGGTGTGGTGTTTGTTAGCACTTGCAGCAAGGTGTTGACAGACAGGCATGTCCGGGATCGAGGTGTCGATTGAGCCACAGTTACTCGTCATCAGGTTTTGAGAGACAGTTATGTCTGGGATCGAGGTATCAGTTGAGCCACAGTTACTCGTCGCCTGGTCAGTTGTATGAGAAGCATGAATTATCTCGCAGTTAAGAGATCTAGGATTTAGTTCGACATCTGCAGCACACATAAGAAGACTTGAAACGATAACAGCAAGCAACACACACTGTGCTATCCTTGAGTTCATCTTGCCATGTATGACTGCGGCAGCTTTCGTCATTCGCCACATGAAGTGAGCAAATCGCCACAAACCACACGGAAAGTTGACATTTCCAACTGCATTTCCCCAGGATATTTAATTTTTTGGTCCTGATGATATAGATAAACTAAAATAAATAGGTTTTATCAAGCTTCCATCGACAGCACTCAAAATCTCGTGTAGCCTGGAGTGAAGCTTTGTGTATAGCAGGATGGTGTCCATCGACGCTGGCTGCTGCGCGGTGCTCATCCGTTGTTGGATTAACCTCGTCTAGACGAGGTATGACATCTTTTTCTGTTATTACTTATGGAATTGTATTAATGATGTTTTTTTCTTTTATTTCTTGTGAAATGGTAATAGTAATTACGTAGGTTTCGAAGTTAGAAACATGTGAGAGAAAGATGTGTGAATTGGAGAACATTGTTTAGAATGGTAGTATAGTGTAACCTCGAGTTAAATGTTTTAGTTGTATGGGCTGAAGATTTGGAGCCATTCTGGGTAAGGAAGAATCGCCTCCCACGACCATTCCGTGATCCACGTGATTTTGGTTCAGTACCCAGCGGCACGTGTTAGGAGCCAATCAGTGAAAGGTAATCAGATTTTTACATACATTGATGGACTTGCCAGAAAGCGGGAGATTGAGCGTCTTGCCCGGACATTTTATGAGCAGGCGGGACACGAGGTCTGGTCACCTTAGTTGCCAAAATACAGATAATAGTTTCGGAAATATAGATCACTTAAACTATGACAGGAAAATACTTTACTTTGTTACCTCTCCAAATCTTAACATTGTTGTTAGAAACTATGGTTGAAAGGCTTTACAAAACAGTCCACTGGGCGAGAGGGTCGGTTACAGTTGTGTTTCTAATCTTGATCAGGTCATAACCTAGCCTGGTGAGGTCTGTAGGAGGGCAAAGGGAAAAAAGATGCACAAAATGAGTGGATAAGTTTTTCTCTGCTATTGTGTAGAAGGAAAGAATGTTACACTTGATGCACATTAACCTGCGTTATAACACATGTCACCAAAAAACGTTCTTTATGGGTCGATTGGCAATGTCTGTGGACTTGTCAGTGACTAAAAAATGTTTTGATAGCACGTATGCTCAAGGATGTAAATCAGAGTCAGGCCACGACAACCATACACAGGATTACACAGGGCCTGCATGCAGTGCTATGCTATGCTTCGTTGTGTTTAACACTCGCACACTCCCTCAATCCTCTTACTTTCGTCACCGCCATTGTCCAGGTAGGTCACACTTGAGAACTGAGAATCAGTAATTTATAAACTTTGATGAAAAATTTTTTTTTTCAATGACTGATCAACACCAACTCGCAACTGTAAGAATTTTGAGGGAGACATGAAGACGACCTTATAGCGAAATTGGGAAGAAGAATTCTTATATAGTGCTAACCATTAGAGGCTATACTATAATATTGGTCATTATTATACATGTTTAATATCTCCGTTGTCCTGTGACTTGATTGATAACTCGTTTGATGATGTTATATTCTTCCATATTGATTGTTTGAAAATAACAAGGAAGTTGTTTGCTTTATTACTGTCGGAATGTATTCTGTGTACATCTTACTATTTTTTTCTATTCGCGAAGCATTTTTGTTTCAGACAACAATGAAGACCAGAAAAGTTCAGCTGTTCTTTTTACTCATTCTTCTAGTGATTATACTTGTTGCTCTTGTGACCTACACTGACATCACATGTATTCACGTGACTTGGTTGTCTTCTCTAACACCAGAAAATAAAGGTAAGTATTTCAACATCAAGATGCTGTTCACTTATCTGTCAGGTTTCCAAGCTCTAAACTTTCTTCATTAAGGGATTTTGCCTTTGATGAATTTATTTATTTCATGTTACACATTGCTATGTTAATGCATTGCACGGCATAACAGGAAATTATGATTCATTGATCAAGTGTGTCGCGTACCCAGCGTCAACAGAGCACGCTCAATGCCACTCACACAGCAGGCCACACACGCTCAGTCACTCAGCCGGAGGCAGGATGCGACTTCCTTTTTGAACCCATGCCCAAGCGAAGACCATGACAAAGACGAAAAGAACGACACAAATACGAAGTTTAATCCCCAAAAAAATACCCAAACACCCAAATACCTAATAAAACCAAGAAAAAAAAATACCGATGCGAGTACTCACAAAAAAAACGAACAAAACAAACCAACAACCAGGTACTGCACCCCCGCAAAGAAAATAAAAACAAAGCGCAAACGCGCACAAATTGTAACACAGCAGTAAAAAATTTTAAAGAAAACCACCGCGCACCGCGGCCCAGTACAGTCAGTTAAACGTAGTTTCCCCTGAGTCTTTAATTATTAACACAGAACAGGGGCTTGAGGCGCTTAGTACACAGTCTCAGGAGCTGTTCACAGTACAGTTCCCTTTCTGAATGCAGGCGTAGAACCCGTAGACGTAGACGTCACAAATGAAGAAGTGCAGAATGGTTGATTATATCTCAGACGAATGCTCGTCGAACAAAATGGCGTGGAGCCAGGACATAAGGCACGCACGCATAGCACGTATACACAGGAAGTACACAGTACATACACACCAAGGGCGTGCACCCCGGACATACACAAAAAGCCTGAAATAAATAAAAGAACGGTCACTAAAAGGCTACAGGAGAAAATAACAAAACATCCCCCTCCAAGACCCCCTTAAACCAAGACATGAAATAGCCCTAAATTACACACATACAAAAATAAACTCATAAGGAGTAAACACACACTCGCGTATCCCAACGCTCAGGCGTGTGCAGCCTCTCATCCAAAACCAAACATAAAAAAATGGGGAAAATCTGCATTGACCCACACGGCTTTTGCTAACGACCGACGGTCACCCCGAGAAGAAACGGAAGGACACTCCCGTAGACACTGGATGTCACAGCCCAGACTACAGCCGTCTTCTCAAAAAACTCTCCGCTCTACTCAGCGCCTTGGTAAAAAAATCTCTCACCAGCAGCGACCAGCAGTCGAGCAAACCTCACGTGACGCAGCAAGACTGTGACGTCAGGTGCTGCTACAGACAACGGGCGAAGGCCTTGACCTCTTTCCGCGAACCCGACAAAAATAGTCTGAAAACAAACGTTAACTGTCGTCTGCTGTCAGCTACCTCTCCAATACAGGAGCGTCCCCACGCGCTGAGAGAAATGCTAACCTAGACGAAATCATGACACGCGACAAAGTGGTCCAAAGATCTTCATGAAAATAATATTTACAATATACATTTTGTATATCTTTTATAATGTTTTAGGTCATACCGTGAGTGTGAAATACGACAATGAAATAATGAGCCTGTATCTTCAGAGATATGAAGGTGAGTTTGTGAAGATAAATAACGTCTTTATCTTGATCATTGATCTCATCGTCAGCACAATAATCATCATCGTCGTCATCGTCAACATAAACATCATCATTCTCGTCATAATCATTAATTTCAATGTTTTTATTCGAATTATTTGACCGTCTAACATTTACTATTGTATCTGACCTAACTAATTATTTCCATTAGCCCTATGAACCTTACTGTTTTTTATTTTCCAACTCCTAACCCAAGACTACCAAATGTTAAGATAAATGATATAGAATGCAGTGTAGGAATGTTATCTCCCTTGCTGCATCAAAGCAGGACAACTCCGACACCAGGAGTCACTAAGACAGGAAGGACAATCACTTTTTGGCCTCCGGCCACAGACGTTTCCAGTATGAATAGTGTAGACCAGTGATGCCCAACCTTTTTCTATCGAAAGATTGAGAAACGCCCCTACGTAGGGGTAAATACTTCTTCCCTTTTTTTTTTTTTTTTTTTTTTTTTTTTTTTTTTTTTTAAATATTATTTTCGGTTTTTTTATTATTAACATGCTGATTTCCTGTACTGTGGGCAGAAGCTTCGCGGGCCGGATATGGCCCGCGGGCCGTAGGTTGGGCATCCCTGATGTAGACGTTAGTAAGTAAAGAGAAGAGACGTTCGACATTAACCCACCCATCCCCTCTACCCCGGACTGTAGATCACGAGGTTGTGACATATATGTACTCGGTGAATGCACACACTTGGACGCAGATATACAGGTATACAAACACAACAACGCAACCGTACAAACAGTCACAAGTATTTAGAAAGTACAATTCATGGCTTCTTAATCTTGCCTTGAAATGTCTCTCTTTTCAGTTTTGAATGCAGCCAAGGGGCATTTTGCCAGCAGGATTTGTGATAATAAAGGTACAACATGCAAACATAAGTTAGCTCTTAATTTTCTGTGAAGGTAATCAAGAATGAAAAAATATTGTAGGTAAAATTACGTCAATGTAAGCTTGGTATATTTTTACCAACTTGATATCATTTTCGGTAACGTAATTTTCTGTTATTCTGACAGGGCCAAAATATGAATAGTCTTCTCGTCTATGAAGACGATTATCATTCTCAATTGAGTTGTTAACGGAATTGCTAATTGTTCTGTTTTAATACTGACTGCTAAGTTTAGGTGACATTATTATAGATAATCGAAATATTTTGTTGCTTAAATGATACTTTAATGACAGTTATCTGCTCATGCTAATTTATGTTGAAGTGCTAAAGATGTAATAATTAAATGTTTTTTATGTCCAGTTAATGCTATGTAATTAAACAAAGTAGGAAGCTCGTCACCTGTCTGAAGCAAGTAAACCCTCTTATTGACAGGACTTTCATCTACAGGGAGATAATTTATTAATACCTATGTGACAGTTATAATGTGATGTGTTTGCTCTGGTGTTTATCTCTCAGATGGCGGACCCTGTGTGGATCCTGCTTGTAACACGACCTTCCTGCCGCCCAGGGCGAGACTACAGCGTCTTGTGAGCACCCAGTACAACGTCAGCTCCCGCCATCTTGAGGTGCTGCGCTCCTTGGGGGCCCGGGTGCCGCCCGCCGACCTCGTCTTCCTCACGGCGGCCTCAGAGGACCATTTTGATGAGAGTCAGGGTGTCATCAGGGACCTGCATGAAAAGGTCTTTCCCTGGCTCACCAACAACACAAACTATACTTATAACTTTGTCTACTATGACCTGGGACTCGCCAACAACAGCTTGGCTCTGGTAAGATCAGTGTGTTAAACTGTCTGTCTGCTTGTCTTTCTGTCTCTCTGTCCGTCCGTCCGTCCGTCTGTCTTAAAATGCATTCTCTTCTTTTTACAGCTCACTAAGTACTGCAGATGTCACGTGCTGAGTTTCCCATTCCAGTCGCTACCTGAAGTCTTCAAGAATCTCAGAACGTACCAGTGGAAGCCCGTGCTTGTGAAGGTCAGCATCTGTCTCTCCCAGTATTAAATATATATTTCAAGTTGTCATTAATCACAGTTCTAAATTATCAGTGTGTTTGAAATAAGCCTCGTACTGCTGCCTGTATCGTTAATTGACTATTGCATCCATCCACCACATCTGTCGATAAAACTAAAACTGTTGTTACTGCTGTGTCTTATGTTTTCTAGACGAATGGTTAGCAGCAACTAGATTCTGTTGAGTTGTTTTTTTTTAACTTAGAAATTATTACAGAGAAAATATTCCATTCTTTTTCTGCTTTACAGAAGCAGGACAGATGATCAACTGTTTAAATCGTCTCTTTATGAAACTTTTCAGAACACAGATATCGTATTCTTAAACAGTTAAAAAGCGAGCGATCTCTTAAATACTGTGGTTTCGACCCTTAACCATGAGTAAGGCGCGCATGTTACTGTCTTGGTTGTTTTTGTCTCCCTTACACTACCTCACACAGGCGCACAGCCCGCACTCCAAGCTACTGATGTGGATGGATGCTTCGGTCCGCTTCAAGTCCGGTGATGTCAGCCTCATCATCAAGCGTGTCATGGCCGACGGATTTTTTATTCAACACGACGGCTGGATGATGCCGAGACACGTGATGCCAGTGATGCTGCAGTATTTTCACACTGAAGCCTGTCTCCTCGCCCCCTTCTATGAGACGGAAGCAAACTTCTTTGTGGTCAAGAACGAGCCGCTGATGAGCAAAGTTGTACTGGATCCTTGGGTCGCCTGTGCATTTGCCCCGAGATGTATTTATCCAGGGGATGACTGGAGCAAACTCTTAGCGTGTTATGGTGACAAACGAGGCTATAGTGTGTGTCACAGATTTGACCAGGCGGCTCTAGGTGTAATTCTTGTCACACTGTTTGACTTTAAACTGTCACACCTTGTAGTTCCTGACAACAATATTGATATTTGGAGAGAAGACAAAGTAAAGTATTTTCCTAACACAGTTTAAATAATCTTGATTACGGAATTTGTTTATAAAACCTATTAACGATATCCTCCGAAGCAGGAGAATTATTCCCTTCTCTGTTATCTTCGTCGATTTGACTCACTTTCTTACTTTAAAATTATAGAAAAACTTCTGTACTAAGACCTCCTGATTACGAATCCCCCTTAGTGACGACCCACACATTTTTGAAGGCGCTGGAAAAATCCATGAACAGGACCCGAACATAGGTTCCAGAAGTGTCCAAGTGTTGTGGGATAGCATTTAAAAGCGTGAGAGTTGCATCAGACACACCCCTCTGAGCAGCTCAGTTGCTTCAAATATCCAAGTCCTAATACATAGAGTTGTTGGCTTTTCACCTTTAAGGAGCTGTCTGTATGTGGGTAGCAGATGAACAATGTTGTGGTCCGATCTACCCAGCGGCGGACGGGGTGTACTATTCTCATTTGCAAGCATACACAAGCCTTCCCTTACATGCTTATTTGTCGCTTGTGCATTCCTGTCAAATCGAATCGTTGTGTATCCTTCTAGTTCGGATGTTTCCTCCTCTATTAGCCATGTTTCAGTAAGACAGAAGAGGTCACACCAAATTTAGAGTCCCCATCAAATTTAATGAGCGCAGAGAGTTCATCCTGTTTGTTGTATATTTATTTTGTTACGACTTTTAATTTACGATTACTCTAAATGTCAATGAATAAAGGTGAACGTCAACTGAAGTAGAATTATAATCATACATTATACATGATGTATAATGAAGGTACAAACTTTTAAAATTTGAAAATGGAAATGTAGATTCTAACTAGTGTGTTAACCTGTGTTATTGTGACTATCACTATAAATATTAATAAATAAAGGTGAACTCCTATTATCCAATTATAGCTATTCATTATATATGTGGAAGGAAGGTAATGTATCACCAGCTTGAGACACCGCATTACATCCCTCTCTCCTTTAACAGGGAAGGGTAAGACGCTTGGGGACACCAGAGGAATCTAGCTTTCTTCTCCTGCACTAAAGAATTCATATTCTGCTTTAGTCTTCTGACACTGCAGCCCCATCAGCACCACCCCATCCTTCCTTACTCCCCTTCTCTTTCTCTATTTTTACTACTCGTTTTCAGTTTTTTTCTACCAGTTTTACTTATTCTCATTGCCCATGAGGCTTTATTCCGCCACAAACTACTTTTTATACATGACGTCATTTTCTGCTTCAAGTGACGAAGAACAAATGACGCACACAAGACGTCAGACTGTACATGAATGAGACGTACCACAACTCACTACACTACCCTTCCCCTCGCTAAAAATGAACTCTTCCAGATTTCTGACAACGAGGTCGCTATATTGTTTAGTAAAGCCCACTACACAAAATGTCTTACAACCCTCCCCCTCCCTACTGAAACTCTAGTCTTCCTGGCTACTCTATGACTCCTCTCTGAGACAAGCGAAGCACTAAGTAACACAACTAGTCATTGCTATGTGCTTGTTGTTACTCCAAATGATGTAGCGTGCTGTATGTTATCGTCATGCTAACTTTAGCACAGGGTAAACAAGTACAAACACCCGTTGATAAGGAAAAACCTAGTGGAACTGCTGGAAATCTTTAAACCACTTACAATCTTTTTTTTAAAAATATACTATATCCATACAGAGACGTTATGCTCTCTCTGATCCATATTGTTCTGGAGGGGAGGAGGGGTTTGCTACGTCATTATAATGTGACGCAATTTTGTTTTTTACGTGGGGCACGTGAAAAGAAAAAAGAAATGGAGAGGAGCGGTCATCAAAGGTGAGAAGGAAGTCGATGGCGGCTGATTGTAGAAAGTAATGTTTTGAGAGGTTGTTTAGGGAAGGAGGTAAAAACCGTCAGGACGACATTTTTTTAGGGGAAACACGTTTTCAGCTCCGACCTCTGTCTTCGGCTCCTTCAGTGATGACATCCGTTCATCGTTCCTGTCGTGAGAGCGGACTGTGCGAGCAATGGATGTAACTGTGGGCGGTGGACCATTGTAGACACAGCGGTCAACGGACTGTGAAGCCAGACTTTGCTCTGGACTGGTGGCGATTGAGAGCGCAGCGAGTGGCGGATTGTTATATCGTAGTTGGCAAACTACAACTTTGTGAGTCGCAAAACTCAGTCAGGCCAATGCTCACACACGTGTGTAAGGGACATTATCCTCACCCTCACACTTGAAAGAAGGCGGAAATGACGTCAGGGGTGCCGAACAGGAAGGCATGGCGCCAGACTTATTGGTCCAACAGGAGGAGACATTCATGTGGGAGTTAGTTCGTAGTTCGTAGTTCTTTCCCGTAGGGGGGTAACATTCAGGGTCGGACGGCGAGAGGGAAGGAGTGGCACTGGGTAAATGTAGGTGTCCACCTCTGTCCCCGAACCATTGGGTTTTTTGTTGGTTTTTTGTTGTGTTTTTTTTTTTATTTTGATTCCCACCCTTGTTTCTCTCTCTTTTTTTTTATTTTCTTCATTAAACGTGTATTTGTATTGTTCTCACGTGTACGTGTCGTTTGTTTTGCACTGAAGAGCGGTCGGATTCGTTGTTATACGCGACAGTTGTTTAAAAATGCAAAAATATATTTTTGCTTTATCTCTGTGTCGAAAACTTCTGTGTACATCTTCCAAATATTTGATTTGCGAAATATATTTGTTTCAGACAACAAGGATGAACAGAAAAAGAAAGCTGTTTCTGTTGTTTATTCCTCTAGTGATTACATATGTTGCCCTTATGACCTACACTATTGACACAGGTATTCATCGGCCTTGGTTGTCTTTACAAACACCAGAAACTAAAGGTAAGTATTGAAACGTGTCAGGCTTGCAAACCTCGCTCTAAACTATCTTTACTAACAGGTTTTGCCTTCAATGAAATACATTTATTCCATGACAAATTGAAAGCAGTTTAACGATTAAAATGTCGAAATGCATTTCACGACATAAAAAAGAACAAATTATGTTTTAGTAATCAAATGATCCAAAGATGCTCTAAACGAAAGTATATTCCTTACAGTATTCTTTTTGTAAATATATTATACATATTTCAGATGATATTGTCTGGGCGAAATACGACAATGTCTTAATCAGCCTGTATCTTCAAAGATGGAAAGGTGACTTTGTAAACGATAAATAACATCTTTATCACTGTCATCCATCTCATCCTCCATATAATAATCTTCCCCATATCGTCGTCATAATCATTAATATGAATGTGCTATTTTGGGTTTTTTTTACCTATGAACATTTACAATTGTTTGTGACCTCGTTATTGTTTTCTGTTAGTCCTGATGTTTTATTTTTTAACTCGTACACTCAAACCCACTGAGACATTCATTCATGCACGTATTCAATAGGGTGTATTCACACCTTCACACATGTTTACAAACAGTCAGAAAGTGAAATAAACCTATGTCATCGGTGCCTGCACACGTGACCACAAACACACAGATTTACTAACACATGTATGCACACAATCATGCAAACATACGAACAGAAATAAGTATTTAGAAAATCAGATTACATGGATTCTCAATCTTGCATAACAATATCAATCTAATTTTTCTTTAGTTTACAAACCTGCCAAAGGACACTTTGCCAACTGGACTTGTGATAATCAAGGTACACTATGCCGCCATACGTAAGCTTTAATTTACTATCAAGATAACCCAAAATGAGAAAATATTGTAAGTAAAATTATTATAAAATTATCCTTGGTTTACTTGTACCAACGTTTCCGTCACGCCCTGATAGACAATTAACATATTTTATTGCTCAAATGATACTCTAATAACAATTATATTGTCACATTTTTTCACCTTTAAACATTCTTTACGGGATGTTAGTATGCACTTTACAAATTTTGCATTGATTATTATTTTTATTGGCATGACTTTCATATACAGAGAAATAAAATTTTTACTACCTATTTGACATTTACCATGTGATGTGTTAGTTCACGTGTTTGTCTCTCAGGTTATAGACCCTGTGTGGATCCTGCTTGTAACACGACCTTCCTGCCGCCCAGTGCGAGACTACAGCGTCTTGTGAGCACCCAGTACAACGTCAGCTCCCGCCATCTTGCGGTGCTGCGCTCCTTGGGGGCCCGGGTGCCGCCCGCCGACCTCGTCTTCCTCACGGCGGCCTCAGAGGACCATTTTGATGAGAGTCAGGGTGTCATCAGGGACCTGCATGAAAAGGTCTTTCCCTGGCTCACCAGCAACACCAACTATACTTATAACTTGATCTACTATGACCTGGGACTCGCCAAAAAAAGCTTGGAGCTGGTAAGAAAAGTGTGGTAAACTGTCTTTGTTAGTTTTCATAGCCGGTTTCTCTATCAGTCTGTCAGCTTGTCTGTCTAACTGTGTGTCTGCATAAAAGGCATCCTACATCTTTTTTCAGCTCACTAAGTACTGCAGATGTCACGTGCTGAGTTTCCCATTCCAGTCGCTACCTGAAGTCTTCAAGAATCTCAGAACGTACCAGTGGAAGCCAGTGATTGTAAAGGTCAGTATCAGTCGCTCCCAGTATTAAACATTTCCTTTAAGATGTCACTAATCACTATTTGTAGTTATCCGTGTGCATGGAAATAAGCCTTGTATTGCTGCTTATGTAGGTAACTGACTCTCGAATCCAGACACAACAGCTGCCGTTTAAAACAATAATTGTTGTTACTGATGTTCTTTATTTTCTTGAGGTCAATAGTTAGCAGAAAATCTTTTGCCATTTCACTCAGTTACACTAATTAGATTCTGGTGAGTTTATTTAAAATATTGCAGTACAAAATATGTCATTCTTTGCATTCCTTATAGATGATCAACTGTTAAAATCACCTTATCGTGTAACTGTTTAAACTACAGTCAATGTATGATTCAATAAAATCTCATGTTAAATACTGTGGTTTCGACCCTTAACCATGAGTGAGGCTCGCATGTTACTGTCTTGGTTGTGTTTGTCTCCCTTACACTACCTCACACAGGCGCACAGCCCGCACTCCAAGCTACTGATGTGGATGGATGCTTCGGTCCGTTTCAAGTCCGGTGATGTCAGCCTCATCATCCAGCGTGTCATGGCCGACGGAGTTTTCATGAAACATAACAAACGGATGATGCCGAGACACGTGATGCCAGTGATGCTGCAGTATTTTCACACTGAAGCCTGTCTCCTCGCCCCCTTCTATGAGACGGAAGCAAACTTCTTTGTGGTCAAGAACGAGCCGCTGATGAGCAAAGTTGTACTGGATCCTTGGGTCGCCTGTGCTTTTGCCCCGAGATGTATTTATCCAGGTGATGACTGGAGCAAACTCATATCATGTCCTGGAGACAAACGAGGCTACAGTGTGTGTCACAGATTTGACCAGTCGGCTCTAGGTGTAATTCTTGTTACACTGTTTGACTTTAAATCGACACAGCTTGTAGTTCCTGTCAACAATGTTTATATTCAGAGAGGCAGCAATGTAAAGTATTTTCCTAACACAGTTTAAATAATCTATATCTTCGGAGTTATTTATAAAAACTTTTTAAGTATTTTCTCTAAAGCAGGAGAATATTCTTTCGTGTGATCTTTGTCGAGTTGACTTATGTCGACTTCAAAGATTTAGTAAAATTTCTAAGACCGTTCTGATTACGAACCCCTCTTAGCTACGACCCACATATTTTTCAAAGATGCATTTTCTTTCCGATCGTTTTCACTTTTTTTCTTCCAATTTTATTTATAGTCATTAGTATGTTGTTTTCTTTACAGCACTGTTTTTAGAAGATGACAATGGAGACATCAGGGAATGTTAGAATAACGCGGGTACTACTATTTAAATAAAAGGGGCAATGCCATTAAACTATTACACGAATTGACCAGCAATCAGTTCTTTGCAGGGTTTTACTTAAGTTTAAAATCGAAATAAGGTAATATAGCTTTTCAAAGAAAATAAACACAGCATGTGGCCACGGAATTTTTAGTTATTGTGCAGCGAAACAGTGGAACTATTTCCCTTTCCACATCCGTCACCTACCCACAACTGAATTCTTTAAACGTGCACTGAGAACGCATCTCTTCATTAAACATTACTCCTAACAACCTTTATCACACACTTCCTGTTGCTATATCATGTCACTCTCAGCTCTTGTTCTTTTTATTTGGTTCCTCTTTGTGTTTTCTTTATTTGATTTTATTCTTTGTTAATACTATTGTACATTTTTATAGTTCAAATATTCTTTGTTTGTGTTCCTGTTCCTCGTATGCTGTCCATGTTTTGTATTTGTTCTTTAGCGCTAAGAGCTTGCTCTTTAGGAGTGTGAGTATGAGCTTTACTTTATACTTACTCTATGACTCTCCTCTCTGAGACAAGCGAGGCACTAAGTCACACAACTAGTCATTGCTATGTACTTGTTGTTACTCCAAATGATGTAGCGTGCTGTATTTTATCATCATGCACACTTTAGCACAGTGTAAACAAGTACAAACACCCGTTGCTAGTGGAACTGCTGGAAATCTGTAAACCAGCTTTTCTCAATAAGGCCACCACCATACCTGCACACTTCCAACCTTTGTAAGTCCTTCAATATGAGGATAAGAACAACTTTTGTCTCAAAACAAAGGTCAGAACCCGTCCAATCAAAACGAAAATGGAAATTGTAAAATCTCAAATTTCCGAGTTAAGACTCATTTCGTCGTGGCGAGTCATATGTATATATATATGTGTGTGTATATGATAACTACATAATAAACCCCCGAATTCAGCGCACAACACTCAACATGTATGTAAATGAGCAGATTAGTCACAATCCCCATATAATTTTAATTTTATTAATTTCTAGGTTGGTAGTTGAAGATCTCCACATCCCACCATTTCGTAAATGTAAGGTAGACTGTTTTCTTGTTTTAATAGCCACGTTGTGAAAACAAAATTAATTGATATGTGTGTAGGGAACTATACACAGACTTTGTATTATCTCAAACTTTTGCATGTGGGTAACCTGTGAGAAAGAGGTGTGTGTGTGTCAAGATGGGAAAATGCACAACATGATCTCATATCTCATTTGATAACATCTGCAAAAAACAAAAACAACACAAAGAGAAAGTAGTCGCTTTTTAAATATACTTGATTTATTTTACTTGTTCTATGCAGAAAAGCATAACATAGGATAAATGTTTAGCTAGAAGCAGTGTATTTTAAAATGAACTTAATATTTCTCTTAACAGGTGACTATTGCGAGAAAAGGTCAGAGAGGTCGAAGTATCGCTCGTAAATTCATTCGAAATTCTACTATCTTTTTTTTAAAAAAAATACTACATCCATATTTGTTGTTGTCGCGTGTCGCATGCTGGCTCAGCCCGAGCCTTAGTTCTGGAGGGGAGGAGGGGGTTGCTGCGTCATTATAATGTGACGCAATTTTGTTTTTTACGTGGGACACGTGAAAAAAAAAGAAATGGAGAGAAGCGGTCATCAGAGGTGAGAAGGAAGTCGATGGCGGCTGATTGTACAAAGTAATGTTTTGAGAGGTTGTTTAGGGAAGGAGGTATAAACGGTCAGGACGACATATTTCTAGGGGAAACACGTTTTCAGCTCCGACCTCTGTCTTCGGCTCCCTCAGTGTTGACATCCGTTCATCGTTCCTGTCGTGAGGGCGGACATTGCGAGCATTGGATGTAACTGTGGGCAGTGGACCATTGCAGACACAGCGGTCAACGGACTGTGAAGCCACACTTTGCTCTGGACTGTTGGCGATTGAGAGCACAGCAAGTGGCGGATTGTTATATCGTAGTTGGCAAACTACAACTTTGTGAGTCGCAAAACTCAGTCAGGCCGATGGTCACACACACGTGTGTAAGGGACACTATCCTCACCGTCACACTTAGAAGTCGGCGGAAGTGACGTCAGGGGTGCCAAACCGGAAGGCGAGGTGACAGACATTGGTCGAAGAGGAAGAGACATTCATCTGAGAGTTAGTTCGTAGTTCGTAGTTCTTTCCCGTAGGGAAGGCCTTTCAGGGTCGGACGGTGAGAGAAGAGGGGAATGAGACTGGGTAAACGTAGATGTCTACCTTCGTCCCCGACCCATAGTGGATTTTTTAATTCCCAGACTTGTTTCTCTTATTTTTTAAATTTTCTTCATTAAAAGTGTATTTGTATTGTTCTCACGTGTGCATGTCGTTTGTTTTGCACTGAAGAGCGGTCGGATTCGATGTTCTACGCGACAGTTGTTTAAAAATACAAAAAATATTTTTGCTTTGCCTCTGTGTCGAAAACTACTGTAAACATCTTCCAAATATTTGATTCGCGAATCATATTTGTTTCAGGCAACAAAGATGAACAGAAAAAGAAAGCTGTTTTTGATGTTCATTCTTCTAGTGATTACATATGTTGTCCTTATGACCTACACTAATGACACAGGTATTCCTCGGCCTTGGTTGTCTTTTCAAACACCACGAACTAAAGGTAAGTATTGAAACGTCTCAGTCTTTGCAAACCTCGCTCTAAACTATCTTTACTAACAGGTTTTGCCTTCAATGAAATGCATTTATTCCATGACAAATTGAAAGCAGTTTAACGATTAAAATGTCTAAATGCATTTCACGACATAACAAGAACAAATTATGTTTTAGTAATCAAATGATCCAAAGATGCTCTAAACGAAAGTATATTCCTTGCAGTATTCATTTTGTAAATATATTATACATATTTCAGATGATATTGTCAGGGCGAAATACGACAATGTCTTAATCAGCCTGTATCTTCGAAGATGGAAAGGTGACTTTGTAAAAGATAAATAACATCTTTATTACTGTCATTCATCTCATCCTCCTTCTAATTATCTTTACCATATCGTCATCATAATCATTAATATGAATGTGCTATTTTGATTTTTTGACCCATGAACATTTACAATCGTTTGTGACCTCGTTATTGTTTTCTGTTAGTCCTGATGTTTTATTTTTTAACTCGTACACTCAAACCCACTGAGACATTCATTCAAGCACGTATTCAAAACGGTGTATTCACACATTCACACAGTCAGAAAGCAGAATAAACCTGTGTGATCGGTGCCTGCACACACGTCAACACAAGCATACAGATATACTAACACATGTATGCACACAATCATGCAAACATACAAACAGCAATAAGTATTTAGAAAATAAGATTACATGGATTCTCAATCTTGCATAACAATATTAATCTAATTTTTTTTTAGTTTACAAACCTGCCGAAGGACACTTTGCCAACAGGACTTGTGATAAAGGTACATTATGCCGCCATACTTAAGCTTTGAATTTACTATCAAGATCCCAAAGAATGAGAAAATATTGTAAGTAAAATTATGTAAATCCATTTCCGATTTCTTTTTGACTTTGTATATGGACTATGGCTGCTTTACAGGTACAGACAAAAATTGTTACAAATTTGTTGCGTTTGGTGTCGACAATTTGCAATATTTTATTGCTCAAATGATACTTTAATAACAATTATCTTATCTAATTTATTAATGCTTAAATGCCTAGGATGGTAAAACATATAATGATTTTAGTGAGGAAAACGACATTTTTAGAAATAGTACTCACATTGAGTTTATGCTTAACATTTAAAGTAGGAGATTTGATGCCTGTGTATAAATGATTTTTATTTAACCTTAATGATATCTACTCAACAAATGAATGGTGAAGATTGTCTCATCCCTGAATAAAGGGAACATTTATTGACATGACTTTCATATATAGAGAAATAATCTATTCCTACCTATGTGAAAGTGATCATGTGATGTGTTAGTTCAGGTGTTTGTCTCTCAGATCCCGGACACTGTGTGGATCCTGCTTGTAACACGACCTTCCTTCCGCCAAACACAAGCACACAGATATACTAACACATGTATGAACACAATCATGCAAACATACGAACAGCAATAAGTAGTTAGAAAATCAGATTACATGGATTCTCAATCTTGCATAACAATATTAATATAATTTTTTTTTTTAGTTTACAAAGCTGCCGAAAGACACTTTGCCAACAGGACTTGTGATAATCAAGGTACACTATGCCGCCGTACGTAAGCTTTTATTTTACTATCAAGATAACCCAGAATGAGAAAATATTGTAAGTAAAATTATCATAAAATTATTAGAAAATTATTAAAAAATTATCCTTGGTTTACTTGTACCAACGTTTCCGTGACGCCCTGATAGACAAATAAAATATTTTATTGCTCAAATGATACTCTAATAACAATTATATTGTCAAATTTATTCATGTTTAAATGCCTAGGATGGTAAAACATATAATGCTTTTAATGAGGTAAACGACAATCTTAGAAATAGTACTCACATTGAGTTTATGCTTAACATTTAAAGTAGGAGACTTGATGGCTGTGTATAAATGATTTTTATTTAACTTTAATGATATCGTCTAAACAAATGACCGGTGCAGCCTGTCTCATCACTGACAAAAACATAACTTCTATTTACCATAACAACAACATAATGCCACAGGAGTTTTAGTTATTGTATAGCGAAACAATGGAACTCTCTCCCTGTCCATATCCGCCACCTACCCACTATTGAATCCTTTAAACGTGCACTGAAAACGAACCTCTTCCGTAAACATTGCTCCTGACAACCTTTCCCATAATTGTAGTCCTTTTTAACACCTTTCACACCTTTTATGTTTACTGTGACTAACCTCCTCGTCTTCCTTATCCAAAATCACGATCCTCTGTACTTGTTTCTTGCTTTCTCTGTACGTTTTTTGAATTTGTTTTGTATTTATTATCAGCACTGTTGTTTCTTCTTTCGTAATCCATATGTTGTTTGTTTTCCTCCCCCTCGCATGTTGCCCATCTCTCGCTTTTATTCTTAATCGCTATAAATATTCTCTAAGGGATGTGAGTATGCGCTTTACAAATTTTGCATTGATTATTATTTTTATTGACATGACCTTCATATACAGAGATATAATAGATTCCTACCTGTGATAGACATCCTGTGACATGTTCTGGTGTTTGTCGCTCAGATACTGGACCCTGTGTGGATCCTGCTTGTAACACGACCTTCCTGCCGCCCAGGGCGAGACTACAGCGTCTTGTGAGCACCCAGTACAACGTCAGCTCCCGCCATCTTGAGGTGCTGCGCTCCTTGGGGGCCCGGGTGCCGCCCGCCGACCTCGTCTTCCTCACGGCGGCCTCAGAGAACCATTTTAATGAGGGTCAGGGTGTCATCAGGGACCTGCATTTAAAGGTCTTTCCCTGGCTCACCAACAACACAAACTATTCTTATAACTTGATCTACTATGACCTGGGACTCGCCAACAAAAGCTTGGCGCGGGTAAGATCGGTGTGGTAAACTGATAGTTTTCATAGCCGGTTTGTCTGTCAGTCTGTCAGCTTGTCTGTCTAACTGTCTGCCTGCCTAAAAGGCATCCTACATCTTTTTACAGCTCACTAAGTACTGCAGATGTCACGTGCTGAGTTTCCCATTCCAGTCGCTACCTGAAGTCTTCAAGAATCTCAGAACGTACCAGTGGAAGCCCGTGCTTATAAAGGTCAGTATCTGTCTCTCCCATTATTAAACATAATTATCCTTTAAGACGTCACTGATCACTATTTGTAGTTATTCGTGTGCATGGAAATAAGCCTTGTATTTGCTGCTTATGTAGGTAATTGACTCTCGAATCCAGCCACAACAGCTGCAGTTTAAAACAAAAATTGTTGTTCCTGATGTCCTTTATATTCTCTATGTCAGTCATTAGCAGCAAATCTTTTGCCATTTCACTCAGTTACACTAATTAGGTTCTGCTGAGTTATATTTAAAATATTACATAACAAAATATTTCATTCATTGAATGCTTTATAGATGATCAACTGTTTAAATCACCTACTCGTGAAACTGTTTAAACTACAGTCAATGTAAGCTTCTATAAAATCTCTTGTTAAATACTGTGGTTTCGACCCTTAACCATGAGTAAGGCGCGCATGTTACTGTCTTGGTTGTGTTTGTCTCCCTTACACTACCTCACACAGGCGCACAGCCCGCACTCCAAGATACTGATGTGGATGGATGCCTCGGTCCGCTTCAGGTCCGGTGATGTCAGCCTCATCATCCAACGTGCCATGGCCGACGGATTTTTCATTCAAAATTCAATCGACATGATGCCGAGACACGTGATGCCAGTGATGCTGCAGTATTTTCACACTGAAGCCTGTCTCCTCGCCCCCTTCTATGAGGCGAAAGCAGGCTTCGTTGTAGTCAAGAACGAGACACTGATGAGCAAGGCTGTACTGGATCCTTGGGTCGCCTGTGCTTTTGCCCCGAGATGTGTTTATCCAGGTGATGACTGGAGAAAACTCTTATCATGTCCTCGAGATAAACCAGGCTATAGTTTGTGTCACAGATTTGACCAGGCGGCTCTAGGTGTGATTCTTGTCACACTGTTTGACTTTAAATCGACACAGCTTGTAGTTCCTGTCAACAATGTTTATATTCAGAGAGGCAACGAAGTAAAGTATTTTCCTAACACAGTTTAAATAATTTACAATTTCGGAGTTATTTATAAAAACCTTTTAAGTATTTTCTCTAAAGCAGGAGAATTTTCTTTTGTATGATCTTTGTCGATTTGACTTATGGTGACTTCAAAAATTCAGTAAAATTTCTAAGACCATTCTGATTACGAACCTCCCATAGCTACGACCCACATGTTTTTCAGGGATGCGTTTACCTCCACAACCGGAGTTACGATCGACAATTTAAGCTCTGTTACCAATTTGTCGCTCCCTCTTGTCTTTTTTTTTTTTTTTTTTTGAGACAGATGCACGACTCTTGGTTGATCTTCATGATGATCTTGGGGAGAAGTCACATGCAAATAAAAATGAAATATTACATTATTGTTTGTCTATTCCCATATTCTCTCTCTCTCTCTCTCACACACACACACATATACACAACTCGATTAGATTTTACCCACACAAAGTACCTGTACAGCTGCCTACACGTATATTAATTATTTTCACATTGTTGTCAACTATAACAGGAAAGCAGACTGTCTTACATCTCGACCATCAAGATTACAATATAACAGTTAAGATAAACGGGAAGAAAATATACAAGAAAAGGAATAGTAATCATAAGTCAACATCCTTAGAAGGTATCGCTCTAAATGTCACTGAATAAAGGGAAAATCCTTTTATAAAATTATAGCTATTTATTGTAAATGTGGAATGAAGGTAACTTCTCACCAAACTGACACACATCATATCTCACTCCCCTGTAACAGGGAACGGTAGTAAAATGTAGCGTTGGTCTCCTGCGTTAAAGAAGGTATATACTGCTCCAGTCTTCTGATATTGCCATTCCATCAGCACCACCCTTTCTATTCACAAATAAACACAACATATGGCAACGGCATTTTTAGTTATTGTGCTGTGAAACAATGGAACTATTTCCCTTTCCATATCCGCCACCTACCCACTATTGAATTCTTTAAACGTGCACTGGAAACGCACCTCTTCATTAAACATTACTCCTAACAACCTTTATCACACCCTTCCTGTTGTTATATCATGTCACTCTCAGCTCTTGCTCTTTTTATTTGGTCCCTCTTTGTGTTTTCTGTATTTGACTTTATTCTTTGTCAATACTATTGTACATTTTTATAGTTCAAATATTCTTTGTTTGTGTTCCTGTTCCTCGTATGCTGTCCATGTTTTGTTCTTGTTCTTTAGCGCTAAGAGCATGCTCTTTAGGAGTGTGAGTATGAGGCTTTACTTTATGGCTACTCTACAACTCTCCTTTCTGAGACAAGCGAGGCACTAAAAGTCACACAATTAGTCATTGCTATGTACTTGTTGTTACTCCAAATGATGTAGCGTGCTGTGTTTTATCATCATGCTAACTTTAGCACAGTGTAAACAAGTACAAACACCCGTTGCTAGTGGAACTGCTGGAAATCTGTAAACCAGCTTTTCTCAATAAGGCCACCACCATACCTACACACTTCCAACCTTTGTAACTCCCTCAATATGAGGATTACAAGAACAACTTTTGTCTCAAAACAAAGGTCAGAACCTGTCCAATTAAAACGAAAATGGAAGTTGTAAAATCTCAAATTTCCGAGTTAAGACTCATTTCGTCGTGGCGAGTCATATATATATATGTGTATATGATAAATATATAATAAACCCCCGAATTCAGTGCACAACACTCAACATGTATGTAAATGAGCAGATTAGTCACAATCCCCATATAATTTTAATTTTATTAGTTTCTAAGTTGGCAGTTGAAGATTCTCCACATCCCACCATTTCGTAACTGTAAGGTAGACTGTTTTCCTGTTTTAGTAGTCACGTTGTGAAAACAAAATTAATTGATATACGCACAACCTGATCTCATATGTCATTTGATAACATCTGCAAAAAACAAAAAGAACACAAAGAGCAAGTAGTCGCTTTTAAAATATACTTGATTTATTTTACGTGTTCGATGCAAAAAAGCATAACATAGGATAAATGTTTAGCTAGAAGGAGTGTACTTTGAAATGAACTTAATATTTCTCTTAATAGGCGACTATTGCAAAAAAACGTCAGAGGGGTCGAAGTATCGCTCGTAAGTCGGGTATGGTGGGTAGTCGTAATAAAGATCGCGGTTGTATAGTGAAATGCTTCGTTACAAAAATTGTGGTTCGTAATTAAGAGGGGTTTCGCAATCAGGAAGTTCTTAATAAAAAGAGATAATTGTATTTATGAAGTGAGCAGTCGACGAAGAATGCAGAATGCAATAACACTGTTTCAGTGCAGAGTACAAAAACATCCACAATCCAAAACATTATCTTGGGTTGGTCCTTAGTCTCTCTAGTCAAGATTTATTAACTAGACTCTTAACAGCATTTTTGGTGTTGAATTTACTTGCGTAGTCTATTAGTGAGGGAAAGTATTGTTGTTCCACATGTTTTTCAAAATGTCGTAATAGAAATGGTGTTTATATAGCAAAATCGTTCGAAAGACTTTGTTGGCCATAACTAAGATGGGACGCAATCGGGAAGATCTTATGAAAAAGTTTGTACTATTTTTGAAGTAAGCAGTAGAGTCAATGGACAAAGATCACACAGAAGTCTTCGGAGCAGCGTAGGAAAGGTTCTACTACCAAAAACATTATCCTGGGTTACGAGAATACAGATATAGTTGACACGAATAATTTCGATAAAATAGATTATTTCAGCTGTGCTGGAAAATACTTTACTTTGTTGTCTCTCATAAAAAAAACTGCGTTGTCAGGAACTACAAGCTGTGTCGATTTAAAGTCGAACAGTGTAACAAGAATCACACCTAGAGCCGCCTGGTCGAATCTGTGACACACACTATAGCCTCGTTTGTCACTATGGCACGGTAAGAGTTTTCTCCAGTCATCACCTGGATAAACACATCTCGGGGCAAATGCACAGGCGACCCAAGGATCCAGTACAGCCTTGCTCATCAGCGGCTCGTTCTTCACCACAACCAAGCCTGATTCTGTCTCATAGAAGGGGGCGAGGAGACAGGCTTCAGTGTGAAAATACTGCAGCATCACTGGCATCACGTGTCTGGACATCATCCAGCCGTCGCGTTTCATGAAAAATCCGTCGGCCATGACACGCTTGATGATGAGGCTGACATCACCGGACTTGAAGCGGACCGAAGCATCCATCCACATCAGTATCTTGGAGTGGGGACTGTGAGCCTGTGTGAGGTAGTGTAAGGGAGACAAAAAACAACCAAGACAGTAACATGGCGAGCCTTACTCATGGTTAAGGGTCGAAACCAAAGTATTTAACAGCAGATCGCACAGTTTGTGACTGTTCACAGAAGCATACAATGATTGTGTTGTGAACAGTTTCATAAGTAGCCGACTTTAACATCGAGCTTTCGTCTCTCAAACACCAAAAGAATATAACATTTTTTTTGTAATATTATAAATAAAACTCACCATAATCTATTTAAATAAAGCTACTCAAAATCTAATTAGTGTAACTGTTTGAAATGGCATGAGAGTTGCTTCTAAACTTTGACCTCGACAACATAAAGAACAACAGTAACATGCCATATTTTTAGCGACATTTGTGGTGGCTGAATTGTACAGTCATTTATCTACACAGGCAGCATTGCAAGGCTCCTTTCAATTCATGCTGCTAATTAGGAACGGTCATCAGTGAAGACATCAGAGAAATGTTAAAGATTGCGTGGGACAGATACTGACCTTAACAATCAAGGGCTTCCAATTGTACGTTTTGAGATTCTTGAAGACTTCAGGTAGCGACTGGAATGGGAAACTCAGCACGTGACATCTGCAGTACTTAGTGAGCTGAAAAAATATGGAGGATGCATATGTAGACAGACAGACAGACAGACGGACAAAAAGACAGGCAATCAGACAGACAGTTTACCACACTGATCTTACCAGAGCCAAGCTTTTGTTGGCGAGTCCCAGGTTATAGTAGATCAAGTTATAAGTATAGTTTGTGTTGTTGGTGAGCCAGGGAAAGACCTTTAAATGCAGGTCCCTGATGACACCCTGACTCTCATTAAAATGGTCCTCTGAGGCCGCCGTGAGGAAGACGAGGTCGGCGGGCGGCACCCGGGCCCCCAAGGAGCGCAGCACCTCAAGATGGCGGGAGCTGACGTTGTACTGGGTGCTCACAAGACGCTGTAGTCTCGCCCTGGGCGGCAGGAAGGTCGTGTTACAAGCAGGATCCACACAGGGTCCGCCATCTGAGAGAGAAACACCTGAATTAACACATCACATGATAACAGTCACATAGGTAGGAATAGATTATCTCCCTGTTGGTGAAAGTCCTGTCAATAACATTGGATTCACTTGTTTCAGAGAGGTGCCGAGCTTCCTCCCACTTTGTTTAAATACATAGCATTTACTCGAAATTAAAAAAATAAGCTTTATATCTTTTTTTACGTTATTAGCATTTCAACAAAAATTAGCAAGAGCAGATGACTGTTATTAGAGTATCATTTAAGCGACAAAATATTTCGATTATCTATAATAATGTCACCTAAACCCAGGTGTTAGTATTAAACCAGAACAATAAACAATACCGTTAACAACTCAATTCAGAATGATAATCGTCTTCGTAGAGGGGGAGACTATTCATTATTAAATTTTGGCCGTCAGAATAACAGAACATTACAAAATTACAAAAATAATATCAGTTTGGTACAAATATACCAAGCTTACATATACGTAATTTTACTTACAATATTTTTTTCATTTTTGATTACCTTTAAAGTAAATTAAGAGCTAACTTATGTTTGCATATTATACCTTTCTTATCACAAATCCTGGTGGCAAAATGCCCCTTGGCTGCATTCAAAACTGAAAAGATAAACATTTCCAGGCAAGATTAAGAATCCATGAAATCTACTTTTCTAAATACTTGTGACTTTTTGTATGTTTGGTGCGCTCTTAAAGATTAAGAAGTTCATTTGAGTATTATTTTTTACATATTGAAGAATCATTTAGTTCTGACAGATGGCATAAATAATGAACACATTGACACCTCGAGAAACTCATGAGGCCTTTTTAACATTTTTGTCAAATGAGATGTCATAAAAGAACAGAGCCATAAAGTAATTCAAGGTGCTGATGAAAAAAAACCAATAGGTAAAATAATATTTTTTTGGCTGTGCCACTCAACTGTTAATTTTAAAATTGATTTGATTTAATAAACCCCGCCACTTACACACACACACACACGGTGAAAAAGTTTGCATGGGTACATATATTAAGTGTGAGGAAAACATACATATATATAATTTAAAGAAACATGGGAGTACACAATGTATGGTAATATTACTTTCACACTTTACGACTAGAATAGATACTGCCTAATGTACTGTCAATGAACTGCAAATAAAAGTTCATTATACATGCTCAGCTGACAAATAATATGCTCCTTCTGTTTTATAAAGCACTCATTGAGGATTCGCTTACACATGGCCAGCTTATAACTACTGTAGTGTACCACAGTGTAATCTATTTAGTTAAGGAATATTTCTTGACACATTTACCTTCAATCTGAACATCTGACCCAAAACAAACACTCGCTGTTCTAAAGTTGATGTTTTTATAACAGACCTAAAACCACATTTATGATAGGGAGATAAAAACATAGCACACAACAAGCACCTCCTCACTAAGCATGTTATATTTTTGGGCATTATTCTTTTCATCGTTGTGTTCATTATTCAAGCTCTTGCAATTATCAGAAGAATGTAAAACTGTGGGCTGCATTGTACACTGTCTCTTTCTGGTCTAGAGGCTGGATTTATAAAGGATATCATCGCTCTCTAAATTCTTATCATATATCCTCTTTGTCCAAGCATTACTCCTTCCAACCACAGCAGATTCACCAGAGTGTAACAAAATGTGAACATTTTGGGAACATCCTGGCCATTATGTAGCTACTTCCATGAATAGCAAGTCAGCCCTGCAGACAGCCTGTTGAAATAAATGGAAATGTATAACTTTTCTTTTCTCATTTTAGTTTTTGACTTTGAAGTGCCTATAAACATATGCTTATATAACTAATACATGAAACTACTAGAGAAAAATTAGGGTTGCAATAAAGGGATAGTAATTGGCAAAAGTTTTCTTTTCAGGTGTATAAAACAAATTATAGCATGGTGATGCTCATCAATATGAAGAATACTTTGCACTATTTGAGAACACTCTTGAAGCCAAATAGGGTAACACATGCTTTGAAAACCATTATGATGCAGCTTTGATAAGAGAAGATCAATGTAATACTGAATATGCACAGCATTGCTGTTATATATCAGTTTCAATCAAAACTGTATACGTTTATAAATATTGAAGTCATTGTTACATATTATGTTAGTTGTGTGTGTGCAAGGGCGTATGCGTGAGAGGGAGAGAGAGAGAGTATAAAGCAATCAAATATTTTACCTTAACAAAAAAAGAAGGATAAATGTTGCTTTCCTGTGTTGGTTGGTTCTTGGAGCAAGCTGTATTCCTACGTCCATAGCCGTTTGAAAATCCACAAAAAAAGCTGTGGTCTGTTGGGCTTGTAAATGTATCCAATTTTCAAGATAATGCTGTGTTATTTGTCCCAACTGAATTAATCCAATAAGCTGTCTGCTGGGAAACGCTTGTAATATCGACACTCACGCTCTGACACCACGTGACGTAAAAAACAAGCGACGAGTAGAGCTTGTACCGTTGTGGTCCTTATTCCAAGTTTCCAGGTGGAAGGCAAACATTCATCTACCATCTCTAGAACGATGAAATCTGAACTTTTGATGCACTTCTACGTCGTAGTATATATCTTTCGCAAAATATGTATTGCAACATTCGCCGTAAAGTGTCGTCTGCAAATCTAAATCTTACCACCATGGCAGCCATCTTTGATCACGTGACGGGATCTAAGGTAGGCTCGCGGGCGCCCGTGACGATCATGTCGTACCGGAGCGAAATCAGCGGGCGCTCGCGTTGCAGTACGCAGGGCTGGACTCGTCGACGGCAGTGACACCTTGCATCTGTCTTGCACGAGCGAGGTGTGGTGCGCGTCTCGTCCTGTGGCTCACAGTCGACGCTAGATACCCGAGCTCGAGGAGGAGGAGCGAGATGAACTGTTCTCGCGAGACTGCAGGAGACGACAACCAGCTGTTCTAGCTTTCGTACATTACACTGGACAACACTGATATTACTACTGACTTAAAAAGGTTCTAATCTGTAGTATCCGTGTGCTGAACACGAATATGATCATAAAAATTGTGTTGTCTGTCGTTTTGAAGATATTTGTTGAGTTCGTTCTCTATGTCTCGCCATGTAAACTTATACAGTAGGTTCACAGTGAGGTAGCCTCAGCTGCTGACATGGCGTAAAAGCCTGCGAACTACCCAGAAGGACTGTAACAACATTCTAACTAAGTTTATAATGATGTCATATTACATCACATTGAATAATACCGTCATGAACACGTCATCCAGAGTTTATTACATCATTTTCTGACGCATTGCAGTACTACCGCCAGACCGCAGCTGAAGTAAGCTGATGTCATCATTGTACTATTTATAGCCCAGTCAGAAGGTTGAGCATTTAAAATATTTCAGACTTGGTGGGATGGAGTTCGAACTACAGTTACATGAACCTGTTGTTATTTTATCCATTTAGTTACAGGACAGAAAACTTGTGCCTGGAAAGTGCGTCCATACCGTGAACAATTTTCGATGTATTTGTTGGGAAGTGACGTTTGCCATATTAACCAGAGGTCAATTACTATTATCATGAAGTTCGCCATGTACATAATAATTATTGCAGATTACAAAAACAACTCGAGACAATTTTGCATTGTCACATTGGAGCTCTTTAGAATTTCTTCTTTTGTTGGCGACTGGGTGAGAGGTGAAGAGACAAGCAGGGCCGCCGAGAGCCAGCCCGGGCCCCGGGACAGACGACCTCTCCGGGCCCCTTGTACTTGTAATCGTAAATTATTTTCCCAGTATATGATGTAAAGGAGAAGAAGAAAAAAAAATCCACTGACCAAGGCCGGGCCCCCTTGACAGCCGCGGGCCCGGGTACACCAACCCCCTGTCCCCCCCTCTCGTCAGGCCTGGAGACAAGGTGGGCTGAAGTCGAGTGACAGAGTATCAAACATTTCTTTGTTCTCTGTGCTTCCGCGGAGTGGTTCAGCTCGTTCAGGTGACCTGGTGGGGTCACATCCGTGTATCGCGTTGGTTTTGCAAGTGCGTCTGTGTGGTTGTACTCTTTCTTTTGTACCTTGCTGTTAATCAAAGCTTTTGTTAGTCTTGTCAACATCTGCATGTCCGTTTGCCCACTGAGGATAGGTTGAGATTGCTTTTCGTCGTGGGTGATCGAGTGAAGGTTTTGTCAGTGTGTGTGTGGTGAGAGTGAGCGTGCCTGTAAGTGTGCGTCGGCAAGAGTCCAACAGCAAAGGCACGTACCGACTAGTCTTGTGACTATGTGTATGTGTGTGTGTGTGTTTGAATGTGTGATTGCACTGCTTAGGCGTGCTTACTGTGTTAGACTGAATATCACGGTGGTCCTGAGTGTAGGAGTTAGAAAATAAAAACAGTAAGGTTAACAGAAAATAAAACAGCAAGGCTAATGGAAATAATTAGTTAGGTCAGATACAATAGTAAATGTCACACGTTCAAGTAATTAGAATAAAATAAATAATTAGAACAGAACATTCAAATTAATGATTATGATGAGAATGATGATGTTTATGCTGACGATGACGACGATGATGATTATTGTGCTGACGATGAGATCAATGATCAAGATAAAGACGTTACACAAATTCACCTTCATATCTTTGAAGATACAGGCTCATTGTTTCATTGTCGTATTTCGCACTCACGGTATGACCTAAAACATTATAAAAGATAGACAAAATGTATATTGTAAATATTATTTTCATGAACATCTTTGGACCACTTGATCAATGAAACATAATTTCTTGTTATGCCGTGCAATGCATTAACATTTTTTTTATCATTTGCAATGTGTCATGAAATAAATAAATTCATCAAAGGCAAAATCACTTAGTGAAGAGGGTTTAGAGCTTGCAAGCCTGACAGATAAGTGAACAGCATCATGATGCTGAAATACTTACCTTTATTTTCTGGTGTTAGAAAAGACAACCAAGTCACGCGAATACCTGTGATGTCAGTGTAGGTCACAAGAACAACAAGTGTAATCACTAGAAGAACGAGTAAAAAGAACAGCTGAACTTTTCTGGTCATCATTGTTGTCTGAAACAAAAATGCTTCGCGAATAGAAAAAAATAGTAAGATGTACAGAGAATACATTCCGACACAGCAATAAAGCAACGTCTTTTCTATGTTTAAACAATCAATATGGAAGAATATAACATCATCAAACGAGTTATATAATCAAGTCACAGGACACCGGAGATATTAAACATGTATAATAATGACCAATATTTTAGCCTTTAATGGTTAGCACTACATAAGAATTCTTCTTCCCAATTTCGCTATAAGGTCGTCTTCAAGTCTCCCTCAAAATTCTTACAGTTGCGATAGTTGCGAGTTGGTGTTGATTAGTCATAGAAATTTTTTTTTTCATCAAAGTTTATAAATTACTGATTTTCAGTTCTCAAGTGTGACCTACCTGGACAATGGCGGTGACGAAAGTAAGAGGATTGAGGGAGTGTGCGAGTGTTAAACACAAGGAAGCATAGCACTGCATGCAGGCCCGGTGTAAGGCTGTGTTGCGCCCTCGGCGAGACGACTACTGGTCCTCCTACCCCACATCACCTCCCAAAAAAGAACCTTTTTATCCACAAAATTCTTGCAGTAATTGTACAGTGAGGCTTAACCCCGTTTTCTTAACTCCAAATGTAAACAATAAACATAGACTTATATGATTGTCGTGGCCTGACTCAGATTTACATTCGCGAGCACACGTGAAGTCAAAACATTTGCAGTCGTTGACAAGTCCACAGACATTGCCAATCGACCCATAAAGAACGATTTTTGGTGACAAATGAACATTATACCCCAGCCGAATGTGCATCACGTGTAACATTCTTTCCTTCCACACAATAGCAGAGGCAAGATTATCCACTCTGGGTTTTTTCCCCCTTTGCCCTCCTGCCTTCAGACCTCACCAGGCGTGGTGATGACCTGATACAGACTAAAGACTAACCCTACCCTAACCGACCCTCTCGAGCAATGGAATGTTTTGTTAAGCTTTTCAACACCACTGACACAACCACTTCCATCCATACAAGCAAAAAAAGGTAATGTAAGTAATAATGAAATGTAATTAAGGTAATGAGCCAAATGGTGTTAATAAAATATATACAACTATATGACAGTGTATACAAATCATGCAGACTTTATCTTAACAAACTCTCATGATGTCGTGGTTGCAGGACATGGACGTGTATCAACTGATGAATCTAGCCACTTCAGCCCTTTCAATCTTTCTCTCTCTCATTCTCATTTTATGGACAACTATAAACTGTCACCGCACCGAGGCCATTGCGGTGTTAAAGTAGAAAACTGGTGAAGCTCCTTTGTCCAGTCCTGATAATAAGACCCGCCTGGTCATTAACTGTGATAGATTTATTGCCACTGACTATTGCAGGAGTTTGCATGCACAAATAATGCAAGGCGAAGATATACAATCCATGCATCTTATACATACACATACCATTCATCGCGTGGAGCAGCTTTCTTAAAAGATTCTCTTCCCAGGTATACAATATAAATAACATCATTTACTCATATGTCTACATTCATGACTACCTTTCTATTCGGGCTTATATTTGATATAATGATATACTATTTCCGTTGTGAAGAATAAGTTACAAGTTTAAATGTAGTTATAAGAGACTTTGTGAGAAGCCGATAAGTATCTGACTGAAAAATTGGAATTAAAAAGGATCCAATCTAAAAGTAATAGCTAGCTTAATCAGTTTAATCAGGCTTAATCAGTTTGTTGCTGGACTCATAATTAATAATGTGTAATCAATAGGAGTGATGGTAAGCTCTATATATAATTCATTATCAATAGTTTACCTCTAGTAATGCCCCTCCCCTGTGGGTTGCCTCCAAGAGCTTGCCCTGTTAAATTCTCGGCTTGCTTTTGGAAGGTTTGACCGATCCAGACCCACTTCCGCTTCTTGATGTCGTGGCTGGCAGGTTTTTGGTTGGTTCTCTCCCACAGGCCGGTATTGGAGATCTTCTCAGGCCAGCTGATGTTGAGATGTTGAGGCGCAGACATCGGTTGAATGTCTGAATCGTGTTGGTGATGGTGTTTGTCACTCGCCATGTCTCAGATCATACAGAAGGACTGACTTTGAATTTGCGTTGAAGATGTGGATCCTGGTGTCTATAGATAAAGCCTTGGAGGGTCGAAGGGCTGAGTTTATTTATACGGATTTTTACATCTTTATCTGTACCTCCATCATGGCTGACTATGCTGCCAATGTAGGTAAAAAAAGGGCTGCTCAAGACTGCTGGGCCCTAGGCGAGACAAATACTGTGCCTTATCCCTCCCCCCACCACATCGCCTTCCGAAAGAGAACCTTTTATCGACAAAAATATTGGAATAATTATACATTAAACTCCATTTTCTTCTCAATATTTAAACAATAAACATAAGCTTACATATTACTATTCATGATTGTGGTGGCCTATCTCAGAACTCATCAGGTTTTGACATCTATACTCCAAAGTTTTGTCTGTCAAAGTTATGGGCAGAAAGCATCAAACAACATCGTCGGTCTGCTGCAAGTTGGGAAGCAGAAGTGACTAACATCGCAGTCCTTTGCTTAACGTTCACTCAAGATGTGAACTTGTTACCTCTGTACTCAGGATCAGGTTTAGGAACAAGAGGGCAGGTGTTGAAGGACTGGAGCCACCTCGTAAAGCCTGGTCGCCTCACACGGGTAATAAAGAACCCCCCAAAAACCCCCAAAACCTGTCTCCCTTCTGTGGACGAAAGAAAAATTTTATTGGCACGAGGGATCGTCAACATTTTGTTCTATTCTAGGCCGCTTAAGTGCCGTGTCATCAAAAGGTCAGTAGCTTACTTACTGATAGGGAATGTTAATGCAGCGAAGGAGCAGCTTTTAATTCGAAATTCAAGCCAGTGGCAGAAGTTGCACAGGGGGCGCGAACACAGACCTTCGATGTTGTCTTGTCAGCAGGAGGCATTAATCAGGAGAAAAAATAAAATCAGAGGAGGGATAGTATCATCACCTCGTATTACATTAGAGACACCTTGTTAGACTCTTTCTTTAGAGTGGAAGATGGAGTCAAGATGGATATTCTCTAGAATCACGACAACAGAGGGCACAGTTCGTGGAACCACAGGACATGGCGTCCTCCGACATTCTCACCACAGCCCAGTCTCTGGATACATTAAAAAAAAAAAAAGCAGAATTCTAAATTTCTTCTAGTGGCCAGCAGTACGAACGAATGGACATTTGAACTGCAAAATTTGTAACTTTCTTTGAAGTGTAAACACGTAACAAAAAAAAGGAAAAATTGTAAAAGTCGAAAGGGAGACGTGTTATGTCCTGGGGATGTGTCCGTACAAAAGGAGGAAGGCATTTAAGATTATGACAGTCCGTACAAGCCTGTGTTGGGGAGAACTTGAGATCATGACAGTTCATACAGACCTGTGCTGGGAAGAGTTTGCAATAAACTTTAATCATCTTTTGAAAAAGGGGGAGCAAAATATTCGCACGAAAAGGGAGGGAATAAGTAAACAGTGTGCAGACTGTTAACTCTTAACTTCTGAAACCGATGAGAGAAGAAAACAAACAAATAAAACTTTTTTTAAAGTGCACCTACCATGGACATAAAGCAAGCTCGTCCTAGGGCTTACACAAATACTCAAGCTAATAATTACAAAAATGTAAACCAGCATATGTACACGTTTCGGTAAAGTTTGATCGAAGGCGTTACAGACGAAACACCGCTGAGAAGACATCAAGCAAATTGTTTGTGCTGGGCTTAGTATAGTTCATACTTCGACTTTTAATCAGCTTCATTAAAATCTCGTTACAAGTCTTCTTATCCTCATATTGAGGGAGTTACAAAGGTTGGAAGTGTGCAAGTATGGTGGTGGCCTTATTGAGAAAAGCTGGTTTAAAGATTTTCAGCAGTTCCTCACGGGTTTTATTTAGCAACGGGTGTTTGTACTTGTTTACCCTGTGCTAAAGTTAGCATGATGATAAAATACAGCACGATAATCATTTGGAGTAACAAGAAGTACATAGCAATGACTAGTTGTGTGACGTTTAGTGCCTCGCTTGTCTCAGAAAGGAGAGTTATAGAGTCGCCAGGAGGACTAATGTTTCAGGAGGGGGAGGGTTGTAAGACATTTTGTGTAGTGGAGTTTGCTAATCAATATAGCGACCTCGTTGTCAGAAATCTGGGAGAGTTCATTTTTAGCGAGGGGGGAGGTGTAGTGAGTTGTGGTACGTCTCATTCATGTACAAATGCCGTCTGACGTCTTGTGTGCGTCATTTGTTCTTCGTCACTTGAAGCGGAAAATGACGTCATGTATAAAAAGGACGTTTTGGCCGAGTGAGCGGGAAAACAACGGTCTTTGTCCGCCATCTTCTTTAGAACTCTTTCAGTGACATTCCTCTGAACTTGTGCCTCTTCGATTCGATTCACCCACAAATCTCTTCTTCCTCTTCGTCATCTGCGACGACTCGTCAAGCGTTGTGTTGTGTGTGAGTAATACGTCGTGCGTATGCAAGGTAAATGTTTCTTATAACAGAAAACTTAATGGTGATAAAACTGAAGCCCTCCTATGTTCTGGAAGAAGAAATCCATCTTCACGTCTTTGTTGTGGAATTTAAGCCTGGCTTTGTTTATTCAGCTTTTTTACATCTTCATCTGCACTTCCATCTTTGCTGACTATGCTGCCTAGTAGGTGAAACTGAAAATGATAGGAAAATAATGAGAAGGAGAAAAGTTGTAGCGTGAATGGGAAAGAACGAGTGGTGCTGATGGGGTGACAGTGTCGGAAGACTGGATCAGAATATGAATTCTTTAGCGCATGAGATCAGAGCTACATGCTGGACTGCTTCAGTCTCCCCAAGCGTCTTTTACTACCGTTCTGTTTCAGGGGAGTGAGATATGAAGTGTGTCAAGCTGGTGAGAAATTACCTTCATTCCACATTTATAATGAATAACTATAATTCTATAATACGAGTTCATCTTTATTGATTGACACTTATAGTGATAGTAGCAATATAAATAAATAACAAAACCCAAAATTCAACGCACAATACTAAACATTTCTATAGGTAACACACTAGTTACAATCTACATCTCCATTTCTAAAATTTAAAAGTTTGTTCTTACATTATATATTATGTATAATATATAATTTATATTCTAGTCCAATATACGTTAACATTTATTCAGTGACATTTAGAGTGATCGTAAATTAAAAGGCATACCAATATAAATATACAATACACCTATAATTGCAAAGCACACTACTAACAATGTCTATAACTCGACACATTAGTTACAATCCAAACCTTCATTTTTAAATGTTAATAGTTCTTAAGTTTGTAGTACCACTGAGTAAAATTAATTGATATATTGTAGGCAACTGTGCAGACTTTTTGTGTCCCCTCAAACTTATTTAGGTGGGTAAAATCTAAGAGCTGTGTGTATGTGTGTGTGCGTGAGAGAGAAAGAATATGAGAACATACATAATAATATTATCTTTCATTTTTATTAGCATGTGACTTCTCCAAAAAGATCATTAGGAAGCACAACCAAGAGTCGTGCATTTGTGAAAAAAAGACAAGAAGGAGCATAAAGTGGTAAAGGAGCTCAGAGTGTCGGTCATAAGTCGGGTTGTGGAGGTAGTCACAATAGAGATGGTGTTTATAGCGAAATGCGTCCATGAAAAATGTGTGGTTCGTGTCAAAAAGGGATTCGTAATTGGGTCTTAGTACAGAAGTTTTACTATATTTTTGAAGTAAGAAGTCAAATCGAAGAAAATAACAGAGAAGGGAATTCTCCTTCTTCGGAGAATATAAATTGCATAAAAAATGAGAAATATAGATTACTTAAACTGTGATGGGAAAATACTTTACTTTGTTGTCTCTATGAATATTAACATTGTTGTCAGGAACTACAAGCTGTGACGATTTAAAGTCAAACAGTGTAACAAGAATCACACCTAGAGCCGCCTGGTCAAATCTGTGACACACACTATAGCCTCGTTTGTCACCATGACACGGTAAGAGTTTAATCCAGTCATCACCTGGATAAATACATCTCGGGGCAAAAGCACAGGCGACCCAAGGATCCAGTACAGCTTTGCTCATCAGCGGCTCATTCTTCACCCCAAAGAAGTTTGCTTCCGTCTCATAGAAGGGGGCGATGAGACAGGCTTCAGTGTGAAAATACTGCAGCATCACTGGCATCACGTGTCTCGGCATCATGAAGCCGTCGTGTTTAATGAAAAATCCGTCTGCCATGACACGTTGGATGACGAGGCTGACATCACCAGACTTGAAGCGGACCGAGGCATCCATCCACATCAGCAGCTTGGAGTGCGGGCTGTGCGCCTGTGTGAGGTAGTGTAAGGGAGACAAACACAACCAAGACAGTAACATGCGAGCATTACTTATGGTTTAGAGTCGAAACAAAAGTATTTAAGAGATCGCTCACTTTTTAATTGCTTAAATAACCATACAATATTTGTGTTCTAAACAGTTTTATAAATAGACGATTTTCACAGTTGATAATCTGTCCTGCCTCTATAATCACGTAAAAAATGAAAAATTTTATGTCATATTTTTTATGATAAAAGTTCTCAGACAATCTACTTAGTGTAACTGATCGAAATGGCTAGAGACTTGCTGCTGACCATTGAACTCGACAACATAAAGGACAGCAGTAACAATACTTGTGTTTCTAGACAAATGTGGTGGCTGCATTCGATAGTGAATGAACTATAAAGGCAGCAGTACAAGGCTCATTTCGACGCACACTGCTCACTAGGAAGGGCAGATTGCGACCACTTACAATATTTATTTAATACTGGGAGGGACAGACACTGACCCTCACAAGTAAGGGCTTCCACTGGTACGTTCTGAGATTCTTGAAGATATCAGGTAGGGACTGAAATGGGAAACTCAGCACGTGACATCTGCAGTACTTAGTGAGCTGAAAAGAGATGTGGAATACCATTTTAGACATAATAATAATATAATAAAATTCCAGACAAACAGACTGACTCACAGACTATGAAAACTAGCAAAGACAGTTTACCACACCGATCTTACCAGAGCCAAGCTGTTGTTGGCGAGTCCCAGGTCATAGTAGATAAAGTTATAAGTATAGTTTGTGTTGTTGGTGAGCCAGGGAAAGACCTTTAAATGCAGGTCCCTGATGACACCCTGACTCTCATCAAAATGGTCCTCTGAGGCCGCCGTGAGGAAGACGAGGTCGGCGGGCGGCACCCGGGCCCCCAAGGAGCGCAGCACCTCAAGATGGCGGGAGCTGACGTTGTACTGGGTGCTCACAAGACGCTGTAGTCTCGCCCTGGGCGGCAGGAAGGTCGTGTTACAAGCAGGATCCACACAGGGTCCTACATCTGAGAGACAAACACCAGAACTAACACATCACATGGTAAATGTCACATAGATAGGAATGGATTATCTCCCTGTAGATGAAAGCTATGCTAATACAATAGAAGTTATGTTACATTATATCATAGAGATGTGTCAAGCTTAACCCTTTGTTTATTAAGCAGATATCATTAATGTTAAATAAAAATCGTTAATACATAAGCATCAAGTCTACCTGAAAGTAAATTATATTCTTAAGATTTTCGTTTTCCTAATTTCCCAGTCCAGCTTCAAGGAGAGAACATCCTGGAAACAGACCGCTTCAAGTATCTGGGGAGCATTGTCATTGTAGATGTGAAAAAGAAAGCATTTAATATATTTATTGAAATGTAAATAAATCCAAGATTCCTGGCAAAACTTGTTGATGTAGTGTCATGACATGTTGATATACTGACATTACATGTTGAGGTAGTCGCATTCAAAGCACAACTGCAAATGGCGCTGCTGCAGCCTCTGCTGAGCAACTTGACTGTGTTTTGCGTAGAGTTGCTGAGGACCATGCCCCAGTGTCTCGACGTCTGATGCGCCAATCCACATGGTCATCTTGGTATTCAAAGGTCCGTGTTGAGCTCCGTGACCTGAAGTGAACTCGCCGGCAAGCTGAGGTTGTTTGGCGGAAGACTGGACTCACCATCCACAAAGAGATTTATAATCCCGCCAAGCGAAGCATTGCTAATGTGTCAACAAGGACAAGACATCATATCTTCAGGCCCTAATAAATAATTGCAACCTCCTCCAGAACCCTTTTTGACATATGCAATCGAATGACAAGTTTCAGCTGTCAGTCTATTATGATAAACAAGTCACAGCTGTCTGTCAGTCTGTCTATTATGGGCTACACAAGATCAGCGCCATCCGTCACATTCTGTCTACACACTACCAACATCTTGTCTGTGTGTTTGTTTTATCCAAACTTGATTACTACAACTCCTTGCATGCTGGCTGCCCTGTATACCTTCTTCACAAACTCCAGAAAGTACAGAACTCTGCTGCACGTCTGGTGCTTAGAGCAGGAAACAGGACCACGCCACCCGTCTTCTTCATTGTCTACCCTGGCTTCCCATCCGTTCTGGCATCCAGAACAAACTGTCCATGCTGTGTTTTAATTTCTTTGCTGACACCTGAGCTGATTATTTCTCTGAACAGCTCTTCCCCTTACATCCCAGTAAGACAACTCCTTGTCTTCTTACTCTTCCTGTCTCCATAACAACAACAAATCGCCACAGGATTTTTAGTTATTGTGCAGTGAAACAATAGAACTCTCTTCCTGTCCATATCCCCACCTACCCACTATTGAATCCTTTACACCTGCACTGAAAATGCACCTCTTCCGTAAACATTACTCCTGACAACCTTTCCCATAATGCCAGTCCTTGTTCACGCCCTTCCTTTTGCAATCTCATGTTACTCTCAGCTCTTGTTCTTGTTATTTGGTTCCTCTTTGTGTTTTCTGTATTTGATTTTATTCTCCATTTAGTAGGTTGTTGATTGTTTTATAGTTCATGTCATATATTATTTGTTTGCTTCCCTGTCCCTCGTGTGCTGTCCATGTTTCGTTCTTGTTATTATGCGCTAAGAGCTTGCTCCTTAAGAGTGTGAGTATGCGCTTTACAAATTTTGCAAAGACAGAAAACACAAAGAGGAACCAAATACTGTATTTTTAATTCTTATCTTCCTAGTAAACTAAGTGCATACTGTACCTTTATTACCACAAATCCTGGTGGCAAAATGCTCTTTCGCAGTTTTATAAACTGAAAAAGGATTGAAATTGAAATTGTTATGCATAATTATGTATTCAGGAAATCTTAATACATGTGGGTGTTTGTATGTTTGTATGATTGTGTACATTCATGTGTTTGTATGAATGTATGCTTGTGTTCATGTGTGTGCTGGTATCGACTAGGTATGAGTATTCTATATTTTGTGATTGTTTGTATATGTGTGTACAATGTGTGAACACTCGTGTGTGAGACTACATTTATGGCGGCCTCGAGTGTACGAGTTAGAAAATAAAACAGTTGGGATAAGGTCACAAATAATTGTATATTTTCAGAAGACAAGTAATCAAAAAAGCACATTTATAATATTTTTGATGATTTTGAGGAAGATGGTGATGAAGATGATAAGGGGGATGAGATCGATGATCGGGATAAGGTTATTTATCTTTTACAAAATCACCTTCCCATCTTTGAAGATACAGGCTGGTTATGTTATGGTCGTGGTTCTCACTCACAAGACGATCTGAAATATGCAGAAAAATATAGAGTATGTTCAGATCGTCTGATCACTGAAAGATGCTTTCTTCTTGTTATGTCGTAAAATGGTTTTAGACACTTTTTGTTATTTATCTGATGGGAATCTATCATGGAAGAAATGTTATTTATTGAAGACATACTTGATCGTGAAGATAGTTTTGAGTGAGGTTTGTAAGCCTTGCACATGAGTTAACACCATCTTGGGGAGAATCCTGACGTTCAGCTACTTACCTTTGCTCTTTGGTTGTAGAAAAGACCACAGAGTCACGTGACTGTCTGTGAAGTCAGTGTAGGTAATAAAAAAAACACACGTACTCATCAGAATGAGCAACAATAACAGCTTAATTTTTCTTTTCATCATTTCTGTCTGAAACAAACAAAATGCTTTGTCAGTTAGAATTAGCAAAATCTACATTTTATTTTTTGCATACAGTGATTAAAACAAAAGACTTATTTGTTATTTGTAAACAATCAACATGGATGCGTGTGATGTACATGGATGGCTATGTCAAAGAGAGGTCTACAGCGTCATGTCAGCGTGTGATGTCAGCGTGTAATGTACATCGTCGTGTCTGTGTGTAATGCACGTGATGACAGCGTGTGACGTACAGCGTCATGTCAGCATGTGACGTACAGCGTCATGTCAGCGTGTGATGTCAGCGTGTAATGTATATCTGTGTATATGTGTCTGTGTGTAATGCACGTGATGACAGCGTGTGACGTACAGCGTCATGTCAGCGTGTGACGTAAAGTGTTGACTGTTACGCGAAGTGTTACCAACAGCAGTCGGTGTAACGTTGCGCACCCCACACCAACGTCATCGCTTGGTAGATCAGCACGTGGTGGACGTGAACTCATTGCACCCCGTGTGAAGTACTGAAGTGTGAACAGATCGGTGCTGCTACTGTTATTATCCAGTTTCGTTGCTTGCATGTTGTGCGTCTATCCAATGACTATAACAACGATTTGCATGTTTGATGAGCCTCTCTACTTTTTTTTTTCTTTCTTCTCTCTTTGCATCACAGACATTTCCACTTTGTGGTTTTAAGTTTATTATTGTTCGTGTTTTTTCTTTGTTTCCAAGTCAAATTTTTTGATAAGCCTCAGAATTTGCAAGGAGCAGATACTGGAAGACATTGGAAGCAGTCTGGTCCCAATAAGCCTCCACCTTCAGAAGTCCAACAAGATCAAGAATCACACTTAAGTGACTGAAGAATGTTGAAATAACAGACAAAGGAGAACAGTACAGAAGTACAGCTTAACGAGGAAAATCAGAAACCGAGATAGAAATAAACTTACAAAGCACTTTAAAAGTTGTCTTCGACGAAGGTCTCCTTACATGTAGGAAAGACAGAAAAAGACAAGAGAGAGAGAGGAAGAAAGACTAGAAAGAGAGAGAGAGGAAGTGCCCCCACTCTACAAAGCGGTGAAAATAGTTTTAAAAAAAAATAAGCCAAAACTTTATTTAACATGAGGCTGAACTAAGTGTAGCTACAACAACTAATCACTCAACTAAGTGTGAGTACAACAATTAATCACAAACAATAAGTGTAATTACAACAATTGAGCATAAACAACAGTTACAACAGTTGAACATAGTACATAGTAGCTACAACAGTTGACCATAAGACCGGAAGAAAACATCAAACTGTCATTCATTCCTGCTGTCTTACTCGAAAGTCCTCACAGGTTGCAAGTCTTTTACTGACTAAATCAGAGATTCTCAACCTTTTTCACGACTGTAGCCCCAAAGGGTGAACGTGTGTCTGCAGGTACCCCTCGCGCGTAGGTTCGCGCATAAAAGTAATTATGTTCATGATGGCGTGTACTTATTCATGTCAGTCTACCCCTGCATAGCCATTACCATACCCCTAGGGGTACTCTTACCACCGATTAAGAACCGTGGGACTATATTCAAGGATGACCTGATCTCTGTGAAAATGTTACAAGTGTTATTCACAGAGGAAATTCAGGAATGTACTTATCTCTGTGAACAAGCCAACATATTCTACTAATCCACACCTATGTGATTGCCTATATTAGCTTGTTCGTCCTCGTGTGAGCTTACCTGAGTGCATGTGTCAACTAATTTATTCAGTCATAACGGAACATCATAGGTCTAGTCAAAGTTAACTAGTAAAGTCAATCAAGCAGCTGTTGAATAGAAGAACACAACTCTATGTTGTTTTCAATTTTTATCTAAGCTTGAAGTCTATCAGTGCAAAATTTAACCGCCACAGATAATAAAGACACAGCAAACAAAGTTTACAGAGTTTGAGTCTCAAACCTGTTTTTCATATTAATAAGCTAGAGAGTGGGTTGAGAAGTGTAAAATGTAAAACCAAAAAAAGCAAAATTTCAATTCGGAAACCTAAAGTTTGGCACAGACTGCCATTGATAATGATGTCTCACTGCTTCAAGCTGATGTGACTATTCATTCACAAGTAATTGTGACTTTTTACATCAAATAAATGTCACTGCTTACATTATATAGTAGCGACAATTTACATAAACAGACTTTTTTACATCGAATAATTGTGTGTTTAATCTGAATAGCTGTATCTGTTTATATCAAATCGCTGTGACTATTCTCTTCAAATAGTTGTGACTGGTTTACACCAAAAGGTTGTGACTGTTTAAATCAACTTGTGAGTGTTTTACTTTAACTGCTTACATCAAATAGTCAGTTCAGCTCTTATCGAGAACAAAATTATTTACTAATTAAATGTTGCTTTATGCGACTATGCAATGAACACATGATAGTGAGAATATTTTACTTACAGACAAAAGTCACGAGCTGTAGTTCATGTTGTGCTGTTTTCAGCAATTTAGTTGTTCTATCCTTGACATGAAACACCCAAGTGGGACCTACCTGACAGCGAAGGTGAGTGTGCAGGTGATATAACACCAACAGGTGCTGCAGTGCATGCTGGGAGGGCGGTGAATTTATTTGTGAGGTTACCTGGCCGTCAGTTTGATATCGCTTGTGTCACTGAACAATATGAATGCCTATTCTCCCAGGAATGTTTTGCTTATAAAAGTATTTTTGCTGGCTTTGTTCTATTGAAAATACTCTTTATAAGCTTAAAATGAACATTGAAAGACATTTTTATTTAAACCGCACGCTTGTGTGTCGGAAGGTTTGAGGGTGCATAGCCTCAAGAAGCTATATGTTGCTTTCTTCATTCTTGTTGATAAACACTCAGGTTAAGATGTAAACATCAACAAATGACCAGGGAAACAAAAGGTTACAAAATTAGGTGTCATCGCATTCATGTTGTTGTTGTTTTTCCGTGTGACGGGCAAAATGACAGACTCCAGGTTGTGCAGGCTGCTGTGAAATATTTAAAGGTGGGCGATATGGAGGTACACCTGCACGAATGAATGAATACAAATTCTCGTAAACCTCAATTAAATGAATACATGTGGGAATATTGCATAGTAGAAAGTAAATTCTTTATTTCACTATCAACAAATCATAGTTAAAGACCTGGCGTAACACTTGGGTATCATTTATTAATTCAGTATTGTAAGTTGTGTTAACCGGAAGTCAATTCAACTTCACTCATGTGTGAGTATGTGTGTAAACACTATGCCTTCTTTTAAACTTGTTGTCATCCTGCATTTTGCTCCGTACGTGTTTCTGGTCTGTTGTTGTGTTCACTTGGTCAGTGCCAGTATTGGGCTATTTCAAATGTTGCCCTAAAATGTTTGACTGGGCTGAATTTGCGGTCACTTCACATAAAAGGCTGGGGCTGGCGAGAAGAAAGATCTGTCATTGCTCTTCACATATCAGAGACAGCCAAATATACTGACGAGTTTGTCGGTGATGAAGACTGTAACTTAACTCTCTTAACTGTCGGAGACCTTCTCACCTTTCACCCCATCCACGCTTTTATGGGTAGTGTGGCTATAAAAATGGTAACGAAGACATTATTTTTTTTTTCTTTAGACAACAACAGCCACAAAGGATATCCCATGAGACTCTTTATCAACCATCTGGCCCATAGACTGTCCCTGCTGGTATCGCCTCTGGTTTTTTACAAGCTCCAAACTGTAAACTGTTATTTTACAACCTTTTCTTCAATGGACTGTAAAGCGCCTGGAAATGCTGGAGAAACATGCTATACAAGTGTACTCATTATTATATCTTTACCATTATTGTACGCTCCAGTAACTTGGTATCCTTGATACCGACCATCATCCCTTAAATCATTTCGAGCAGATTTACTGGTTTCCGAAGAATAGAGACTTTAATGGTCTTATGATCCCTCATGATCTTCACTTTATTAAAGAAATTTCTCCAGAGTTAGACAATGGAAAAAAATGATAGGGCTGAAATGATCATCGTTTCACTTCTGCTATACTACTGTAGAGGTCTGCTTTAGTTAAGATGTAAAAAGCCATTGTTACCGTGGTGTCCTTAGAAACAAATATTCTAACGAAAACAAAAACCTTCCTTGAGGTGACAAGGGGCAAGGCAGAGAAGATACCCAATACTGCAAAGGAAGTTCAGTTTATCCCTCTGTGTTTATCATGTTACCATCACAGATCAGTTGGCAGTTGACTGAGAGTATCCTTGTTGAGAAATTTATTCTGGGGCTATGATTTATCCGTGGGTGCACCCGCACAGCACAACATTCGGAAAACAGACCTGACTGTAAAAGTCAGCCATATCTTTGCCTGCCTCCTCCTCTGATGCAGTCTTGAGAGATTTTGTACTAATCGAGCTTTAATTTTCAGAGGGCCCTCCACAGGGCAAGAGACTTTGTGTGAAGAGATAAGTGTCGAGTGTGTGTTAGACAAGTATAGAGTGTTGTGTTTAGTAGTTAAGGTCGTGACTCATGACACCTGAACTAAGTAGAGGGAAGTTAACGGAACACCTACACAACAGCCATGTTTGGAATTCAAGCATTGTATCATTTGTAAATTGATTTGTCGATTTTTTTCGCCAAAGGTGTTAAGTATGCGCCTGAGACATCTGTTTTGGAAGACGTCCAGTATGTTACTGATGGTATTAGTCATCTTCCATGATTCTGATCCTTAAAGGAGGGTGCTGATCACAGTTGACTGGAAGATTCAATTCAGGGGTATCAATCAATGCTTTAGTGTGTGGAGATAAAACTGTACCAGACCCCTGTCCCCATCTAGTAGATGCTTTGCATGTACCTGCATTATCAAACCAACGCAATATTCTAATTAATCCTTTGTCAGGAAACTGTTTTGTCTACAAACGGTAACACGAGAATGCCGTTGTAATAAAATATTAACAGAGACTTCACAAAGAACATGAACTGAATGCATCCAAATTACACGCTGGCACTTACAGTCTCTTCATTAAGTATTAAAAATCCGTAACATCCATACCACTACTACTGTTGGCTGTCCATTTTAGAAAAAGACAAGTATTTTGTGATTCCTTTATTTATGCTCGTGGCTTGTCATGTGACTCCGCAGTCCCAGAGTGGAAATATTTGGAACTACAGTAAACTTGTGCCCAGACGATAAAATAGAATTATTTATTACGCCATACACAAAGTAAATATTGCTAAATGATATTGAATGGAATCACAAATTAGGAAACATACAGGTGCATATGTAATTACATGTATACACATTTATACAGATTATATATTTACTATATTGTCAAGGGGATGTGTATGTACAAAATGTAAAGCGCATTTGAGATCCCGACAATCCACACAGGTCTCTCGTAGCAAGAGGTAACCACCTTTTGACAAGGAGGGGAAAGTATTAGCAAAAGAAAGGAGGGTGTAACAAGTTAAGGCTGTGTGCAGACTTTTATTTTTTGACCTCGCACACCGACGAGAGCAGAAAAATCAAAATAAATCTTTCAATCCGAATAAAAGCTCAATGATTTCAAAGAGCCTTTACCGTGAACAAGCTCACCATGGGACCCGGACATGAGCCGTACAAATCCTCAAGGTAATAGCTAGAGGAGATAAAAATGGCAATGTGCATGTTTGGGTGTAGTCTGGTCAAAGACATTAGAAAGCAAGCACCATTGTCGAGACATGAAGCGAAATGTCCAGGCAAGCGCAACATTGTCCATCGGTTTCATCAAAAGCTCGTGACAAGACGCTTCTAAAGAAAGTTTTTACAATGTTTTATTCACAAGCACAAGTTGCTGTCGTGGAAATCGTGAAATACCTTGCACCTGCAAAGGCTTTTCACAAAGAGTCGACTTGTATCGTCTGTGATCCCCAGACGGGCGCCATTAAGTTTTTGAGTCGAAGGAAAGAACCAGTGATACACAATGCAAAGGATCGGTGCACACCCGGTTCAGCCACACCGCTACCCAACCGTGTATCATTTCTAGTTTAACCTCTGTGCAAGAGTTCAATGTGTGCAATTTTACACCTGGGAGACTGCTTTCGGACAACACTGGGTGTCCGTTTCGGGTGTCCCCTTGTCGACTGTACTGTTCATCTTCTTTATGTATGTGAGAACAACAATGGTAATTATATCTATACTTTATTTATTCTTGTGGAAATAAATGCCGGCAGAATTCGTCAATAAATCGTATCAATCACATCTACGCTTCACCAAATCCACACGCATATGCACCTTTGTCCGCGAACACACACACAATCACACACACAATCACACACAGACAATCACACACAGACAATCACACACAGACAATCACACACAGACAATCACACACAGACAATCACACAGCATCTGGCTGACCCCGACAACAAGCGCACTACACAGTCTCACGACTGTCAGAGGGGGGAGGATGAGCATGCGGTGGGGGGTTAGGAGGGTTAGTTATTACAAATATGTACAGAAACTTCTGGCAAACAACCAGGATTGGTTCTACCACTAGGCCAAACAGCAGTCAGGGAAAGTTGGGGGAGGAGGTGCAGAAATGGCCTGCTGTTTTGTTTTTTTTTAAGTGATAAAAATGTTAGGGAAATATCCATTTCATAAAATTACATTTGCGGGACATCTTCCACTGCCTGTAGGTTTACTAGACACGCGAGTTTCTCAGTTCAGGTGTTACAGGTAAGTCCATCATCTGAGGGCGCAGTTGCAGTAAATAGCGGGTGGTGGATGGGGAAGGGGCTGGTCGGGGAGGATCCCTAGGATGAATGGAACCACATACCTACCTCACCTTTCTCTCTTCTATCCCTAGTCTAAAGAAGTTTCCCACTTCTTCACAGGAAACACTGCAGCAGAGCTTAGAGACAACAACACTGAGTACAGCGGGGACACTATTGGGGACTGAGATTTGACCACCTGTAGTTTAGTACTTACTGTTGTGACTCATGGTCGTGAATATTTCACTTTCTTAATTAATTGTTATATTTTCGATTAAATGGATGTATTAAGCTATATTGGTCAAATGGTAATGTTTGTTTATTTTGGTTTATTTTTTATTATCTAAGAGTGCGTCTGTTTGCATACAGTGTGAACGGATATCTTGTTGTTATGCTCTACTGTCAGAATATTTGAAATAGGTTATTAAGAAATAATGTGT
>SRHC01002694.1:0-12152 GCA_004794325.1 Pomacea maculata
TTTATGAAAGACATTACCATAAGTAGTTAATCATTCCATAAGTTGTTTGTTGTTTACTGTACTTGCTTGTCATGTGTCGATTCGATTTTGTCTCATTTCGTATTTGTATTTCGCTGTTGGCAAAACCATGAAAGGGAAGTAACCTACTAACCAAATGATCTTGAGACTGACAGCCAAGCTGCTTAGGTTGTTTCCCATGTACTGCTGGATTCACGTAGCCGTGCGAGTGTGGCGAGAACATCTGTCTATCCGAGTCATTAGCACCCCAAGGATAGAGAAAAGAAAAAGAGAAAGGTCAGACGAGAAGAAGAGAAAGTAGAAATAGCGAAAGGTAAAGCGGGGTAAACAGATAACAGAAAGAAGAACACTTATCCTGGGTGACGTCACTTTCCCCAGACGTTTGTCGCGTTCTCTTACAACATCAGTAACGAATTCTTGACTTGTAAACTTGAATAGTGTCTCAGTTTCTTCAGTCCTTTTCGACAATACTTGCAGAGAATTCATTACTAAAACAAAAACTGAACGATATGGAAAAGAAAGAATATATCATTTGGAAGACAGATCTATAAGAAACAATATTATAGAGCATGGGTTGTCCCGAGATGATAAAGAAAGATCTCAGGATTCGCAGAAGGTTCTAGACATTATGTTAGACAACCTACAAATTTTCAAGTCGATTACCTTTGATATAATCCACAGACTCGAACAGAAAACCGAACTCGCCAGTCATCGCCAGATGTACATTCTTCAAAGACAAAGCTCTAATAATAAAACAACTCCGTGAACTGAAAGGAACTAAGATTTACATTGGAAAAGACTTTTCGAGGAAAGTGAGAGATATAAGAAAGTGTCGGTACATTTGAAAACAGTGAGATCAGAGGGTAAGAGAGCTACTCTGGTGTATCATCACATCCTGGTTAAGAAAAAGAAGTTTGTGTTAGAAAATGACAGGAACTTAAAGGAAAACAGCCAGGAACTCGGCCAGCCACAAATTAAACAGAATAACTTTGGAGAATAACTTTGATTATTTTCAAAACACAATACTATTTTTAGTCCCATATCGGTGGAAAGAAATTTAATGTGTACCGTCGACCGTGACTAATTTATATGAAGACAGACAGGTAAGAACAATAACAATATATTATGTTCATGCATTTTAGTAAAAGTATATCTTTTATGCTTTATTATTAATCAGCATCGATTGTATGTGTAGATTCTGTAGTAAGCTTTCCCGAGAAGGATATACACATTATTTTGCACAATATTAAACGAATATACAAAAAATTAAAACTATTTTAGTAATATTAGCTACGATATTTACACAGAATATATAATGAAGAACTAATGAATGCAAAAGAAATTTCTTAACCTGACAAAAAGAATTATTCATCGCATGCGCAGTACATACTCATTGCTTACAGCTACACACATTTGCCTTTACTGATAAATTTGGAGTAGAATTAAAGAGAATGTCGTAGTCTTACAAAATCTCTTTCAAACCAGCAATAATAAAAGTGATTAATAATTTTAATTAGTGAACAGTTTAAAAATACAAACTAAATAAAAGTGAAGCAAGACTTTACACCTGAAAGATTACAGCACAGTCTGCCTGTGTGTGGTTCTTCCACTTTTTCCTCTGTTGTACAAAACATCTGTTGGTTGCTACTATCGCCAACATCTTTGTCACCGAGTGACAGGAACTGGACAGAAGGGATGGATCGGTTTCCCAAAATAGAACAGTATACGTTGATGAGCAATAACTTACCATGAACAATATTTTTAGTCAATGAACACAAACAGAAGCCATGATCATTTCAAGGTATTGAAAACAATAGCTAATTTCCAGCAACAATAATGTGTATACTTATTTCGTAGTGCTTACACAATACTTTGAATTTGCCTAAAAGTATTTCGTCAGACTTCTATTAATGCTAAGATGATCTTTCGCCTCTTTTCTTTGTCTGTGTGTGTATGTGTCTGTGTGTGTGTTGGGAAGTGGGAGGCAGCTCAGTTTTTTTCTGAGATGTTAATACCTATCAACAAAAAAGTCATACGCGAAACAGTCTGTTATCTTTTTGTTGTGTATCGTAAACAGGTTCACGAAGCTAATTCACTTGATTTCTCACTGGGAATATCAACGCTCAGGTTCATGTCGTCGTCAGTCACAAAAAATATTCTCGTTTTACTGTGTCAGCTTTCTTGTTCTCTGATATTCTCTAGATGTAGGAAGAGCTGTCACCTGTTCAACAGACATAAAGGATGCATTACAAAACCTAATAACTTACTCAACAAATGAAAATTTGTACAAATGTCCTATTTAGTTCGTGTCAGCACCAAGACGAAGGTAATAAAAGTATGTCCTCTTTTTTATTACCTGTAGATTTCTGAACATTTTAACGTTATCATAATTTAAAAGACTGTTATAGTCTCCCCAGGCAATCCCAAACTCCTTCGTGTAGTGTAACGTGTACCTGTATCTCTCACCTTAGTCACTGTATCCCAGATATTAAATACAGGAAAACAGGGCTGTGGGACATGTCTTGCTACAACACCCTCGTCCTGTCCGTCGATGTAGACGTGAAGGTAATTTGATGAGTTCAACAGTACCCCAACTCGACTGCCCACTTGAAGTCTCTTGAGACGTTCAAGGTTGGTCCTCACCTAAAAAGAAATACCTGTTACGTTTACCTTTCAATAAAATAATGGGTGGGGAGTGAGCATAAGTGCTTGACCCCGTCTTTACTACTAGTGTGACCTTTCCCACAATTCTTTTTGTAACTGTGCACTGTAGGAATATGCTTAATACCTTCTGAAAAGTGTTAGGGGCAGGGTGATTTAAGTTTATTGTGACTTTGTGACCAGCTGTTCTGAGAAGGCCTTTGTTTTTTCCTGCATGTTTTGGTAGCGGTGTGACAGCAGGGCAATATCATCAGCAAAGTTCAAGTCTTCCAGCGTTGTTGTTGCCGTCATAGTCATTGTCCATCAGATCCCTCTCCTCTCACTGTCGGTGGAAGTCTTCATGATACAGTCCATGGCCAGTATGAAGAGGAACGGCGACAGAATGCAGCCCTGCTTCACCCCAGTACTGACGTTGAAGGGGTCTGTGAGCTCCGTGTCACAGACAACCTGAAATTTGAAATCGCTGTACAGCATTGCAACGACCTGAACAAGTTTTGCAAGGACTCCGCAATGCCTCAGGATCTTCCATAAGGGCTCTCAATGAATGCTGTCAAAAGCATTCTCCAGGTCGATGAAATTGATGTAATGTAGTGTGTTCCACTCGTTTTTCTGCTCCAGAATCTGTCGAAGAGTAAAAGATGTGTTCAGAGCAGGATCGCCCATGGCGAAGTCCTGCTTTCTCAAGAGTTGCCGTCAGTCTCGACAAAACAATCTTGCTAAAGATCTTTCTGGTGAGTGTTATGCCCCTCCAATTATTGCAGTCTCCAATATCTCTTTTCTTGGGTAACTTGAAGATGAGCCCTGTCTTCCACGCATCAGGAAGCTGTCCTGATTCCCAAACTTGCCATTAGGTCAGTTAAGGCCTTAGTTTTTTTTCTGCTAATGAATTATTTCTCAGCTTCAGATAACATGTCCACAAATCTAGGCAACAAATCTACTAGAGTTACACATTTATAAAATTAACGTGAAAAAAATCAATCACGTAACAGGCTAAATAACATGTCTCAGTTCACTTATTGGCTGTTACACTATCTGCGTCAACATATTCACATCCGTTTCTAAAGTCTATCTTATTGGCCATTCTCTATAGTGGGATGTTTGTACACTTTTATTTACAGTAAGCAAAGAAGACTTTAACCCAGTTTTGGGAAATAATATTCCTCACTTAATTTTATGTGCATTAGAAAAGGAAAGAATATGCAACTAAACTTTTAACAATGCTCTGTTTTATAAAATGGTGAAAAGAAGTGAATAGTAATTAGCTTTAACTTTTATACGAAGACCAAAACACACAGCTAATCGTACTCACTTAGAACCATAAAAACTCACATAATTTCCCTGGTAGTAGACCAAATCTGGCCCGACAATAACGGAGACTTTAAGGTCTGTAGACGATGGGGTTAAAAAGGGGCGTGCAGAAGAAATTTTTGCCACGCCCAGGAATAGTATGCTGTATTCAGCTGCTACTGCGTCCACTCGTACCTGCGTGAACATCACAGTGTCATGACATGCCAAACTGTGACAGCTGATTAGGATGACTATGTGGACTAAAGGATGTCTATCTCTTTGTAAAACAAAAGACGTGACCAAAGAAAGACAATATGTATTAAGACGATCCAACCGTTCTAAGCTTGATAAATCCAAACAAATTGAAAAAGGATAATTTTGCTTGCCTCTGTGCCATTTTTTATGTTAGTAAAATTACTCATCATTATCATCATCATCATCATCATCCATCAATCATCAATCATCAATGATCATCGTTCTAGCACAATGTCTTACTTCATACAAGACGTTTGCCATCATGGCATCACGTGACACGAGCACCCCATGGGACAGAGAATTTTGATCTATCTTCTCCGCCGTCGTGTTGCTGTTCATCAGACGAATGTTTGTTCCGCAGTTTTCATGGAAGACAAGGACTGGTGGCAATAATACTCTTAGGAAAGTCTTGTCTCTTGTCAACTTACCATAAATTACATCACAACATAGAACAGAGAAACCTTTACATTTGTGTGAAGACTTTACTGGCGATGTGATCTTAGGAAATATATTCTACGGTTATCAGACGTTATTACTACACATTTCGATACTTTAAGAAAACAAGAATTCTGAAATAATTGTAACGAATTACAAGTATATGTATGTCTTTAAGTTTATGTGTAAGTGGTTATGACGAACATTTACTCTCGAACACACACTCTCTCTCTCTCTTACAAACACACAGAGTAATCTTACATTTATTAAAATGCTTTCTAAAATCTAACATTTACTAAACCCATGTAACATAAGGCCTGACAAGAATAAATCCGATTCTCAGTGCATGATTTTAGGTGCCTTAAACATTCTGATCAACCTGTTATGAAAAACATTTGCACATCGATGCGCTCTGAATACAGAGAGTGATTGCTTAGAATAAAAAAATGTACTTTACTAACTTTGTATCTAGTTTTATTAGTAGAGCTGTTAAAGCTAGGAATAGTAAAATACAGTGAAATCATTTATATTCATGTAAATAACTATTTATGAACATTTTAAACGAATATATTTCTTAACATGTTAAAAGAAGACTATTCACCTGGCTTGCTTTGAAGACTTCTTTCAATTTGAGCTAGCAGCTTGGTAAGGAAGTCAAGTAACCGAGAGAGAGAATTGGGAAATATTTTATTATTGAGATATCAAGCTTAATTCACATTACAAGAAAAACGCTTTTTTATGATATTTGAGTTTGTATTTTGAAAAGAAAAAGTTGTTTACTGATGTTCTTTATTTTAGTCTCTTTTTTTTCTTCCATTCTGTTACTCTAAAAAGTAGACTACTCGGAGATAGGGAATGTTGTAAATCATTGACTTACTTCTCTGATCACAAGTAATAGCTCTTGTATTTAGTTCCTTTTTTACACAGGGTAATTATAAATTTAAAAAAACGATGACTTTACTTTTAGAAATAATATACAGATATATCCTGTATGCATATCATAAATAAAAACACATTTACTTTTTAAGTTTCCTAAACAAATTACCATGGATTACATTGCAACGTTGTTATAAGTATCAACCGTCGAGAAATACACACAACCACATACAAACGCATTCTCTCTCTTATAATAACGCAGTTCTACATTCTACATGCATTAACAAAAATGCGATTTCATGCAGAGGCAGTAGCTTTGATGGTCATCGAAAAGAAAAAAAAATGTGTAATAGTTTTATAATAAAAGTAATAAATAATGACCTAATAAGAATTATTTTTACCTTTGTTTCCGTTTGCTGCTCCAACATCAGGAGCTCGTCTTCTAACCGTCCCAAAACTTCTTGACAACATTCTGAACTTGACAAGGGTTTCACCCAAAAGTCTGCATTCAAATCGGCGCAGAAATCAAGGCTGTTGACCCTGTCTGTCAGAGCCTGTGTCGTGTGTATCAGTGTAGGACGTGGTGACACTGCCACCGCTCGCGTCACAATGTGTTTGTGTGACGTCACCTTACCTAGACGAATGCTAAGGTCAGTCATGACGTTACTTAATAAATTCCTGATTTGGAGATGTGAAAAGCGAGTCTTATCCTTCAACCTCTTACAAAAATTTTCCATCAGCTTCTGAAGACGGTGACATGCTTTGTCCACCTGCGCCATGTCTTCTTGTTCGCTGACATCAACTTCCTGCAGACGTGACGTCACCTGACCTATAGCCTGCTGTAGCTTTTGTTCCGCTTCTACCAGAATCTTTGTTAAGTCGTTCAGTGAATTTTGTGCTGACTCTATTTTATCATCAAAAATGATAGATTCTGGACAGTCTTTGTGTTTGTTAACCTTACAGGCTGAGCAGACAGCGAGGCGGTGCTCGCGGCAGAAGAACTCCGCCTGTTTGTCGCCGTGGTCAGCACACAGTGCAGGGCGGCTGGCAGCCAGACGTTCAGGTGTCACAGTGCTGACACTCTCCACTTCGTGACTGCGAGTTCCTGAAAACTTTCTGTGAGCCTTTGTACACGCTGAACACATCATGTCCTGACACTGCATACAGATGAAGTCCGCCCTGACGTCCTCACACACACAACAAAGGTGATCTTTACTCAGCACACGAGCGCTCTCCACCAGCGCTTCCATCACAAAGTCTGTCGGCAGGGCGTCAACAGTGGCGAACGAACTTCCATCTGACTGCTCTACTATAGGACATCTACACAGCGGACACCCAGCATCAGGTTTGCAATCCATCCACATAATGACACATTCTCGACACAGGAGATGACCACAGGGTAGGATCTTTGGTGTCGTGAAGTCATTTGTGCAGACGGCACACTCTCTTTCGTGTTGGTCAGCCATCTTGGAATATTCTGAAGAAACAAAGCATTAAATCATGAATTTTGGATCAGTTATTTTATCTTTAAAATAAAATTTAATGTAAATATCTATATAAGTATGTGGCATTGCTGCGTTTTTAATTTGGTATTTTCCTAAATCACGTTATCGTCTTAACCATGCGCTGCATTTTTTAACTATGATGCTAGAAGAAGAACAAAAATGGGAAGGAGTAAAAGTAAAGAATAGAGAAGGTGAAGAGAAAAAAAATCTGATGGGAGAGAATCGAGAGTCCGTAAAACTTCCATCTTGCTGCTATTCTATTGGATATTTACACAGCGGACCACCAGCTTGACGTTTGAATCTAACATTGAAAATGTCACATTCTCGACACAGGAGATGACCACAGGGTAACCTCTTTAAAGTAATTATTTATTCCTTTTTACCGGATATTCTCTTTTGTATGGCTGAGCCATCTTGCAATCGGTTACTGGTTATACGAAAGAGAAACGTGATACAACTTTTTCTTTTATTGATGTATGAGGAAAAGTATATATATGTATTGAGATTGAGTAGGTCTCGTGTTGTTTGTGTAGCAATGACATCTTGTGTCTGACGTCTTGTGCGCGTCATTTGTTCCACGTCACCTGAGCCAGACAATGACGTCATATATAAGAGAAAAGCAATTACTCTCAAAATGGCCGAGTGAGTGGGAAAACAACGGTCTTCGTCTGCCATCATCTTTATGTCCCTCTCAGTGACATTCCTCTGAACGTGTGTCTATTCGATTCTATTCACTCACAAATCTCTTCATCGTCATCGTCATCAGGGGGACTCGTCGAGCGTTGTTTTGTGTGTAATACGTCGTGCGTTTGCAAGGTAAGGGTACTTTTGTCTTACTGCAATATTTCAAATGCAGATTTTGCAGATAAAGATTTATGAAATGTGAAATGGAGGGAAGAAATAATGAAATAATTAAGATTAGTGGACATTGGGGAGTAATGATGCATTTTTTCTATTGTTAATGTTTTTTTAGCCGTGCGTCATGTCGCTTAAATGTTCTGTAAGAAAAAAATAATGAAAAAAGGGAAAAGAAATAAAGTTTGAAAAAGAAGAAGTAGAAATGCGACTTTCTCTTACTATTAAAGAAAATACAAAAATTTCCGTTTATCGCATGAATTCTTTTATTATTTTTTTTTAATTTAATGACGTACTGTGAACAATTATTAGCAGAAGTTGCGAGTTTAAAAAATAAGACCAATACTCAAATTGTTGAAATGGGAAGCAGCGGGAAGAACATATTATCCAGAACCTGAGCTCTAATTCTTGTTATTACTATTTTGTAGGAAGCTCGGACTGCTAAAGCAAACTGTGAACCTAACTGAACACCTGGAGCAATAAATATCATTGCACAACGGCTGACCTACATGAGTCACCCTGTAACTCACCAAGATAAGGCGGATAGGTGACACACTGACCAAGATGTTTCTAAATGTGCCGATATTAATTAGTGTAAGTTTACTCACCGGCTCCTTTAGATGAACAGATGTCAAATTTAGTGAGGCTTTAATCTTCCAGACTTGATAGTTTACCTGAATTTTTAAAACTAAAGAGTCTGTATCTCTTAGAGTGTTTCTCGCTACGACGACGGGTTGGGTCTAAGCATGTCACGTGAGGTTTAAAAAAAACGGCAACTGATTTGGAAATTTCTGTTTAAATAATTTAGTACAAAATTGTTTTTTGATGATGATAATGATGATGATGATTATTATTATTGCATTTTAAGGAAATCTCTCGAAACAGCCTACACCCAATAATAATATAAAAAGATAAAGGTCTTAAAATACACTGACCTATATTTATGTATGTCAGACTTTGTTCAAAAATATTATCTATCATGACCTGTATTTTTGGTGTCAGGTGTCTCAGTGCTGAGACTCTCCACATCGTGACTGCGGCTGATGGACATCTTCTTGTGTACTTTCGCACACGCTGAACACATCAGGTCCTGACACTGCATACAGATGAAGTCCGCCCTGACGTCCTCACACACACAACAAAGGTGATCTTTACTCAGCACACGAGCGCTCTCCACCAGCGCTTCCATCACAAAGTCTGTCGGCAGGGCGTCAACAGTGGCAGACGAACTTCCATCTGACTGCTCTACTATAGGACATCTACACAGCGGACACCCGGCATCAGCTTTGGAATCCATCCAGGTAATGACACATTCTCGACACAGGAGATGACCACAGGGTAGAATCTTTGGTGTCGTGAAGTCATTTGTGCACACAGCACACTCTCGTTCGTGTGGTTCAGCCATCTTGAATAATCTGAAGCTACAAAACATTTAAAGATAATGCACAGTTTGTAGTGTTAGGTTAGTAATTATCTCTGTAGAATAGAATTTAATGTGAAGACATTTAAGGTAACAAGACATTTAGGTAAATCGCATTGCTGTGTTATTTAAGAAGTATTTTCGAGTGAAACCAAAACACGAAAAAGAGGAGTACAATCGAAGAAGGATAAAGGTTTTAATAAAAAGAAAATCTGTCGGCAGGTTGTCAAGAGTATAGGACGAACCTTGATCTGACTGCTCTACGATAGGACACCTACACAGCGGACAACCGGATTCACGTTTGGAATCGTCTAGGAAGTGACACATTGTTGACACAGGAGATAAGAAGAGGGTTAAATCTTTAGAGTAATCATTTATTGTTGATCACTGGATGTTGTCTTTCGTATGGCTGAGTCATCTTTGAGTCTATGTTACTGATGTTACGAAACAGAAACGTTTCCATTTTTTCTTCTTTCCTTACTCGACGGAATACACTCTATATTGAAAATGTAGATTTTGTCGATGAGGATAATGAGGTATGAAATGGAAGAAAGGAAGAATGAAAACAATTTGAGTTTAGTAGACATCTTTGAGTACTGCAGTTTTCTCTATTGATGATTGTTTTTCTCTTAGTCATTCATCTTGCAGGTTAAATGTTCTGGATGTAGAGAGAAATGAAAAAGAAGAAATAAAACTTCCATCTCGTGACATTAAAGAAAATATCAGAATTTCAGCTGATTACATGAATTCTTTTATTATTTCTATCTAATGAGGTAACTTGAACAGAGCGTTTAGTGGCAGCAGCGAGTTGTAGATACATGATCAGTTATCGACCTGAGTAAATGTAAAATAACATGAAATATAAGCCAGCACCTGGCCTCTAATACTTGTTATTCTTATTCTGAAGTTTCAGGCTGTTAAAACTAACTGTGATTTTAACTGAACACCTTGAGCAATAAATACACAACGGCTGACCTACCTGAGTCACCGTCTTCTCACCAAGATATGGCGGTTAGGTGACACACAGACCAGGATGTTACTCAATGTGTCGACGTCCGTAGTGTAAGCAGGTAGTGTACTCACCTGCTCCTTTAGATAAGGAATTGCAAAGTGTGGAGAGGGTTTAATCTGCCTGAATTGACAGTCTACCTGAGTGTTTCAGACCAAAGAGTCAAAACTTTTTCACTCAGAGTATTTTTCGCTACGACGACAGTTCGTGTCTGTGCACGTCACGTGACATTTTAAAAAAAAAAAGAGCCACTAGTTTCTAAATGTCTGTTAAAATAAATTACTATACAATAAAATTTTTCTTTTTTGGAACTTGCTCTAGACAGATTAAACTGAACAATATTATATTAGAAATAACTGTCTTCAAGTACAGTGACCGATATTTATTTATGTCGAAGTTTGTTCAAAAAAGTTATCTATCGTGACCTGTAATTTTGTTGTACCCGGTCACACACCCCACTTCAATCTCACACATTCACACACACACACACACAATACAATACTTAAAAGAGCACGACTGCATCAAACTGTTCACATGTTATCGTGAAGTAGGGCTTAACAATCGTCACAAAGGTGTGACAACGGACGAAACAGTCACCATAGCGAGGGTGGCCATGTCTAGCCTCTTGTATGACTAACAGGGTAATTTTGTAGATAGTGGAAAGAAAGGGGGAAAGACTAATTAACTGTCGGAGACCAGGGGTGGATTTCATGTTCAGCGCTTAACTTACCTCCGAATAAAACCCGCAGCCCCTATTAGCTACTCGCTGGTAAAGCCAGCGCGTCCCGCGCATTTCGTGTTTCCGACTTTACCCGACAATAGCTAACTGGCGATGCAAATTTAGAACTGCGACCTACATTCTTTGTTCCGGGGGATTCCCTATTTGTGCGCATGTCCAGAAGACGTTAATATGTCTTCCGGGAAAAACAAACAGGCGTGCTCACAGATTTACTATACAACTCTATGGATGTGCTCTTTTCGCGGAACAAACTTTGTCAGCCTACTTTTTTTATAATAATGGAGCCGACGTCTTCCAAACGCCAGCGAGGAGCAAACTGGTCCAGCAGGGAAGTACGGGCATTATTAGAGGTTTGTTCTATCATTATTATTATTCAATATCAGTTTTTAAACTTCGGTAATTGTGATTCAGTGATGTAAAAACTACTTTTTACTGATTTTATTTTAAAATATTTGGTATAAACTTAATTTCATTACAGTACTTATATTTAACTATTATTTGTATCTATTATTTTCTCTTTTTTCTATGCCATAGATAACAATATTAATATTTTAAAGCTTTGATTTCACCATTAATTATGAAGTGGTAGTGTCACAGTCATTGCTGCTCTGTGTGTTGGGGTGAGAGTGGGTGGGTCGATGAGGCAAAATAAACATTTCTTTCATTCTTTTTAGCTCTTTTCGGTTACATTTTGTTTTAAAACAATACTGCATAGACATTGAACTTTTTTTCAGTTTAAGAGAGAGGTTTTTGAGATAACTCTAGTCAGCAGCTGCCCAGGTATGGTTTATTAAGAATTAACAATGAATTCAGTTTGATACCAAATGATTTTTTTCACCTTAATATACCTCCACCCCACAGGTCTCTTTGAATTAAAAGGTTCATGGTGTAGTTTTTGTCTTTTCTTTAGGAAAGAGGGGAAGATGACTAGGGGTAGTACTATATGAAAATACATCATTCTACCACCCCAAAAAAATATCACTGGCATGATCTGAAAGTGAATTTCATGTCTAAATGTCAGTAAATCTAATGCAAGTGTTAATAACATACAGTTGACTCATACAGCTGGTTGAATGATAGACAGTTTACAGT
>SRHC01002694.1:15319-47496 GCA_004794325.1 Pomacea maculata
GAATCTCAATATCTACACTCAAACTCAACTTCTGCATGTGTAATGCTTGGGTGTTCTGTCCTTAGACCTTTCTTTAAAAGAAAAAGAAAAGGAGAAGAAGAAAAAAAAATCCACTGACCAAGGGCGGGCCCCCTTGACAGCCGCGGGCCCGGGTACACCAGACCCCCCTGTCCCCCCCTCTCGTCAGGCCTGGGTGCGTGCACGTCACGCGGGCTCGCGACGTCACCGGCGCCGCCCCTGTGTAGACGTTGTGTTTGCCGAGGGCTCGGGACGGCGACGCCACCCGCTCCAATCCACCCCGATAGTCATCTTGCTAAATCTCTCTTGCACAGTCGTCGGCTAAACTGTCAGACGGTAAGTCCCGTCTGCTTTCAGAGGTTTTAAAACGACAGAAATGGCGAGGCTTTGTCCTCCCCTGTCCTACAGTTCCGACATTAAACCGCGTGACCGCAAATGCTCGGGTGTGGGTAATCTGAACCGAGCGCTTGTGCTTGTACTGGACAGAGATGAAAAGGCTACCCCGTTAACCTTTCCCTTCTTCCTCTCCTACTCCTCCTACTCTACCCCACACCACAAAAACCGTTTTAGTGTGAGTGGTGACTTGGCTTTAACATCTCGGAATGTGTTCCACATCAGGAGGCGTTGTGCATTCAAAATAAATCCTCCGAGCTTGTGAATAAACCGCTCCCGCCATTGCGAGGTGACCGGGTACTTTGTGGGGTGTGTAACAAATTGTAAAGTTTCCAGACATCATACCTTTTGTAGAAGTGTAAATTCTGTAATGTTCAGTCCGCTTTCAGAGGATGCTGCTCCCTTCTCCCCCGAGAGTTTCCTCCCGAGGGCGCGTCAGCGCGTGCACGTGCTATTCATTACGTGATGCACAAGTGACGTGTCTGATGTGAGATCAACAACTAGATAACAAGATCGATGTCCAAAAATGTCAACAATGGACAGTGATTACGATAATTAGACGATAAGTGAAAGATGAAGAGAAAAGATGGCGATGGACAGACATTTAAATAAACACATCAGTCCAGTGTGGTCTTCATCAAACGTTTGACTGCTGGACAATCATCTGATCTTGGTCTTCACTCAGAAGACAACCATCCCTGTCAGTGCAGTCACCCATCCTCACCCTAGTGTATCAACCCATCTCTCTCTCGCCTTTTGTTGTCAGCTACCCGAAGACGCCGGTGCCAGACTTCCGCACTTGAGAAAACAAGCGGAGAGGATGATGGGAGGAGATGGGAGGAGAGGGTAAAGGTGCTGCTACCTGTTTGCAAGCGCCGCCAATGACAAGGTGGTTGCCGCATGCTGGAGGGAAGGAAGAATTTATGGATGTAAACAACAAGCCGGCAAAAAAGCAGGACGATGTACAGCTCGCTTGCTTCCTACAGGCTGGCCGGCAGGTGTCGCGATATTTTAGGAATCTCGAAGGTTCGGCGAAATGATTTCAAGCCAGCGAAGTGCACTCCTGGTACAGAAGGTGAGAACTCGTGGGCTTGCCATGGTGACTGGGTAAAGGTAATGAGTCCAGTACAGACAGTGGGATACCACCGAGGTGTGTGTGTGTGAAAAAGAGGGAGAGATGAGAAGAGCAAGAATTAATACTAGACGAAGTCTATTTGAAATTAGCCGAATGACTAGAAACTGGGGACAAACCCGGAGACAGCGCTCTGCAGCCGGTTCGATACCCAGCGTTGATGAATGGGTTTCTGTTGCTTGACGAGGGTGGATAAGGCGAAGGGTGTTCGTTTTGAAAAAAGAGAAGAAGAAATGAAGAAGAAGATAAACAAAAATGAAACTCGGGTGTCGCGAGGATCCGAACTTGACATAAACGACTGTTAGCTAATTAGCAGTGTTCAGTACGAGTCACGTGGTCTCAGTTTATCAACAAGAAACTTGCGGCAGTGCCGAGCTCTATCAAGCTGCTTCCTGCTTCGCTCTCATAAAAGTCACCGTCGTCACAGGTTACAGTTACCAAGCAAAAAAAAAAAAAATCAAAGTACTACTTCTTTTCCTTCCATAACCTTCACCCGCATTGCAGTTCCACAAGAGTTCACCAAGAGTCCTGCTGGCAACGAACCACTAATACTAAACTTACACCTTGTACTGCTATGTACTGCTGTGTACTGCTGTGTACTGCCGATTTCTAACTCTCTTGTACTTGAGAAAATAAATTTTAAGCAAACTAACTTAGGTTGCTTTAAACAAACAAACAAAAAAAAAGAAAAGAAAACAAGTGCATTTCACATTTTGGCAGACGATGCCGATCCAAAGACATCCACAGGTCGTACTTTGCCACCCCGGGTATAGAGTTGTAGAGACCTATGGAGAACAACGATAATGAGTTATTTGACGAGATTAATTATGGGACAAAGTTCGCTTCCTCAGACGAGATTTCGGATTGGAATTCCCAGAAGACAACCATCGAGCATCGATGGATTGAAATTTATTTTCGTTTTCAGAAGAACTTCGTGCCCTGTGGACAAATACAAAAGATGGTGGAGTTGGTTCTGTGTCTGCCAGGAACTATCGCTGTTACTGACAGTATTCTCTGCAATGAACGCCACGTGGACCAGTGAACAGACAGTTAAAGGTGGAAACACTGAAAGGACTTTTAATTGTGAATTGCAATTTTGACAACGAAAATTCAGGAAATCTTTGTGAAAAACTTTATGACACTATCCTGCAAGAATCGAACCTTCATAAGGAGATTCACGGTCTATGAAGTACGGTGTCGGAGCAACAGTCTCGCAAGATGGCGAAAGTCCCGGACCATTATCGTTCCGGAAATTCGTTGAAAAAGAAATTAGTCTGCAGTGACGACTTCCTGTTTTTAGAATCAGGATAGGAGAGGGTCTTCCTCTAGTCAGTGGTCTTGTTCCCCTCATGATCTCGACACATGCCTGAAATTTGACCTGGAGGTCATCCATTCTCCTCAGCTTCCCAAGAATTAACCAGCCACTGCGCATGCGCAAAACCTAAGGAACTCCGAAACTGGAAACTGGTCTATTACTGCCTCAGCAACACTAGCCTCCACCGCAAGTCGACAAGATGGACAAGAGCCTCGCAGTGGAAGACGACCTAGAACTTTCCGTCACCGATGGCAACGTGAAGATAAAGGTACCAGAGTGAAATTAGGGGCCAGCCCGCCATTAAGCTGCTTCCTGGCAGTTATTTAGGCGATGCTAAGGGACGGAGGGACCGAGGACCTGTCGACACACTACCCGGCACTTAATGCGAATGGGAACAGCGCCCCCTGTCTTTCCATGGGGATGCCGGGTTACTCAAGCTCTGTCTTTTAACAAAAACTGTATAAAAACTGTGTAAGTGATCACCCGAGCTCGCTAACCGCCGACCCCACATTTGCAAAGGAAAGAAAGGAACCAGGTGGCGCTGTGGAAAAAGAACACTCGTTTTGGATACTGGAAACTAATTGAGCGTTCGCCCACCTACCCCAGCCCTCCCGTCCGTCCAGTTTGTGCGCATGCCCACACACACACAGGAAGAGAAAAAGGAAAGGTGAAAGAAAAAACACTACAGGAAACATATAATAGGGATGTAGAGATATTTGGACTTAAATATATAGGGTACTTAACAACCGAGCCAGTAACTAAGGCAAAGACAAAGCACCCAGTCCTGAAAACAGATGCCACATGCTGAGTGGACCCAAGACGAGAACTGAACCCAGGACATCCAGTCTTTACTGTATTGGTGACAGGCGCTAAGCGTTGCGCCACTGGACCTCCCCTAACAGAGTGAAGAAGGTAGGGATTTGATAAAGAAACAAAGTTGCCAGAAAGGTATTCCCCTTCCCTTTTTTAAACTGAAAAAAAACCAGCTCCGTGAAATGAAGACAGGGCAGCACGACACACAGACCGTTATGTGAATGTACCTGTAGTTGGGGGGAGGTGTAAATTTCTCACCTGTACCTCCGCCGCTCCCGGTTCTGGCTTCAGCATAAAATATCCCCCACCTTCTCTCTCTCTCCGAGGCAGGTAAAGTGTTTTCTCGACACCTCGTGCTGGTGGGAAGTTCATGATAATGTTTACATTCTTCATGACCCATCCCTTCCCCTACCATCTCGCCCCACTCCACCTCCCGGCAACCTTTTTGATTTTTGGATGCGCTGATGGGAAAATAAAAACATGTGCAGGCTGTGGAACTCAAAGAACGGGGATCAAATCCCTGGCATCGCTTGTGCTCTTTCTCTGTTTACCTCCGAGGTGAGAGAAGCGACACCAGGAGATGGATCGGTGGTCCTGGGAGTCTGCAGCAGCTGCCAATACCAGCTCCACGTCTGCATGCTTTGATTTTTCATGTTGTGGATTGGATTTTTCATGATTCCAAACTTGTCAGCTGGAGTTTCCATCACCGATTTTAAGAGTGGCTTCCAAATGTGAATTCGCCATTTATCGCCCTTGTGGTGAGCTTTAGGGAAACTGCAGGACATTAATCGCACAGCCTCGGTGCCAGATTTTACAAAAAGACGAAAAGACACAAGTTACAACTTATTCCTTTCCTCCAAGAAGAAGATAATAAGGCTGTCTTGAAAAAACGTTGGTTGTGAGAGAGAGAGAGCAGGGGAGGAATGCGGGCCGTTTCACGTTCGCACACGTCTGTGGTATAAATAGATTCCCAGTAAAATAGCAAAGAATTCCTTTTCTAAAAAATAATCCTAACGGCTGCTCATTCATATAATTGTTTCTTACACCACAGTTAACATTCCTCCATTCATTCTAGGAGAAAGGAGCAGAGAGAAAAATACTATTTTTTATGACTGGACTCAATTCTAGGAGAGACTCCATGGATGATATGCTAATCAAGTTGGGCACGTGACAAACCTTAAAAAAACAGCCACACAAACTTTTAATGAAGCGAGCTCGGACAAAATAAATGAAGAAAATTAACTGTTGACCAGCAGGAAGTGTGTACCTACAGCAATTTTATTCAATCCTGTATTTTAGAGAGTGAGCTGTGCTCAGTTAATCCGCAGATGGTCACATTTCCCCCTCCATCTATATATTAGAATATTTAAAAGAATAAATAAATTTGAACTTCATAAAATTAAAATATTTTTCAATCCTTTCTCGATAATCAAAGGGAAACGGAAATACACCAGTAAACCGACGGAAACTAATCCATAGGAAGGTTCCTTAATCAACCGAGGGTAGCAGGTTGGAGTTATCTCCCTGCAGACTGGAGCATCCACATCTTGCTACAATGTCAGAGTCCTATCTGCTGCTGACAATTTTCTTTTTAAACTTAGTCTCGATGTCAGCCACCTTTTTATGATAAGCTACAGATCCTTAAGTCTGTTAATAGCGGGGCTGGTGAGTCGTGTGAACAGCGCCCTCTGGAGGAGTTCAGAGACGGAGGAACGATAACTGCCAGTGAGTTCCTGGGTCGGGTTAGAGGGGGAGGGAAGGGTCTGATGACTGACTGACTCCTCCTGTTTTATCTGCTGCAGGTGCGACAACCACCGGCACCGACCTTCTGCCCACCCGTGAAATAAAAGTAACTGGGAGTCTGTCTACCCGCTAATCTACTACCCTGGACTTGATTACATGAAACTTTGCGAGATCGGTGTAAGCGAATAAAAAAAAAAAATAAATAAATAGAATTGTTTGTTCGTTACGAGACCTCACTTTTCTCAGGGCCAGTTTTACCAACCCTCTAGGAAGTCATTCCCATTCCCAACATCTGAGTCGATTGTGTGAAGTGAGCGGGTATCGAACCGGCACCTCTCAGTTCGGACGCAGACGTTCTAACTGCTCAGCTGTCCGCTTCCCCATGTTTGTAAGAGTGTACATAAAAAAGATAGTAGGATTCATCCTCGGAACATCTTATTCTCGATCCAATGCTTCGTCAGACACGCTTCATCAATCCCCTCTTCCTGTCTTCACGTCTTTCCCCATATTAACTACCCGTATATATGTCTCTACCCTACAGTGGTACAAAACTACCCCAAGTCCACGTGTTAAAGCAACCATTTATTTAGTTCAAAACCCGAATGTTTCAAGCCAAGAGGGGAAAGCTCCCTCCACACCACCGCCGCTGCTCTGGGTTTTTCCTCCGGGATTGCTGTGGAGATAGGCGCAGAGAGATACCCGAGACACGCACCTGACAGGCCAGGTACCCGAAATGCACACGAACACGTCAGTGGACGGAAAGTAACGTGGCTGTGTGACATTTGTGTGCTCTTTGGGGGAAGGTTAATCCCCTGGAGGCGACACCTTATCCGATGTGGGGAACTATTTACACGGGCGGCGGCGGGCCTTTGATGCTGATCGGATTTCACGCGCCCCGCCGCCCCTCCGCGTCCCGCGTGGTTTATCGCTGACCTGTGACCTCGGTGCCATCTTGTTTGATACGGTGTGGAGGTGGGGGAGTAAATATTGAGTTTGTGTCGTGCCAACGGTCAAACTACTTCTGGAGATTGGGGGAGGCGGTGAGTCTCCATTGTTGTGCTTCTGTCCAAAGTGATTTGAAGACGATTATCGTCCGAGTGATTAGGGTGAGCTCGGGTGGGTAACGATGGAATCTTTCCTCTCACATCGGAGGGAATGGTACTCTGACAGTCTCGAGGCAAAAGATTTGAAACAAGATCATCCACCATACCTCCCATTCTCTCTCACACACACTGGGTACTCTCACCTCCGTCTACCCACATCTCCACCCGAACTTTCTCCTCAGTATTTAGCGTCGGGCGCCTTCATTGCAGCGGTGCACCAGCAGCACAGACTTCAACATCTCATCGCTGCTTGTTCTCTCTGCCCTCGTCTAGACGCATTAATTACAATTACAGTCTTCACACACTTTCACAACAGTTTTTGCCGGCTGCCGCTCTCCATCTGTCTAACTCAATACTGAGAGAGGGACGGAGAGGTTTCCCAGATGTGCACCACCACAACACGATCTCGCTCCATCAGGAGGGATTAAGAAAAATTACTGAAAGTCTGAAAACGATAATTAGCCAAAGGCGGCGAGAAATCTGAGCCGCTCACCCGTTTATTTTGACAACAACGATGCGTGTCCCGAGTTCACATGTTGAACTCACCCGCAGCCAAAATTAAATGAATACTAAAATGAGCTCAAATTTTTAAAAAAACCCACAAGAGATATTCAGAGCAAAGAAACAAAATTTAACATATATCAAAACTAAAAATGAGAATAGAAAAAGACTCCTCATATTAAACTGTTATACAGTGGCTTCAAAACTCTGGAGGGACAGTTAAATGATATAACTGTTTACCTTTCGACAAAGACAGGGGTCGTGGTGGGTTATGGGTGTTTTAAGCCGAGTCATCAACTAAGGCTGCATCATGGCAAAGCAGCCGGTCCCGCAGACAAATGCCATATGCAGAGAAAGAACAACGTGCCCGAGACGAGATCTGAACCCAGCACACTCAACTCACAGCGTGTAGGTGCCAGGTGCTAACCGCTGAGCCACCCTACCGATGCAGGTGTGCAAAGGAAAATCTCAGCCGCTGAAGGTTAGCATCGTCGAAACATGATTGTTCCCGGATGTGTCGAACAGTGGATGTTTGAAGATAATAAGAACAACAAGCAGCATGAAAAGTAGCAACAATTGCTTCTTGTTCTTTCTAACCAGTCGGCGGAGGCAGAGACAGAGAGAGAAGGATAATAAAAATTATTTTCTTTTGGTTTAAGTGTAGCGAGTTATTGTTTCTTTTTTCGCTATTGTATTAACGAGTGTTTTGGCATTGCTTTTACAATGAAAAATGGAGAGGGCGTGCAAAAGACAGATAAACTTTGTCTTTGTTCAGGAATGAAGGAACAAACAAATGTCAGGACGATTGTGCGAGAGCTGGGCGAGAATGTCACGTGTCCGTGATAGACTGAAAAAATATGTCACACACTTTTTGAGCTGCAATATTTGAACAGCTAAGAGTGTTTATGACAGTTATCACTCACTGGCTCACAAATGCATGCGAAAATAGAAAAAAAAGAAGACACACACATATACACAATGACAAGCACTTATCTTATTCCTCCTCCCCTTCTCTATTCAAAAAATGTTATGACAGCATAAACTCAGTCAAAAGGTGAAAACCTCTATGTAAATATTCCAGCTAACAGTTCAACTGTTCTTCCTCGTCCCCACCCACCAAAGTCTCCACCCTCTGCGTGTACCCCAAAAGAATAAAGCCTTTCCGTCGACATCAACCATCTGGTTTTTTTTTCTTCCGTTTCTTCATTCACATTGCCCCTTCTCTACTTCTGGAAACAGACAATAAATGACCAGTGGCAAGTAATTATGTCCTCTCACGTTGTCCTCAAATCATGACAAAAGTGAAAAGCAACACCCAGAAAGTAGAATGGCTTAGAGTAGTAAGTGGTTCACTGTATCTAGTTCACGCAACCAGCCCAACAATGTCTTCTTACAAATGTTACTTTCACTAATATAGTCTCAGGATTTTAACATCAATTACTGTGAGTATAACCAGATCGACTACTACATCGTAGTATTCTTGTGTTTTCGTCACCCAGGCAGACATCCTTCTGTTTAACATTGCTCGTTAACAACGAGTAGAGCACAAATTAACAGAAAAAAAGGGAAGAAAAAAAAAACCGAGGTTTAGTGCCCTCGCCGTGTGCATAATCGCGAGAGCGCCATCTTTGACGACTAGTTTAAAGTTTAACGACTTCTGGCAGTTCAGATTCAAGTCAGCAGCCAATAAAAAGCGAGGTGAGCGCACCACAAATCTTCCTCTCGGTGACAGGATACTTTATGTTCCTCAGTTATCGCCCGCGCGGCAAGAGAAACCCTCGCGGTTATCGCCCCATAACTGCTTAAACATCATCGTCGTTGGAACAGTCACGCTTGTGTTTGTGTGTTTGTTTGTGAGCGCGAGCGTGTGTGTGTGACAATCAGTAAATATCACAATGGCAACACGTCAGATGGACATCGTGAGGGTCACATTCGTCACGTGACACCTACGTTTTGCTTTGCTAGGGGCTTCGCAGGTTGAATTAATGGAACAGCGAAATTAAATGGCTGCCATCTCTTACACTCACAAAACAGAAATGTCGCCTCTACTCATTAACTCACTTCCCGTGAGTCGTTCACCAGTGCCTTTTCTTCATCCGTCTTCTTTCTTCTTCGCTTTCTCCATCATTCTCTCCTAGCCTTACTTGGTGTCTCTTCCAATCCTTCACATTTCCCACCATCATCACCACCACTATCTGGAGGACGACGCATGCGCAGTTTCTTCTTTCGTCTCTCCTTTTTTCCCTCCCTTCTCACGTTTTCTCGTCGTGTTTCAAGCTTGATTACTGAACTTTCATGGGCTAAAAGGCATTGAAAGAAGTTTCCAGAAGCTGTGCGTCCAGATGGACGTCTTCAGGTCTGCGCCTTGTTAGGTCCAGACTGAAACCTTCAGAGAAATTCCGACTGTCCGGATAACTGTGACATATGGCTGCATTTCCTGCCACCTCTGCGCTGATTAAGACCCTTGGCGAAGTGTGGCACTCATCTCCTCGACCGATGAAAACAAATGTTCGTCCCCAGCACATGTATTCTGTGCTTCAGTCCCACAAAGATAACCTTATCTGGGATTTTTTGCGGCAAAAGATACCTTAGTGCCAACACCTGGAGAAAAAGCTTCTTTTCTTACCTCCAATGTGATGAAATGCAGGACTTAATGGGACAAAACCATTATAACCAAGAGTTACCTCCATCTTTGGGTTATCGGAGGACTTGTGTTCGCATTATCTTTAGATGACTGCATCGTGGGTCATCGGCGATGTCGTATGTGGAGTAGAGAGAGCATCTTGCTTTACTTACCGTTTATAAATAAAAGTAACGGATAGCATTGAGATCTGATAAACCGTGGAACAGAAAACACGATATCTCACGATCGCTTCCCTGGATTATCTGACCTAATAGCATCATTCGGTTATCTACAAAGGGAGCTAACATGCAAACAGGAGGAAGCAGAAGCTGAGTGAGTGTCGTAATGTTCACATCCTGCTGTTCATTCATCACTCACAAGACAAGTCTTCAAGTCACAGAGTGACATCACATCCTGCTGTTCATTCAACTCTCACAAGACAAGTCTTCATGTTACAGAGTGACATCACATCCTGCTCACCAAACAAGAGGGACACAACTCGTCAGTCACTGAGTAACACTCACTCCCACATTTTTCTCACTCCAACACTCCAGGACACGATCTGTCAGAAGACAAGTCTGCACATCTCGCTACCTGGGACACGAACACCACACCTTGAAATCCAAGAGCTCTGTTCAGAAAGCATGACACCTAGGTGTCAGGAACTAATACTGAGGATCACAGGGACCGAGTGGATCTTGTAGCAGGACCTGACGCAATCAACCAGTAACTCAGACTGTTTTGACAGTTAATCTCGACAGAGGATCGACTGGGGAGTGTGTGTTCCCCAATGTGGGCGTTCCCTGCTGTCTCCCTTATTCCTCCTCCAAGCAGTTCACGACTGCGGTCTTAAAGACAGCAACTTGGGTGGGTATCGTGAGCGGTTATCTTGGGTGGGTCTGTTCTTTCCACGGAAAGGACTTCAACCCTTCAGGGTGGTAGTGTCGTATCACCTTTAATTATTACCAGAAAATATGTCGTCAGGGTGACAGGAATTCACAGGACTCGTGTCTGTGATCAGACATGACAGGTGCAAGTATTTGATTGCAGTGGGAAAGGAAGGCTTGATGGTGTGAAGCCAGTTTCGCTGGTCAGGTGGCAAGTCGGTGAGGTGTTCACAGGTGTTCACAGGTACCCACTGGGTTGTGTTACCTGTAAACTAACGGTCGAGCTAATTGAGCTGTCACGTGCCAGGAGTATTTTGCAGGTAGCGCCAACTACCACACCTTCTACAGTCCTGTGATCTCCTAACACCTTTACACGTTCTCTCCTCGACTCATCATCTTACTCTCGTCTCGTAACCTCACGTGACCTGTCTGTTTGTGTTTCTGTTGTTGGAAACTTCCAATGAAGTATCTATGTGTCACATGGTCACGCCATGGTCACTAAATATCAGTAGAATCCAGCACACTCAAACATTGCTCAAAGATCAGCTGTTACAGTTGACATAGAGATTGGGGTGGGAAGAGAGGGAGAGGAAGAAAGAATGAGAGATTGAAAGGATACAAGTGCAAACCACACACGAAGTGAAAGGATGTAACAACGGAAAGCCTCTAACTGCGACTCGATTGTATATACCGAGCAGGATACTGGTCGCAGGGTGCACACCAAGGTGTACACCACCGAGCCAGACCGAGGCCAGGAGGGAGAATGTCGGGTATTTACCCAGGGGACGTAATGCGTACCACGAGGTTGCGGAGGACGTGACGAGGGCGAGCGGCGGCGAGTCACCCCGGTGCGACAATGGTTGTGAGGAAACTGTGAACAGGGGTTAGGGTACAAGCACAGAAAATCTGTCGCAATTTCCTCACAAACAGAATGCAACAGTAACGGAAACAAGAAGGGTTATCGTTCTTGCTTTTACACCTGTCACACATTTTGCACAGGCGCAAACAGAAAGAGTGGAATGGGGGGACAATCCTTTCCAGGTGTGAGAAGTTAAGTGGTTTTTGTTGTATTTCAGTTCATGTTTGTACAAATATTAATGTTTACTCCAAAAAGTAATGGCGTCAAACTATGACATGAGAATGTAAAATTAAAACATGTTTACAGTTATCTCCCATTTCCCCTATTCTTTGTCCATATTATTATCACGAACCAGTTCTTGTCGTTATGTCATTCAAATTCTTTCTGTCTCTCCTTCCTAGCCATCTCTCCTGTACCTGGCGGCAAGTGAAATGGTTGAGAGGTGGGATGGGGATGGGGAGGAGGATGGGGAGGAGGAACATCCCCACAGTCTTATCAGTTCTGGCTACGGCGCAGCCACGTTCTCCACACCCGGGTAGTCTTCTGTTTACAGTGATCTCGTCGTTCTCCGGGGACCGGGTGTAGGGTGCGGGCTTGCCTCGGGGATCTGCCCCCGAAGTTCGGCAAAGCTGGCAGAGATGCAGGATCCACCCTGGTGCCCTTGGCGAACATGCGTGTCGGCGTGTTTATTTTTGCTTGCACGTGCGTGTCCATTTGTGAATGAGACACCACACCAGCGCCACAGACCGGAACTGACCCCATGACCTTTTGCAATAAACTGATTTCAGGTTGTGTATAAACCCCACGACGGCCTTTGATCCGATACAATTGGGTTTATATTCGATATTGTTTATTTTAATCGCGGTTTACACTCGCAGGTTACAAGTTTTGGTGTCACTGGAAAGTCTACTTGCAAAATGTTGCCTCAGAGTAAACATTCACTGGAAATTGTAAGCATGGCAGCCAGAGACAGGATATCTGTAGTGCCAGTGTGCATACTGTAACAACAGAATTGAAAATACTTTTGAGTTTTTTTAAGAGAAGAGAAAAAAAAATGTGTGAGAGAGAAAGAGAGTGTGTCCGTGCTTCAGAAGGAAAAATGTGAGGAAACATTTGCCCCTACCTGTTAAAATTAATGCTCAAGATAAGGTAAGCACATGAAAGTTCTAACGGAATGCTATTTTAAGATGACAGGGTTGAGCTTGGTACATAATATGTCAAACACAAACTTCTAAATAAAGCTGTTTGAGGAAATCTGAGTGAATAACATCTTTCCGAGATACACATCGCCATGTACACCAAGATGTCCACGACAACCCTGACGTCAGAATTGTACATGAATAAATTCTCTTTGAGAACAACACTAAGTGAGAGCTGGGACTTTACACTATTCATGGTTATTCGGGGACATCTGTGACCCCATGACGAGGCTGACCCCTACACCAGCTGTCACTAATCCAAGCTATGAAAGAACTAATGACCAACTTGGAAGACAGACCCGAGGACTGAGCCAACGGTCTGCTGTAACTGATCCTACGATTGGCTATCAACCACCCAATGGCCGGCTGTAAAAGATTCAGTCGGGAGGCAGGAGGGAGAGGCGGAGGAGCGGGGTGTGAAGATGGTGCTCCTGGGGTCAGGAGGGGTCTGATATCAGCTGATGATGTCTGTGTGTTAACATGCCTTGCCTCGCATCTCTCTCCAAGCTTTTTCTGTTTGTTTTTCTCCGCCCGACTGCTTCGCCAATAAAAATTACGCCGAGCGGCGAACGAGTCTCAACATTTTGTTTTTCTTGTGTTTCCCTTTTCTATTTTTGGAGTTGAAGAGTACATGTTAGTCGGTACACACGTTTCATCTATTATCTACTATCACTTTGTGGGGGAAAAGGGTTTGGTCAGTGAGATATTACAAAATTATCTTATCACCTTTCGCTTCCAGCGAGCAGCGAATCTGCTGTTATGAATTTATATACAAACACATTTACTTCAACAGCAATGAGAGCCAAGAAAGATACCTGTGTACAGAGTATTTACAATCAAGGTAGCTACATAAAGAAATGTTTTGTTTCCTCGAGTTCCCCATGTTGTCTCAGGACAAAGACTTACCCTCTTTTCATAACTACCCCGTCTGGACACCCGAAAACACAGAAACGCTCGCGGCGTGCCAATTGTTTGCACAGATTGCAATGAATGGTGTCAATTAAATGAGTGTAAATTAAGCAGATATATATATATTCCTTAAGGATCGAGCACACTTGTTCTCGTAGTCCGTATCCCTGGGTTCCGGGTACCCACCCTGCCACCTCAACCACATGGTAAGCGTACTCGCCAGCTTGTGGGAGGAGGAGAAAGGTGACATTAAGCGAGGACCTTTCCCCTCCTCTTTGCCTTGAAAATTGTAGAAGCAAACACAGCTTTGGTCGCAAGCAAACACAGCTTCGGTCGCAAGCAAACACAGCAAACACAGCTTCGGTTGTGGCGGCTAAAGACGCGTGTTGGCCCAGACACCGATGGTCTCCCCCACTCACTCTGTCCATCACTTTCTCAGGGTTTTCAAGTTCAAATGATTTACCCGGGAAACAGACCCCACTAATCCCCTCCTTCTTCTTCTTTGATCCATCTATCATTAGCAGCTCATTAAACCATTTTCTCTGTTTGTGTGTGTTTGTTCCCAGGGTGAGTGTGTGTCCGTGCTTGCAAGGTAAGAAGGGCAATGACCTGAAGTCTTAAAACCTTTTGCAAGTTTAAAATACATGATCGTCGGTATTCAATGTGTCACCTGTCCCTAGGTGGACATCATAGCTTCCCCTCCAAACTAACAAAACTACTTAAATGACTCGTAAAAAAGATATTTTTAAATACATATGGACGGTGAAGAAATAATGAAACTTTGTCTACCCCAGTGTTCAAACCGGGGGTTCATTCCTCCGTCCTTTCTCTGGATCCAGAACCTTTCCCCATATCTTTCTTTCTATCACGCTGAGGGAGATATATCCTACCCGGCTCTTGACTCCAGGTGCACATTCCTCACCTTTATCCAGATGACACCTCTGAGATCCTTTTCTTTTAACTACTAATGGACTCGGTTTTCGGGTGGGAGCAAAGGGTTATATCTCGTAAGTCGTGTACGAGCCGTGGATTCCTTTCTCCGCCAGGTAGCGTGGGTGGTGTCTTTGCCTTGCACGCTCCTTCCTTCCTTATCTCAGCTACGAGCTGCACGTGCCGTCATACCTTTCCCATCAGCCTCTAGTAGGTCTGCTATCTACAGAATGGCCTTTCTTCCCCCCACACCGGGTGTTCGTGGGTGGATGGCTGTCAAAACTCTTGTTTTTCAGTCTATCAATGGTCTATCACCGTCCTTGAAGGGAAGGTGCGGCCATATCTCCCACGGTTCGCTCACGCGGCCTTGAACAACATGGAAACGAGGCTCTCTCACATTCTTGGCAAACATCCACAGTCACCTGTCTCGGGGCTGCGACAACAACGCATGCGCTGTGTGCCTTTACCTTTCCAAGACCTACGCAGCCCATTGTCGGCCCCTCGACAAACGTTCAGGCCATGGTTGTGCTTGCATGCACTCGACGGACCTCCAGGACGCCCTGAAGCTTCTGTGTAGTGAGGAGAGAACATGTACACACCCTCTCAGTTGTGACGGGGGGCGGGGTATGGGGGACAGTAAACAAGCTAACAAACCTGCCGCTAGCGAACTCGCCGACAGGAGGGAAAAGGTCAACATGGCGACCGAATGATAATTGTCAACACCTAGCAATAAAATGGTGTAACGGCTGCCCTGCAGACAGTTTCCCTGCAGGTCTTTAAAAAAAAAATTCGGTCTAACAAGTTGTTAAAATTGTGACTGCGGGTGTCAAACATTTGTAGCCTGGAATATGACATTACCTGTACATACATCACACCTGTAACTACACACCTGTATAGTTTAATCGTCCTCAGATTGTGCCGAGCTTTGCCGAAAAATGTTTTTGTAGATGGCAAACCACGTGCTAAAGTTTATTTTTCAGATTATTTTAAAATAAAAAAAACACGTGCCAAAGTTTATTTATTTTTCAGACTTGTTTAAAAACGGAAAGTACCCGCAAGCTGCTCAAGCCATCAAAGCGCTGATCTGATCGCCAATGATCTGCAAGACCTTTGACCTTTGACAAATGATATCTTTGACCTGCTCACAGGCGGCATAACTCTACCAGACTGATCTACAGACGATCAGAGCCAGTTAAAAAAATATACCTATATATATATCTGCGGGAACCGCCACGAAATAAAAACCTAGCAAGAAAAGAAAGACAGACTACTAAACAAAGATAACACGAAAGATCAAGTATTTTTATGTTGGTCTGTGTGGATGATAGAATACAAATAGTCTTCTCCACCCTTCTCACTGCTTTCCAACAGTTCATCTATGTGTCCTCGCCGTTATCCTTTATGGCAGAACATCAAAGCATATACTCTACAACGCCTCTCGTTAATGTTAGTCATCAGCCCCCAGTCTCCACTCATCTACCCACCCCTCCTCATATAGATCGACATCAGGATAGTTACCACGTAAACTTCGTGAAGACACCCACGTAATGTAAGATGGCGGAGGGAATCACGTGATTAGGAAGGTATTGGTAACGAGCGTGAAGATGTCCACTTCCTCCTCTCTTACATTTGTTGAGGGTTAAGGAAATTAGTTTAGTTTTTGTTGTTTTATTTCTTTGAAGTCGGCCAGTTTCACCCGCCTGTCGCACATCCTTGGGGTAGCAGCCCTCAGAGTAGTGCAGGGCTCCCTCCGTCCCACCACCCACACCCCCCCTCTACCCTGCAAACCGTGGCGCTAATCGCCAATCAAAGACGGGGTTACAAGGCACACCAGATCAAGGGTGTCGTTTACCGAAGACGTCATCTGTTCTCAGCGCCGTCCGTCGCCGGGCCGACGAGACAACGGGGCTCGCGTGGCGAGGGCCGGGCTTCCTCCATAAATTCTACCCTCCGTCTTTTGTGCATCTGCGCTGCCACCCCTCTCCGGTTACCCTCGCCTGCTCCACCCAGACACACCCTCTGTTCGTGTCCCAGGGAGCTCAGTCTTTGCAGATGGCCAGGCAGCTGTGACTGCACTAACATTCGCCATTCCTCTTGTCCTGCATCGTTCACACAGGGTCCACCATCCACACCAAATATAACGACAACTACCTGACGAGTCTCATAGTGTGACGTACTGTATCTAGGTATATGTATAAATAAAACTGACAGCACATCTATAACACCATGGCATTGCCAAAGACAGAAGGCAAAGGTAGTCTTACACCTGTCGCTAGTTTTACTGGTTTCTGAAAGGGTTGCCAGGGTTATGACATTGTCAAGTAAGGACATCACAGCAGTCTAGTTACCTGACACAACAAACATTGTCAAAACAAACATTACTCACGTCAGGTGGCACGTCACACGGCTCCTGTGTGTTGTCCATCACGGGACCTGCGGTGGTTGTCCGCTCCTTGTGTGCGCAACTCACGTGCACGTGCACGACAGTCAGCGCCAGCAGGGTGGTGCATGCCACGCGACACACTTGCGACATGGTGAGTGGACACACCCCATGAACCTTCCCCTCCCCTCCTCTGGCACCCCACCCACACACTCCGTCAGGCAGCCACACAATCACCTCCTGTCCCTCACCAAGGTGTTCGAAAACAAAACGGTTTGAATGAAGTCGGTGACCACAAGCTCCGAGGTTCCAGCGGAAGATACAAACTCAAACCTTATTCACTCTGCAGGACAAGTCTGTCGTTCGTTACAGTTGTTACAGATGTTACAGATGTTACAATCCCAAGTCACTGTCCTCTTCAGACCATCCAACACATGCTCACGGCGCGAGTCCTGCATCACGGACATCTGTCGTAACTGCATTTCATCCCCGAGTTTTTCCCTCGCCAACTCTCGTATTCACAACTTCCTATCCTCACATAACAGTCCCCCTCCACCCAAAGATGAAGCGATGCACAGTTCATTGAAAACAACCCTTTCCCCCCACCTTCAAAGGGTGAGATCACGTGGATCCCATTCACCCCTCGCCGTAGTTCACTCTCACTTCCGCAACAAGCGCACTGGGAGACCCTCCGGGGCAGGAGCGAACCCGGGTGGAGGCTATTCGCCGCTGTTTGTGCTGCCTGGAGTGGGTCCCTCCGTAATCCCAGCCAATCTGTTTGTGTGCGGATCACATAGTTCCGCACAGGAAGGCAAAGCCAATTAGAAGATAAGCTGGAGGTCTTATCGCCGTCCTGTTATCAGGATGAAACGAAGGTAGTCTTGCGTCACTCCCAGGTCGCATTGCTTTCATATTTGCCGCCTGCGAACATCCGACGATTGCAGTCACCACGCAGTTAATCGTTTGCCGCAAGGTTGCTAGTCCACGCACGCACGCACACAAACACGCACGCGGCTTCAACGTTTTCACCTGGGCGACCAGGTAAGTAATTACTTATCACACGTAACCACCCCGCCCTCCTCCTTTCCGAGCACCTGGCTGCCACACGCACAGTCTCCACTAGACGCCAGGTACAAAGAGCCATAACTTCAGTTCCGAAGTGGTGTTCAGGTAAAAGTTGTCGGTCTTGGTACATTCCATCCTCCTTTCCCTCCCTCCCACGGAGGGTGGAGCTTCAGAGTGGACAAACAAGAGATGTGAACAAAGCCAGACTGTTACAAGTCCAGCTCCATCACTCCATCCTGTCACGATGCGAGTCGACTTTCTGTTGTCCTGTCCTTCCACAAGCCGACCTCTTTTATTTTTCTTGAACTTTCGAAAAAAAAATTGTCGTCTCCGTAAATCTTTTTCTGTCTGAACCCTGTTCACACGTGGTACAGTCTCCTCTGAACAATTAACGAGGGATTAATCAGTTGACAGCGAACTCTTTCTGTTGACCTGTGTGGCGAGAGCTGAGGTCTGTGACAGGATGAAGGTAGTAGTCACGACGGGGGTTCATTCACCAAGGCACCGCGGGATCCCCTCGCGCGGCGGTACCGAGATCCGCGCGGTACTTCTCCGCATGGATTGTCACTGACCAATGGCAGCGCCGTACGGAGCCCACACTTGACGTCATCAGCCAATGAAAATGACTGAGAGTGGTTAGACAGCAACGCCGCGACGCCGCGACTCGCTCCGACCAAGTATTTCATTCACAGCCAGCAACGCCAAGCCTCGACTGTTGACCACCGCTGCAAAGAACAAAAATATCTTCTTTTTTTTTTCTTCTCCCTTCCTCCCTTCTTTGATATCAAAATGCTTGCGTGGCCACTCAAGGGGTTCACCCAAAAAATCAAAATCCCTCGATGAAGCTGCTTAATGTTTGGTTGAATACAGTAGCAACAACGTAAACACATATAACTCTTATTCTTGAAAAAATAAATAAATAAAAACTTATTTCAGATGCTGAGTCGCGAATCCAACATCAGAAGTTTTCGTGTTGATGGAGGCGGAGATCGGTGCTGTTCATTCCCATCGTATAAATCCACCAGCGCACGTTGTTCCCACTGCCGATGGGGGTCTGGCCGCCAGGTTGGTTGTTGTGTGGTGGCGAACATTCTCTCTCGACGAGAAAGGTGCCGGGGAGACAGCGCCAGTGCTACATCCAGACGTGCGCCGCGCGCTCACCCTCCGGCACCTAGCATTTACCAACGCGGGGTCAGATGCCAATCAAACGTTAATCGCCTGCTGCTGAGAGTTACTGCTCCTCCGCTTCAGGCACAAACGTTGCCCCCATCACAGCCGCCTCCTCCTCCTCCTCCGCCGCTGCTGCTGCTGCTGCTGTAGATGCACTTTGCTGCAAGGACGGTATCATCTCCTGAGAACGCTCCAGGAACACACCACGAGGGCTTCTCTCCCTTCAAACACAAAGTTTCGGTGGTCACCCACGAAAAATACACTTGGTAAAGAAAGGGTGTGGCTACTAGCACCACAATGTCGACTGGTGTAGGGGCGGGGCAACCAGCGTGAGACAGGTGAATGACAGCTTCTTTAACGGATTTTTTGTTTGTTTGGCGGTGATCCTCTTGAACACCACATCGCTGGTGATTAAAAGTTGTCAACATGTCTGAGGGTTTGGTTGTACTTGCGCTTGAAGAAGCGGATGTCGCTAAATTTTTGGCATGTAATGCCCACCATGTGAACTTTCAGTGTGTTTTCACACGCAAACATGATGGGGTCTACAACATAAATCTTTAAAAGACATGTGAGAAACTCCTGCTTGCTGCACGTGCAGAATCCAGGTGATGTTTGAGGCATGTTGATGTCGCCATACCCTGTCACAACAACAGTCAAATGGCCGTTGACTTGATGTGCTGGCTTCTTGTAAGAAAGGTGCTTCTTCTTCGAGCAAAGATCAGCCGCAGCACCCATGGGATGTCATGATTGGATCTTGACTTCTGTAGGGATTGAGAAGTTTAGAAAGAGAATGAAGCACAAGAGAAGACGGGCATTAAAAAAAAAAGCCTGGTGAGGAGTCGTGGGCTGGAGAAGTAGAAGGCTCCTGAGGTCAGAGACTGGACCTAGGTGACCTCTGTAGCCATCCAGCCATTCACCAGGCTGCTTCTGCAACCACAGAGGCTACAGAGGAGTGGGCGATGACTAAAGGCGACGACTGCACATCAACTGTCGTTGGTGAAAACAAAGTTCAAGTGACAGTCCGCAATGTTGGTGCTCACTAGGGGAAAAAACAAATATTGTCACAAACTGCTTTCACGTTGCTAGACTACAGAGTGACACACTTCACATCCCGCTGTGACAGACTTCATATCGCACTGTGAATACTTCACATCGCATTGTGACATACTTCACACCACACTGTGACACACTTCACATCGCACTGCTGTGTGTTCATTTCTGAGGTCAGGGGCTTCACATTGGAGGACACATTTCACGATCAAGAAGGACATTTCACATCAGGGCATTGACACATTGTTCTGCATGTGTGTGAGCACGACACTATACACAGGGCAAGAGCTCAGCCACTTTTTTCAAACTTAACTCTTTCCTGTCAGCTTCTTCGGCAGGTACCTTGATCGCAGGTTTGACAGAAAGAGCAGGCAAGAGTCTTGAAAAAGAAATATGGGTGTACAAATATCCTGTCTCCTTTCCTGTTCACTTGTTCTCAGATTTGAAATTGTCCTTGATTGTCCAAATCTGAGCAGGAGAAAGCTTTTTGTAGTTGTTGTTGGATGTGGGGAATATCTTTCTTCCCGTCCTCTGCTTCCAGAAGTAATAAGAAAAAGTCTTCTGCTACCCGCAGAACAACCAAAGTTATATCGTTTTCCCAATTGTTGGTAGGGTTGTCTTTAGCTCTAGTCAAATGATTGTATCACACAACAGCAAAGCTTCAATAGCGATCGGACGTAGGGAAGGTGTGGGAAAGGGGAGAGAACTGAGTGTTTCCTTTCTTTTTCTCTCTACTGCCCTTGCAGCGCATCGGGGTTGACGCCCTTGTCGACGCGAATGGAGCGCAGCAGAGTACAGTACAGTCCCCCTGACTTCGCTGCACGGCATCTACACTACTCTACACTGGCCTCGTATCCCACTGTGAAGTCCACACACTTCCCAGCATGATCCCACACACTCCACAGCAAGGTCTCCACACTTAGCAGCGACGTGCACGACCGACTCCCTCGTGTCTACCACCAGGTAAACTCACAACCCTGCAAGGTGGCAGCACTTCATTTCCGGCTCTCAAAGCAGTGAGTCTCTGGCTGACAGCATCACACTATGACTCAACACTCTTTGCCCCACACTACGGCTAATCACAGTATCACAGGCTTTGCATGAATGATTCAAACAGTCAGAAATACTCCTCCTCCTCTCGGAATATAGACTGCATACCTACAGGAAACGTCGTCCGTCTTTTCGGAAATTCTTACCTTCCCATCATCAACATCTTATTCAAGTCCCACAGCAAAGAATCATCGCGGTTAGACGAATCACGGACATACATCTCTGGACTGCTTGCATACAAATCTCCCCCACCACCTCACCTCCATGTTCACTTCGAGAACGAGACCAAAACACAAACTCGTTTAGCTATCAATGTCAACAAGAAGAGCAGACGATGCGAACTCTCGCGTTGACGGCGGTACAAAAGCTGAAGCTTTATGGTCGGCTGTGTTTTCAGTTTACTGGCTGCAAGCCATGAGAAGCAGAGGAAGAGGACTTTTGCCAAAAAAAGAAAGAAAAAGCAAATCTATTGTCGACTTAAAGAACTTTATCGCTGATAGGGATATTAAACTGTTAAATGACTCGCTGAGACTTGGCAGCCCTCGACTTCGAGAGAGAGACTGAGAGTTGGTTTCGGCAGACAGCCAGCAGTCCAGAGATATACGTCTGTGAACGAACCGACAAGACTCCTCTCCTTCCCCTAACCTCTTCCCCACATCGAAACCTTCCATCCCCACCCCTCACACTCTCCCCACCCCACACACCTCCCAACTCTGTTGCTGGTTCTATCCAAGTGCGCAGATCAATGAGGTTGACAGCGTGTGGTTCTGTTCTCGCCTTGTCTTGACATGGAAGCGGGTTTGCTTCTGTCCTTCGTGCGAGAGAACCGACGAGGGGCGAGAGGAATGTTTGGAGATGCAAAAGTTTCGAGGTTCAATGCTAAGTTTACCGGCATCGTCTCTCTGTCTCTTTGTGAGAGGAGGGAGAGAGATGGTTGGTGTGTTTTAATCTGTAAATATCCCAGCGAACTAAAACTACAAACGCAAAATAAATAATAAGACGAAACATGTACCACCCACCTACTTTCAATCGAGTTAATGACAATTCCGGTCATACCACGTTGCTTTAAAAAAAAAACTGGCATCGACTTTCTCATCTGTTCTGTTCGTCTGTTACTCCTCCCTCTCGATGTATCCGCCAGAACTACTTCGGGATCAAAGTTGTAGCATTAAGCCTATGAAGCTACAGTAGGTAAGGTGAGACCCCTGTGGTAGCCCCCAGTACAGGTGTAAGAAGCCACCCACCCAGGCTCTGTTATCAGAATCTCAGAATCAGAGGCATTTTCCTTCCATGCAGCACTAGTTCAACCTTACCAACCTAACCACTACCATTTACGTCCCACCCACCCCGAATAAGAGGTACAACGAGCTGTGGCTGTTAGGTCACCGCCATCCCACCTTTCCCACCCTTAACACGAGATCGAATTTGCCCCCCATGATGTCACGTGACCGCCCCTGCATGTGAGGTGAGTGATCCCTAGGTGTGAGGTCACCGCTACCTGCACGAGAGGTCACCGCCCCCACCTCCAACAGGTGAGGTCACATCAGTTCAAATCGTTGGTGTGGGTGGAGTAAACTGATTCCCCGTATCGCCCCTCCCCACCTTCAACTACCCGACAGCTACATTGCTGTTGCTCGGTTGTTTGAAAGCTGTTTTGATGTCTTGTTGTTGTGATGAGGATCTCTGACCACCGATTACACCACATCATCAGTTGCTGGTCACGTGATCGCAGAAAACTATTCAAGTCTTTGTAAGTGATGTCCCTGTCACTGATTCTTGAAAACTTGTGGGGAGGGGAACCTTGACGAACGATATATGTTCCCCGAATCCCACAACCAACCTTAAAATGTATTCGCAGAAGTTGTCCCTTCACTCACTCCCCGCACCTTGGCATCCCCCGCACGAGAACACGAGCTTTCCCCCCAAACTCTTTCTCTCAGTCAAGGGAAATAATCATCAAACCAGCTTCTCCCAAGAGGCGAACAAGAAAATAAAAACAAGAAGGGTTGAAAAATGAAAGAAAACTGAAAGACCAGAAGCGAGGTGTGTGTAAACGGCAGGAGAGGCCAAGAAGATAGCGGGTGGCTGGCAGAGATCAAGGGTACGAGACGTCTGCTTACCTGTCGGTGAAGGTAAACCAAGGTACAGGTAGGAAAGTGAAGGTGGGCAGACCCTTGCACCTTCCCCGTGACCCAGGGCGGCCTCGCACAGGTGGGTGTTCACCTCTGTGGCAAAGGGTGGAGGCGGGGTGTGGGTAGGGTTGGGGTGGGATAGTTGGGTGGATGGAAGTTTAGCCAGTTGCACGCGCTGTCATATTCACGTGGATCTCGGGTGTTTTTTGTTGCAGGTAGCAAGCACCCGCCAAGACCGACTCTTCTTGCGCAGATGCCAAAGACAGGAGAGACATCGCTGGCTTTTTTCAAGTTCAGTTTTATGTTCAAAGCAATGCTTTTAAAAGGTCTTGTGGGTTACAAACTTTTATAATCACTGAGTAAAATTCAGCGCGAGATGCAGTTTCGCCAACATTTGAGTGAATAGCCTCCTTTCGTTATCGAGGTACACGTGGACAAACACTACCCTACACCTACCCCAACCCTCCTATACCCACCCACACACTTCTCTTCACGACTACATCATTACTGGGTGTGACCGTCCCTCCTTCTTGTCTGACTAGACTTTATTTTCGTTCCTTTCTTGGTTAGACCTCGTCAGCTCCTATTTATACTTCTTATCTTGTCCTCGACAGATTACATACCCACCCGTCGTGTTTTTCTGAAGATACTTCATTCGGAGTTCGTCAGCATCCCAGCATGCAAGTGTTCGACGAAGAAAAAAATCGAGCAAACTGTCGACAAAAAGGGAAACAGACAGGAAAGGACAGACCATTGTCGTCGACAGATGAAATTCGTGATAATATTCATCGGGGTAGACTGTACGAAAGTTCATCTCTCACCCCTAGCAGAGAGCAAAGTTCAAGTGTACCTGGCATCACCACGTCAGGTGGTTCGCCGGGTCGGTGATTTCTATACCTTTAGACGAAATTATAAAAAAAAAAACAGATTAGATTTTAAAAAATACAGCTGTTCTGTTTTATTTTTCTTTCTATCTTTCCTTTTTTCCTCAATTTTTTGTGTCAAACGACTAATAATGTCCCTGCGCATGCGTACTTCTCCACCCCCTCGTAACGTGCTTTTCCAGTTGTACCACTCTCCCCCATCCCACTCTTCATTCCAAGCTCCCTCCACTGGAGTGTATATAAAAATATGACTATATCAGATTAAGTTTTCATAAATCCTTCCTGGAGAGGGAAAGGCACATCGCGGGTGGCTGGCAATCCTTCCTCCATTGACCAACCTCACGCCCCTCGTCTTCATGGCCAGGGACACAGGGGGCGCTCGCAGCTCCTCTCCGCACTTCAAAAGTGATTGGTTTTTGATTGAATTCTGTGGAAGAAAAAGGGAAGTGGGGGGCTAACAACAGCTTGCAAGCTTACATTACTTGTTTGTCGAGAAGGAGATCAGAGCGAGGTGTCGCCATGGTGACAGGAGTGAAACACTTGCATGTAGGGAGTTGTCTCCCCAGAGGTCGCTGCCAACACTTCGGACAACAACCTTAGCCTTGGAGTCCTGCTTTCTGCTGGGGGTTGTTGGGGGGAGGAGTGAAAAGGTTGATGAATTAACTAGGCTGAATCACGATATTCTCAGTCCTTGTAACTTGGTTCTTCTTTGCATTTTCTATATTTGTCTTTTATTCGTCGTCAGCATTGCTGTTTATTCTATGTTGTTGTCTCGTTCTTGTTTTAAGCGCTAAGAACATGCTCATTACGAGTGTTAGTGTGGAAGGAACGGAAAACAATTGGAAATGCCAAACTTTATTTATCAAGTCATATGAATAATAATTTTTAAAATATTTTTTAAAAGTTGCTGCTCTACATCAAGTGAAAGCGGTCTGTACCTGCCAATTCAAATACAAAAGTAAATATGAGATGAGGATATCAAGACGCAGGATGGAATTCATTTTATCGCAACCATTAGACATTATCCTGTAGAATAGGATCCATGACTCATGCAAGTCTTGCACAGACGTGCCTGTCGAGACTAAAGCCGCCATCTTGTCACAACGGCAGACGAGCTTTGACGATTGAAGGCGTGACGTCACGAGAGTACACAAGACACCCGAGGGCCACGTTGCACGTCAGCGTCGCTTGACGAAACCTATCTTCATGTTGTCGTACAAACTGCGATATTTCTCTTTCTCTGCCTCCGTTTCCTTCAGACGAATCTGCAAGCGAGCTATTTCCTCCCCTTTCTCTCGCAAGGTGGCGTCGAACGCCCTCCGCTTGTATTCGTAATCTCGCCGGAACCGATCCTCCGCTTCCCGCACCTTCTGCTTCACTCTGTCGTGCCTCGTCACCAGCTGCTTGAGGCTCTTCAGCAAAGTCTCCTCCCCTCTTGCCGACGACGTGCTGTCCCCTTGGTTAAAAAAAAAAAAGAAGAAAAAAGTGAATAAAATTTGACAGTTTTTACTTAAAGTATTAAAGCCGTTCTTAACCGGAAAATTATGGACGAACGTTTGAGGACGTTTTTCTGTAACCGTCATGTAAAAACGTTACAAAACATTGAAACCGTGTGATGCGACCTTTACGCTCGTGCAGTGTGATGCGGGCTTTACTCACCCAGGCGCCTGTTAGCCGACGAGTCGATGGCGGGTAAACCGACAGGTGGCGCGGTCTTGAAGACGGAAGTCAGCTGCTGCTGCTGCTGGTGGTGAGAGACGGTGTTAGCTCCCTTCTTCCCGAAGAGATTGAACCGTGGCTTCTCCTCCACTTCCTTCCCACGATCTTTCTTCCTCTCGTCCTTGTGCTCATCCTTTTTCTTGTTCTTCTTCTGTTTTGTTTCCTTCACCTCCTCCGTCTCTGCCAAGAGCGCATCCACGTCGGTCACCCGCTCCATGAACTTCGCGCATGCGTCGTACTCCTCCTGCATGACATCCAGACACGACCTCAGCTTGGCCACGTAGTCCCGCGCGTCCTTCTCTTGTCTCTCCTTCCCGTCCTCTCCTATGTCGGAGATGCTGCCATGGATGCGGGAGGGAATGTTCGCCAGCGACCTATCCAGGTCGTCGAGCATGCGCAGGGCGTCGCTGAAGCCGCGCGGCGTGTAGCCTTGTGCCGCGCGACGGTGGCGTCTGATGCGCAGCTCCGTGCGGTACCTGCCCGTCACCTGCATCTCCAGCTGCACGTAGTTGCGCACCTGCTGCTCCAGCAGACGCAGACCCTGCAGCACCGTGGTGATGGCGTGCGGCTCCACGCGCTCACGTGGCCCAGAGTCCTGGCGGAGTTCCTGCGGTGTTTGTTCGCCGCTGTTGTCATCCAGCGAGTCTTGCGAGTGTGACCTGGTGCTACAAAGGTACAAAGGTAAAAAGGTAAAACAAGGTATAGGTCAAGGGTTTCATAGCCTAGAAACAGTAGCGGCAGGAAGTGGTCCACTGTGTCTAGAGAACAATAAGTAGAGGGCCAGACCAAATATCTGTCTCTGTCTGTCTGTCTGTCTGTCTTAGCTACCCTAGCTAGGACAGTGAAGGGATAAAATCCAGACCTGGGTGTCGGACTGTGTCCACTGCCCCCGTTGACAGATGTACGTATCCCTCCTCTCCGAGGATGCGGATTCCCAAGTGAGCCATGGCGCGGCGCACCTCCTCCTCCAGTCGATGAGCAGAACTTGTCTAAAAACAATGACCTCTCCTGGTAATGAATAAAGATTGACAGAAGGCTGGAAATGTTGTGTGCTATACACGCCTATATAGAAAGCAACAAGACCTCTGTGTTGAAAGGTCTTTTAAAACCAGAAACTAAAAAATTGTGAAATAAAGATAAAATAAACAAGTGAAAAAACAAAAATGACAAAAACCTGGATTTTCTTTTGCGATTATTTCTCGAAGTAGGAAATACCTCTTGCAATTTTATGGGAAGGTGGGTGGGGACGAGACATCGGGAAACATGTTATGTCAGCGAATAAGATTATCATAATTATCATCTCAGTCGTCAACTCTCGTTGCTGCGTCCATCGCATCCTAACCTCTGACCTCGATCCAGTCGCGCAGGTGGCGGAGGATCCTCATGGAGGAGGCACGCCCTTCGTGCTCGTGGTCCTTCGCCCGACTCTTGAGTGTCATCAGCGTCTCCACGTCTGCCATCATCGTCTGGAACATCGCCTGTGTGCTCGTGGGAAAGGCTACTCCGTGCGGGCGTGAACAGATAGAAATAAACACACACACACATATATAAACAGATAAGTGGACATGCTGATGTATGCTCGCGAGCACACACACACACACGTACACGCACACATGCATATCCATATACACTTTCGCACACGCACTCACATTCACACAAAGATACATACGAACATACGCACTTGCTCTCACTCTTTCTCTAACACAAAGAAAGGGGAGAGAGGAATGGACAGTAACAGATGGAAAGCAAGCAAGAGAGGGAGAGAATGAGGAAAGGAAGCGCGAGTTGAGTTTGATTCAAATCTCAAAAGTATATGTAATACATATTCCCTCCCTTTGGATGGATTACCTCCCGTAGACACGTGACTGGAGCGTAGGAGGGACTGGACCTTGTTGTAGGAGTTGCGGATCTGCTGGTTCATGTCGTCTTTGGTTGTGGCCAAGTCCTGGCGGTCAGTGTGCAGCTTCTCTATGACCACCCGACATCGCTCCAGGTGGACAGTAGCTCGCCTCAGGGTGGCTTGCACGCTGTCCCACACCTGGTGGTCAGTCACCGGAACAGACCTAGACTTGGAAGTTGGAAGTTCTGGACCGCTGGCTCCTGATCCCGTTTGGCCTACCAGGCCCGTGCGTTGTTCCTCTTGTTGAATGTAGACACTGATGCTTTGGATTTCCTTCTCTAACTGCCATTGTACTGGGGGAAGGAAGACAAACACACACACAAACACACACATGTATATACATACACCACACACACACACACAGTCATGATAATCACAGCTTTCATATGGTCTTCGTGAGTAAAATATCAGGTGTGCTATACCCTCCTTCATCCTCTCCTTCTCCGGCACCACCGTTTGGAACTCTCTCCCCCTACCCTTCCAACCGTGACTAGATGTGAAGCTTTCAAGTCAGTCCTCAGAACCTACTGCATGTAGGAAGCACCTTTCAGAATCCAAACAATTCTTTTCTGTTCTTCACTTCCTCTTATTCCCTGTGTCGTCATTGTGCTGTTATTTTTGTTAGCTAATGGTTATCAGTCGATTTCGTTTATTATCTTTTTATTTTCACAGCACAGTAAGCTCGTCTCCACACGAAGCAAGATGATCATTATGTTAATCTAGGAGCATGAAAAATCAGGGGAGTTAAGTGTATTTTAGTTGAGCACATGTTTGCGTAGTTACATCCCTTTGACCGCAACTTTCATTTGTCGGTTGCGAACGAAAAAAAAAAAAACAAAAAAAAAAAAAAAAAAAGAAAGAAAGAAAGAAAAGGCGATCCCGTGAAAGAAGAAAGCATACAGCCAAATGCAGATGCCATGTGTGAGGTCTGTGGCGGGAAAATGGACCGTGGAAGAAATGAATCTCGCGTCTTCGAGTTTTCTCGGTCTGAGAAGTCTTGTGCCTTGAGGATAGGAGCCTCGTCTAACTCTAAAAGTTGTATCTGATAACAGTTGTCATTGTAAAGCGGACACATTTCCTGGAACTGTTTCAGGACCGCTAGCTTACAGGATAGAAAACTACCCACAGGTGAGTCCGATTTGTATTTTTTGATATATTTTTGGCCTCTGTGTATTTACGTTACTAATGAAGGAATGAATGATCAACTTATAGGAAAATTTCCTCTCCGACCATTTCCCAGCTGAGATGATACCTAAACCTATACTTATACATTCACAGATAATGAAGCTATATAAAATTACATTGTGTGAGGATGCGAGTCTCCTCGCCGATGTCGGTGAGGAGGTCGGCGACGGTGTGTTGCCCCACGTCCCGCAGGCTCTGGATGAAGAGCGGGTAGGCGTGGTCCGTGCGGCGCTCTACCAGGGTCTTCATCAGGGTGGCGTTGCGCTCGCGAGCCTCAGCAACATTCTGCGACAGACACGTCAACCATTGAAGTTTAGAATGCTTCTTCCGGCTGTGACGTACAGTACAGAGTTTGTAACGTGTTGTGACGTAGTCTTGGACGTGCTCAAAACTGAAATCACGTTGATGTGACGTACCTTGAACTTGACCCAGTCGCTGATGTCAATGAGGCCATGACGTGTTATGACGTCCAGCAGGTCGCTGTTGACGTCAAGGTGTGACAAGACCTCGGCTTTGTTCTGTTCGTACTTCACCTTCAGCGCCTCCATCTGTCACACTTGCTGCTGCCGCCGGTGTGCAGACAGAACGGGTAGTCGGTGAGTCTCCCGGGTACTCAGTGTACTTGTCTGTCCCTCCAATCTGTTATTCCTTCCATCTACCAGTGCGTCTACACATCCGTCTGTTCAATTACATATCCGTCTGTGTGTCTACCTATCTGTTTGTGTCTCCGTCCGTCTACTTAGCTATATATCCGTCTGTAGTCTACATATCCGGTCCGTCTAATTTTATTTATACCTATCTTTCTATTTCTTTCTTTGGAATTGTATGCCTATCTTTCTATTTGGGAGCGTTGTTTTAACTTTCTTTCTTTAGCTCTCTCCGTCTTTCCTATCATCCCCTTCCACCAACCACAGAAAAGAGGAGAAAAAGTAAAAAACAAAAACAAAAAACAAAAAACAACAACAAACGAACAAAATACAATGAACAACAACAAAAGTAAACAACAAACACAGAACAAGATATATTTCAGTTTTCACTGTTTGTGTGTGTTTTGTTGATTGCGACCCTACCAGTATGATTAGAGATTTTGGCGAACTCTGAACTCTGTGGGTGATGTCTTACAATTTACATACTCCATGGAGGACATGCTATTTTCTCTAGCTGCCGGTACAGGTGCTTTTATTGATGTTCAACCTACATTTGTGAACTTGGGATTATTTTAAGGCGCGCTTTCGGGTGTCAAAGGGCTATTTTAACAGAAAGTCATCAACCCCAGAATATCTGTATCTTATCAACACGAGTTATTTTTGTGAAGCTAGTGTAGCAACATTGAGCTTATATAATGCCTAGCAACCAAAATAAGCAACATTAAAGAACATTTGTAATAAAACCTGATAATACTTGCATCCAAAACTGCGCGAGCGAATGTGTTGCTATTTTTAGTTCTCTCGTTATTTTGTAAATAACAGCTCGCTAGAAAGGTAAGAATAGTAACAAACGCAGGGAAGAAAACAACGGAAAATGCAAGAAAAGAGCAGTCGTCACCTGATAAACAAGTCCAACCATTAAACCAGTGTGAAGACCTGGCAGAGGAGAAAGTTTCACCACAAGCCGGGTGCTAAGCAAGCTTTCTCACCTGCGAGCTTTGTGTCTACCTGGAGAGCTGGGTCCAGATATCCGTGTCGACGTCGATGACAGACTAATGACCAGTAGATGAGGACTGACTTTTTTTTCTTGGTGCCCTCGTGGGTTCATTTTGTTCGTGCGGAGCAGAGGGCAAACAAACACACTCTGCTTTGGTGGTGGAGCCAAGAGGATGGGGAGGGAGGCGGTCTGTGGGGGGAACAGTGTGGTTCCTGATAAAGGTTTCGCTGTTTGATTATATTATAAGGGCAACCTGCCCTCGCCTCTCGCTGAACTCTATAGTCTATAGTGTACACTGTACACACTGGCCACAGTGCTTGGCTCCGTGGTTAGCCAGAGATATGCTTGTAGGGTATGTGGGGAGGGTATGCGGGTATTTCTACAGCAGCTTACAAGTGTGTGTATATTTGTGTGTGTGTGTGTGTGTGTCCTGTACACTTTATAGTGGGTAAAGTTCGTGGTAGGCAGTGTCCTGATCTCAAAGTTGTTGTCGAACCATTTTGATCCAATTTGCCACCGTCACCATCACCATCAACATCGATCACTATTCCATACCATTCCATTCCACTCCACTCCTTTCGATCCCATCTCATCCATCATCCAGCATCCATCCATCATCATCTTGGTGATACCCATACTGTAACTGTAACACCTGTCCCTGCCAGTACTTTCCTCCGTCCTCATCCTCCTTCCTTCATGTTTGCGAGGATCATCGGTTCCAGTGACTTCCCTTGTCTTTGTTCTCCTTCACTCCCCTTCTTTCTCCTCTTGGTTCTAACTTTTTTTCTGCTTACTATCTTCTGCCCGGTCCTCTTCACGACATACTTTTCACGATATTTCAGCTTTGTGAAGTGAGTGAAGGTCTTGTATAAAAAAATCCTGATTGTAAGCCAGGTGAGTACATTTATTTTATGCAAGATGAAACAACTCTTTAGAAAACATGATTCACAAGTCTGTAGAGTTCAGTACAAGCCACTTGCTTTCTGTACAACTGTCTGCTTAACAGCAGCAGGGAGGCTCAGGAGGGGGGAGTGATGGAGAAACTACATTACCAGCTGATTGCCATAACTTGTTTGAAACCGTTTTAGCCCGGCATGGTATTTTTCATCGTTTTAATCCTCTTTAGATGGTTGCCAGGGATTCAGCACACTGTACCTTTCTGACAACTGTTACATGTCTTGGACATCCTTCTACCCACCTACCTTCTACCCCTCTTTCTTCTTGATTAGGTGTTCAGTCTATGGCTCAGTCGTGAAATATGCATGTAAAAACATAATGTTTCATTACAACTATTAAGAAAATGGAACTGAAACTGAGGTCAAGGGTCAAAGTAAGTTACAGGCCTACCCAGGCGATAACCTCTGGTCTCCATATCGCAATGTGTGGGGCAGTCCTATGGCCCGTACCCGACTTATCGTGTTTTGGGTACCCAGACCAGAGGTTATCAGATTGACTGGTCTTTGTAAATTTCTCGCACTCACACACACACATACACACCAACACACACACACACACACACACACACACACACACACACACACACACACACACAAACAAAACATCGCTGACATTA
>SRHC01002695.1:12976-34322 GCA_004794325.1 Pomacea maculata
CAACTATCATAATTGGTTTCACTAAAGACTTCCAGATATCATTGTACTGCTGTTGCCATTACTTGAGAATTGTGGCTACGAGGGTTAGGATGGTCTGATTAGTTTACTCACAGAGAAAACGATTTCATCTTGACAGTAGCAAGCTGTGAAATTTAAGGATTGCTTCAGAAAATCAACCTTTATCGAAGATCCTGCTCAACTGTTTTATATTCTTATGAACAAGAGGACACTTATCTGGCATTATCAGTCTCAAATTTAAGGATCAAGATTACAGCTTTTCTTTGCTAACAATGCCGTGAATAAGGTGTAGGGAACTTTTTACTGTCGCTGGTCATTTGAATATTTAAAACATCTTGTCGTACCATACAAACTTATAAACTTTACAATTAGTCAGCCATGTTTGGGAAAGTGTCTTACCACTCTTGCAAGAGTTCACTCCCAGCCTGCCTAGCACTGCCATCATTATTTACTGTATTATTATGATTCACTTCATATACATTAAAACTGCTATAAAAAGCTCTAAGATTTCTTGAATTTTAAATTCCGCCTGCTGTTGCCTTGGGAGGACCACACACAAATTTAATGATTTCGCGAGACCTATACACCGCAGCCCAAGCGTTTCCCTCCCCTGCAATAAAAATTTAATACAAGGCCACAAATACGGAATAAAGTGAAGCGGCTCTATCATCAGGGCTGTAAACAAACAAACATCCTTGCAGTAGCACCCCCCGGTACGAGGCTATACCAGTCCTAGCTCCACCGTTCTATCAACATCATGTTGTGTTGAAGCACACAAACACCAAACATTAAAAATGCTGTGTGTTGCTATAAAAGGTTTTATTTCGAAAAATGCAATCAAGCGGAATCTGGAAAGAAATCGAAGATATCCTAAGTAATATTAAAACATTATATTTAATATCGTGGCTGAATATTGAACTATTGGTATAAAGACACCCGGTATCATCAAAGATAAAAATAAAACTCGTGATGCTCGTATAGCGCGGAATGCAATCACGTGGTCAGGCTCTCCATGCTTTACACTAACAGGCCATGAATATGGAATAAACTGATAAGGGAGGGAGTGAAATAATAACACAAATACACAATCTCTTTGTTTCACTCTCTCTCTCCCACTCACAGTGTCAGGATATCGGCAGCAGACATCCTGACACAACCCTTACCATGTCATGTCTGACAAACCCGATGACTGGCCGGTCAGTGGTGAGGACGGAAGATATGATCTGTTGTGGATCGGGACGACGATGATACAAAAAAAAAAAAAAAAGACAATCCTCGACACGGTGTTGTGCCATGAGATCACATAGCTAGAGAAGACAACATAAGTGAACAGAAATTCTTGTCCAAATGACAGTCTGCAATAAGATATACCAGAGTGAAACCAGCTTTGTGTAGGAAATCGTTATTGACATAAATAAAGAAACTTCAACTATTTGATTCTTCTTAACCCTTTTTTCTACACTTCTTTCTTGCAATAAATTTTCTCGAAGGAAGTACATGAATTATCTTTTGAAAGACTCTATTTGGTATTCATCATGCTTGGCTTTGCCATCACATATCTCGGCAGTTGCATTGAGCGCCGTCAGTGAGATGAAGACTGGAATGGTTTGATTTTTAAATTATTGTCAAAATGTTACTCCTGTCAATCGTATGCACATATATCTCTCTATATAAACGGTACTGTTTCATCTGTAATTTAACAATAACGATACTTTTGTAGGCTGCTGTAATTTCTCAAATAAAAAATTAAATATCTAGACTTGCATAATACCAGTGAGCGAGCTCACACGCACCTACAGAAGACTGTCAAAAGAATCGTTAATAAGTTTTGAACTTCGTCGTCCAGAATAAGTTACTGACACTGTACCAACTGTTGTAGTTTTTTACTTACTATGACATTATAGGACAAGGTTTCCCAAAGTTTCTTTTCAATTTATTAGAAGTCAAATCTGTAGGAAAAACTAGTCGGACTTTGTAACACGTCCCAGGCAGCATCACAGCAAAGTGCAAGAAAAGTGAAAATTGAACATTCGCATTCTCACCTGTCCACTGATATCATTCTCGCTTCTGCATCAAATACTAACGCAAATTTTTTCACACCTGAGCATAAAATACACCAACATCAAGCCAGCACAAACTTTAAGGAATTGAGTTTTGATGTGATCATGCAAAGTACAGATTGTCAACAGCCTGTTAGTTGAGATTTCAGTCATGCTGGTCCTCGTACATACATGCTGACTGTCAACTGGTGCTTACACTAATACAGATGATGACTGGGCTTGACTTTAGGTTGAACCCATACACGAGGCATGAACTCTGGGCATGACTGCTTGCATGCTGTGTAAAACTTGAAATAAACTCCACAAATTGTCAACAGCATCTGTGACAGCAGAACCTTCAAGACAAAGACTGCGTATAACCTATAGGCTTGTCTCATGTAGGGGTGTGTGTATGGGTGTGTTGGTGTTGGGTAGGGAGGTATAGAAAGGGGAGTAGATCTTGTCTGGCAGCTTCTGGTGAAAATATAACAAAATAAAGGATGGTAAAAATACAGTGTAATTATCGTGTGTCCTTGTTGCTGCAGCTACTCCGGACTGTTACGCCTACCTGCTGTCAGAGAAGGTTTGGGGCGGCCCCTCCATTCCATGCGTCAAACACGGGAGGGAGTCGGGACATGAGCGTGGTGCCGGGTGTCTGGGGTGGCTACACGTACCATCCACCGCTGGCCATGAAGAATTGATAGGATTGGTTAGAACCGAGATCCGAGGGCAGACCTACGAGATGGGACGTGTGATGGAGCTGTAATGTAACATAAATGGGTGGGAATTTGAGGGTGGACTGGGTGTCCTCTCTGCTCGCGTATATAAGAGACGAACTTTGTACACAACGCACAACTCACACGCTTAGCCCTGTCTATCGTAAGACTCAATCGTCTGGAGGACACTCGTTATTATCTCTAGTGGTAATACAGAGGAAAGGAGCGTTAACTTGGTCAGAGGACGAAACAATTACCAAGTGCATTAGCACGTTGAGAGGGCCACGTGGTGGTGTTGATGTCAACAGACCTTCCTACAACTAGTCCAAGGTCTAAGGTATTGTACGATCTACAGAACATCTACAGTCGAAGGTGAGGAACAGGTTGACCGTTGACCTTAGCACTGATCACAAAGTCCTGACCACTGTCCAATACCAATATGAGTCCTACTAACCCCACTTTAAAAGCGAGCTGGAGTCCTAGATCAGTGTCGTGCGGCGCGAGTCGTGCAGCACTTGTCGCACTGCTGCTGCTGCTGGCGTTGCCGTCGATGCTGGGGACTGATGACGAGTTTCGCTGCTACAACGGGGGTACGAAAATTGTGGTCGAAGGTGAATTCAATCCTAGCGTAATCCTCCCTGATACACATGGATGTAGATGTGTGTCAGGCTTCGTCGGGACACAATGTGATCAACGTTTCGGACATCCGGTAGTGCCTGATGCTAAGCGTAACTTACTTACTTTATTGGGCATGACAGCATATAAACAAACCAAGACCGGGATGGACAACGCGGATGATGAGTCTGAAGAGCGGCCTGTAGAAGGGTAGAGGTGTCGTGAGAGAACACACCTCAGTCCGAATTATTGACAGCACAAGGTAAGTACTAGACCTCAACAAAGACATCATGGCTTGACAGTGAACCGTTGTCGCCTGGCGAATGCATGTCTATGTTGCCCGCTTGTCTCGCAAGTCAAGTAAGTGTATTGTCAGTCATTTAAGTCAATTAAGAGGACTTTTGTTAGTTTCGTAAACCTTCGGGTATAGGTAAACGAAATGGACAAAGATACCGTACTCATCCGCCTCGAGGCTCCGGGAGACGCACCGACATGTAGGTGTATGCGACACTTACACTCATTTGCTCGCACAGGTAACCATGACTCCCAGCACCCAGCCTACACCCCAGTAACAACACTCAGTTTAGTGTTTTAGAGAAATTGTTATTAAATCGAGAGATTTTTGCAACAAATTTTAGGAGGTGCAACAATCGCTAACATTCTAATTATCGACAGTCTTCTAGTCATCTCGTTTACAATTCCTTGATACTTATTAAAGTCACGTGAACCGCCCTCTAGTTTACATTACCATTGCATCCGCTCGGCATTCATTGCACAGGTTTTTTTTTTTTTTTTGGATATTCTGGTTGTCAAGTCTGAATCTATGTTCTGTGGCTGTGATTTTTTTGTTTGTTTGTTAGTAAAGATGTACTCCAGTCGTTAAATATTGTATATAAATATGTAAAAGCGTTTTGATTGCAACGCACTTTGCGAATATTTCTCATGTAATTAAAACAAAATTTTAACAGCTTTTAAAGATTTATTTATAAACGGCTTCTCTTGAAATACACCAAAAGTACATGAAGGTTTTAAGTATGAGTTGTAAGATTACTGTAAAATGATGACCAAAAATCTCAATGTCAGAAACAATTTCCAATTTATTGAAATAACCGATGCATAGAGTTACTTACTCATGTGTTTGTCTACAGCCAGCAAAATACGAATATCCTGGATGAGTTCACATGTTTTTGCCAACGACACCGAGCACGCGGCAACGGCTTTGTTGACATCAACTGTCGACAGTGAATAATATAGGCAACGGTGTCTGTGATGAAGACATGTTGAACTGAAAATGTCAATATAAGAGTTATCGATCTTGACTAATATTGTGTTGGACTGATTTTATCCTTGAGTGAGTTTGACATGTTGAATGTTGGAGGGTGTGTACTGTTGGTTATTAACTAACTGTCTGCTTTGTCACGTGACTTTTCCCGGTATGTCGAGGCGTTGACTGACTTGACCTGTCGTCTGGTGATGCTCATTTCACACATTCCTCTTCTGTCTATCCTGTACTTAACCATCCAGTCCCTTTACTGAACCTACTAAGGTCCACAAAAGTTTCCGTCGATGAAAGATGAGGTGTAGTCTTGGAGAATGATGTTAGTGAGGAACAATGTATGACAGTCATCTATCTCAGAGTACTAGGAGAAGTTACTAAGCACGATGTCACATGTTGTCTCTTTTGAGTAATACACAAACTCACTACTCACTACAAATAGCTTGATAATTAATTATTTTTTCTTCTATTTTCCTTGCAATACATTTACAAGAAAGAACTACCTGAAGTATATGAAAAAGAACTTCTTTGACAGATCTTACATTAATATCACCTATTGACAACCTCCACATTACCTCATTAACCATACTACGAGATGTACGTGATAAGTATAAAGACCTACATCCGATATACACATGTTGGTGACACCTTACAGCAACACACAACACATTACTTATAGTTTAATAGTTCATTTGCACGACATTCGACATCAAACTTACATAATTAGTTGCACTAAAGACTTCCAGATGGCATTGTACTGCTGCCATTGTGTTGCCAAACCTTGAGAATTATCACTACGAGGGTCGGGATGGTATAATTCGTTTACACACAGAGAAAAGGATTTCATCGTGAAAGAAGCAGGCTGTGAGATGAGAACAGAGGATGGCTTCAGAAAATATTTTTTGTCAAGCTGCTTTCACTTCTTTGGCTGCATGAAGAGATGAGACAGTATAGACTAAAACTAAAGTAAGGCAGGTTTTTTTAAATTTATAACTAACAGTATTCATTATACATCTATAGCTACCGTTGCTATCCGATAGTTGAATATTTGTTTCTTTAAGATATATTCTATCAATATTAATAATGATCAAACTAATTTTGTACTAGAATTGTGAAACTATATCACTGACAAGCTACAGAGCTCCCCACACTTCTTGTTCTTCAATTTAACTATCCTTCATGATCATCAGCATCATCATCATCTGCAGCCGCAGCAGCATCGTCGTCGTCGTCGTCGTCGTCGTCGTCAAATTTTGCTATTTGCTTAGATAACTCCATTTATTTGGTTCTTTCCAAGACGTCGATACCAGCCATTGTGTTGTTCTCAACATTTCAAGTCAAATTTTTGCGATTATTCGGAGCAAAAAATGATAATTAGTTGACATAGTGGAAAATTGTTTACTTAACTTGTTACGAAAACTACATTTCTTGATGAGGTTGCACTGAAAGGACACTCGACCAGCTTCAACTCATACTTTACATGGGGATCAAGTTTGAAGATGGCGAATTAGGGTCTGGGAACATCTTTTGTCTCTTTACCTGTTTCCCTACCGTCCAGGTAAAATTGAAGGACATTAGCAGCGTCGACCATCAATGTTAAAATTTCAATTTACATAAACAGTCGGTTTTGAAGCCTGATATCTACACTACAATACAATACTGTTCGAAGATGGCTCACATTCGATTTCTCTACAGAAAAGGAACCAGTAATAGTTTTTGTTGTTTCTCAATCTGAAAGCCTTTTTGAAGGAAAGAAGCTTTACACGCATTGAGTCAAAGGGAAAATACATACGGGTTGTACACTTAAAAATGATTTAAAATAAAAAGTAGGCCTTGTAACAAAACTCATTTTTTTGAAAGTTACAAATGGAAGGATGCGCGGGGTGATGGAGTACGTGTATCAACATCCCTATTGATATGATGCCGGAAGCACTGATTTATATACAGTTAGATAGGCTGGATCGATTTCGCGAAATAACCACGAATTTAGTGTTTTAATTGTTTGTAACATTTCCCCCCGTCTGTGACAGTACCGGTTTTTTCTTAAAGCGAAATAATATGGTGACGATAGCTTAATAAATTTATCGTGAAGACATGGGTTCAATAATTTGCTTAATCAGAACTTAGAAGTGTTTTCTGAACGTCAATGTTTTTGTCACAACTTGTTTAACACAGCTAGCAATAAGTCAATACGAGACATGCAATAAAGAGATGACGACTAGGCTGTATATGGACATAGCAGCCTTCTGCACATGAACGTCAGTTTCAGAGTTTTCAAACCAAAAGTTTAACATTAATGATTTTTTATGAAATACAGTTTTCTTGCCTTCCGTGTGGAAAATTCATTGATGAGGTCTTCGTAGTCCAAATTGGAAGCAGTGTCTTTTTCTAGTGATAGAATCGCCACGCCATCTGATTTTAAAGAGCCCCTCTCAGCATTTTTCCATTTAACACACAATATATTAAAGTTGACAAGTTCATAAAGATGACCTCCGGGCTGAAGCGCGGGGCCCCTTCGAGAGCGAGGACTGCGGTGGTCGCTCCATTTGCTAACCCCAAACTCCGCCGTTCACTGACACTCCGTAGTAAATTGTCAGACTTGTGACACTTCCTATGATAACACTCTTAAAAATGCCAGACTACAAAAAATATTTATACTTGAGGGTAATATAAGGCATACAACACAAGAGCTTCTCGATTTCAGAGTGAAACCAGCTTTGTGTAGAAAGTCGCTTTTCACGTCAGTACAGAAACTCGTTATTCACATAAATACAGAAACTTCAACTATTTGATTCTTCTTAACCCTTTTTTCTCTCTTGTTTTCTTGCAATAAATTTTCTCGAAAGAAGTACATGAAACATCCTTTGAAAGATTCTATTTGCAATTCACAGATTTGGCTTTGCCATCAGACATCTCGGCAGTTGCCTTGAGCGCCATCAGTGAGTGGAAGACAGGAATGATTTGGTTAGCGAAGAAACCAAAATGTAACACCGATCAATCATATGCATATATATATATACTACCGTTTCATCTATAATTTAACAATACCGATACTTTTAGAGGCTGCTGTCTTTTATCAAATGAAAATTTAAATATCTAGATTGCATAATACCAGTGAGCGAATTCACACTCACCAACAGAAGGCGGTAAAAAAAATCTAAAAGAAGTTTTCATCTTCGTCGTCCAGAATAAGTTACTGACACTGTACCAGCTGTTGTAGTTATTACTGACTATACCGTTGGGGGACAAGGTTTCCAAAAGTTTCTTTTCAAATTTTTAGAAGTCAAAAGTGTAGGAAAAATTAGTCAGACTTTCTAACACATTGCAGGCAGCATCACAGCAAAGTGCAAAAAAAAAAAATGGAAATTGAACATTTGCATTCTCACCTGTCCCCGATATCATTCTCGCTTCTGCATCACACACTAACACAAATTTTCTCACACCTGAGAATAAAATACACCAACATAAAAAAAACCTTAGGGAACTGAACTTGGATGTGATCATGCAAAGTACAGACAGTCAACAAACGTGTAAGTTGAGATTTCAGTCATGCTGGTCCTAGTACATACATGCTGACTGTCAACTGTTCTTACACTCATACAGATGATGACTGGGTTGACCTTAGGTTGAACCCCATAAACGAGGCATGAACGCAGGGTATAACAGGCCTGCATGCTGTGTAAAACTTGAAATAAACTCCACAAATTGTCAACAGCATCTGTGACAGCAGAACCTTCAGTAGAAAGACTGCGTATAAACTATAAGGTTGCCTCATGTAGGTGTGTGTGTGGGTGTGCTAGGTGTGTTAGGGAAGTAAAGAAAGGGGAGTCGATCTTGTCTGACAGCTTTTGATGAAAATATAGCAAAATAAAGAATGGGAATAATACAAACTAATCATCGTGTGTCCTTCATTACTGCTCTACTCCAGGACTGTTACGCCTACCTGCTGTCAGAGAAGGTTGGGGGCGGCCCCTCCATTCTATCCTTCAAACACGTGAGGTGGTCGGGACATCAGCGTGGTGCCGGGTGTCTGGGGTGGCTACACGTACCATCCACTGCTAACATTGAAGAATTGAAAGGATTGGTTGGAAAGTGAACGCCGAGGGATGGCATACGAGATTGGAGATGGGGTGGAGCTGTAATGTGACATGAATGAGTGGGAATAGGAGGTGGACTGGGTGTCCATCGCGTATATAAGAGACGAACTTTCTACGTTACGCACACGAGAGGAAACAACGGCCCCGAGAAGCAGTAATTGTTACAGCCAGTACTCACACGGTTAACCCTGTCTATCATCAGGCTCAATCGTCTGGAGGACACTCGTTATTATCTCTAATGGTAATATAGAGGAAAGGGGCGTTAACTTTGGTCAGAGGACGAAACAATTACCAAGTGCATTAGCACGTTCAAAGGGCCACGTGGTGGTGTTGATGTCAACAGACCTTCCTACAACTAGTCCAAGGTCTAAGGTATTGTACGATCTACAGAACACCTACAGTCGAAGGTGAGGAACAGGCTGACCGTTGACCTCAGCACGGATCACAAAGTCCCGACCACTGTCCATGACCAATATGAGTCCTACTAACCCCACTTTAAAAGCTTGCTGCAGTCCTAGGTCAGTGTCGTGCGGCGCTAGCCGTGCAGCACTTGTCGCACTGCTGCTGCTGGCTTTGCCATCGACGCTAGGGGAGAATGAGTACACTTGGGATTGTGCTTCCGTGTTTCCCTGCTTAAACGGGGGCCAGCGGGATTTCGACAATGACCCCGCCAATGCTAACTGTCGATGTATTTGCTCCTCATATTTTGAAGGGCCACGATGTCAGTACCGCTCCGTGTATAGGAACTTGGGTAATTGGATACGCGACGCCATCGAGAAGGAACAGCGCCGACTAAACCAGACAAGACAGGGACGGACAACGCGGATGAGTCTAAAGAGCGGCTGGTAGAGTGGTGGAGGGGTCGTGAGAGAACACACCTCAGTCCGAATAGTTGACAGCACAAGGTAAGTACCAGACCTCAACAAAGAAATCATGGCTCGACAGTGAACCGATGTCGCCGGGCGAATGCATGTCTATGTTGGCCGCTTGTCTCGCAAGTCAAGTAAGGTGTATTGTCAGTCATGTAGGTTGTGTCCCGGAAGTCAATTAAAAGTAGTTTTTTTAGTCTCGTGAATATGTAAACGAAATGAGCAAATATATCGTACTCATCCGCCTCGAGGCTCCGGGAGACACAACCAAATGTAGGTGTATTCGTTTAGTGCATTACAGAAATTCTTATTAAATTGAGAAATTTTTACAACAAATTTCAGGAGTTGCAATAGTCGCTAACATTATAATTATCGATATTCTTCTAGTGATCTCGATTAAAATTCATTAATTCATATAGAAAGATGGGCAACCGCCCTGTAGTTTACATTACCATTGCATCCGCACGGCATTCACTCGACAATTTTTTTATGGACATTCTCCTTGTCCAGTCTCAATAAATGTTCTTTGAGTGTTATTTGTTTGGTTTTGTTTTTTTTTGTTGGTAAAAATTCATCGAAGTATGTATTCAAGTCGTTAAAGATTGTATATATATATAAAATCGTTTTGATTGCAAAGCGCTTTGTGAATATTTATCATATAATTACAACAAAATTTGAACAGGTTTTAAACATTTATTTATAAACTGCTTCTCTTGAAATACCCTACAAGGACATGAAGGTTTTAAGTATGAGTTGTAAGATTATTGTAAAATGATGACAGAAGATAAATGTCAGAAACAATTTCCAATTTATTGAAATAACCGATACATAGAGTTACTTACCCATGTCTTTGTCTACAGCCAGCAAAATACCAATATCCTGGATGAGTTCTCATGTTTTTACCAACGACACCGAGCAGGCGGCAACTGCTTTGTTGACATCAACTGTCGACAGTGAATAATACAGGCAACGGTGTCAGTGATGAAGACATGATGAACTGAAAATGTCAATATAAGAGTTATCCATCTTGACTAATATTGTGTTGGACTGATTTTATCCTTGAGTGAGTTTGACATGTTGAATGTTGGAGGGTGTGTACTATTGGTTTGGAACTAACTGTCTGCTTTGTCACGTGACTTTTCACGGTATGTGGAGGCGTTGACTGACCTATTGACAACCTCCTCATCACCACATTAACGATACGACGATATGTTCGTGATAAGTATAAAGACCTACATCCGATATACACATGCTGGTGATACCTTACAGCCACACACTACACATTACTTATAGTTTAACAGTTCATTTGCAAGACATTTTAAATCAAACTGACATAATTAGTTGCACTAAAGACTTCCAGATGGCATTGTACTGCTGTTGCCAATACTTGAGAATTGTGGCTACGAGTGTTAGGATGGTATAATTAGTTTACACACAGAGAAATGGATTTCATTTTGAAAGGAGCAAGCTGTGAAAACTAAAGATTGCTTCAGAAAATCAACCTTTATCGAAGATCCTACTCAATAGTTTTAAAATCCTATAAACAAGAGGACACTTAGGATAAAGGTTACAACTTTAATTTGCTAACAATGCCGTGAATAAGGAGTATGGAACTTTTTACTGTCAAGGGTCATTTGAATATTTAAAACAACTTGTCGTGCCATACAATGTTATCAACTCTTAAATCAGTCAGCCATGTTTGGTGAGCAGTAGTTCAGGAAAGTGTCTTACCACTCTTGCATGAGTTCACTCCAAGCCTGCCTAGCACTGCCATCATTATTTACTATATTATTATCATTTGCTTCATATACATGTAAGCAGTGGCGTAGGAACATGTTCGGCGTTGGGGGGCAAACTCCCTGCTGACAGTGAACGGCGTTCGCACTCGCACATTACGTAAAAAAGGATGGGGGGGGGGGGTACTGCACACACGCACGTACACAGTGGTAGCATCACAACACGCTGCTTTATTGTTAAAAGGCAAAGCAGCATTGAATAAGAAAAAACAAATTAAAGAATGACTCCCCGGCTAACGCATTCACAAGAAATGTGATAAACGTTATAATCATATAAATCATATTAATCAAGGTTGGCAAGTCAGTGTGCCAAAAAAACTGCGTCTTCGGTGATTTCTATTAACGAACTCCATTGCAATCTCGTCCAGATTAAGCAGATCAACCCTCTCTTTAAATACATGCATGAGACAGTTATTCAAGCGCGTTTGTGTCATGGAACTTCTCGGGTATTTTTTTGTTCGTTTTAAGGAAGAAAAACTGCGTTCTGCAGTTGCCGTGGTAACTGGGATAGTAAGATACAGTTTCAAAAGCTGATCGATCTCCCTTAACATCTTTCTCACGGTCTCTGACGCTACTAATTCCGATGAAATACCTCTGACGATTGACTGAACTGTCGTTTTGTCTGGGTTCACAGTAATGGCACTTGGCAGAAATGAGAGCTGTGTCTTCAGTCTGGTAAAGTCAATGTCAGAGCTATATAGGTACTGGCGATATTTCTAGGAATTTCTGTGCTTTTGCCTAGTGCTGCCTCACAAAGTAGCTTTTCGATCTGTCTCGGCACGTTAAAACTGTCTTGATGAATCCTTTGGATATTTTCGACTATGTGATGTAGGGTTTCAAAGTACTGTTGCCTATAATAGGCTGCAATATCTGTGTACCAATGTCCCTCTGAGCCATCGTCAATCCGTCGTGGAACTTGTCTCTGCCTAGGAAGGCGTGGTGCATCGCATAGTCTGCTTGCCTTGGCTTTAACAACATTGAAAAAATCTAGAAAATATTCATCGGAACGCATTTTCTGTGTGGTTTTAGAAATGCTACTTATGCACTTCCCCCTGAGTCGTAGATAGCAATAATACCAGTCTCTCTGTCTCTAAAGAAAACTACCAATATAGGGACTCAGAGTCTTTGCCTTACTTAGGTGAAGTCAAAGCCGTCACTTCGCACTAAACCGTTGGTGTCTAGTGAGATGGAAGTCCTCGTGCTTCGCTAGCTTTTCACAAAGTGTAAGGGTTCCTGTCTGATTGCCAAGACTGGGGTATTGGTATGCAACTAATTCGTTACTGGCTTTCTGTGTTCCCGATGGCCAGTGCGGCCCCTTTGGTTGTAAGCGATAGCAGATAATTTTAGGGTGACAGCGAGTGGCTGGGGAATGTTTTATGTTGGTCAAACGAAAACCGCCAAAGAAAAGGCGTCGCATTATGGGGGAGGGGGGAGGGAGACCACACTCGATGACCGTCTCCTCTCTATGTTCCCCTACCTTTCTTCAGTTCTTTGCTCTTTGTGAGGAATTACGTCTCAAATATTGGGGGGGGGGGGCAAAATGATATTCCTCCCCCCCCCCCTGTATTTTCCCTGGGGGCGGGGGCTGCCCCCGCTGCCCCCCCCCCCCTGGTTCCTACGCCACTGGTAAGGTGCTATGAAAAAGCTCTAAGATTTCTTGAATTTTAAATTCCGCCTGCTGTTGCCTTGGCAGGACCACACACAAATTTAATGATTTCGCGAGTCTATACACACCGCAGGCCAAGCGTTTCCCACCTTGCAATAAAAATTTACTACTAGAACACAAATAAACAATGAATCGAAGAGGCTCTGTCGTCAGGGCTGTACAAATAATGCAATCCAGCGGTTTCTGGAAAGAAATCGAAGATATCCTAAGTAATATTAAAACATTATATTTAATAGCGTGTCTGTATATTGAACTACTGCTATAAAGACACCAGGTATCATCAAAGATAAAAATAATACTTGTGATGCTCGTATAGCAGACATCCTGACACAACCCTTACCATGTCCTGTCTGACAAGCCCGATGACTGACCGGTCCGGGGTCAGGACGGAGGAGATGATCTGTTGTGGATCGGGGCGACAATTATGCAAAAAAATGATAGTCCTCGACACGGTGTTGTGCCATGGGGTTACAAGACTAAAGAAGACAACATAAGTGAACAGAAATTCTTGTCCAAATTACTGTCTGGAATAAAATATACCAGAGTGAAACCAGCTTTGTGTAGAAAGTCGCTTTTCACATAAATACAGAAACTTCAACTATTTGATTCTTCCTAACCCTTTTTCTTTCTTGCTTTCTTGCAATAAATTTTCCCGAAAGAAGTAAATAAATCATCGTATGAAAGACTCTGTTTGATATTCACAGGCTCAGATTTGCCATCACATGTCTCGGCAGTTGCATTGAGCGCCATCAGTGAGTGGAAGACAGGAATGGTCTGACTTTTGAAATTATTGTTATAGCAACGAAATGAAAATGTTTCTCCGGTCAATCATATGCACACACATATATATTTATATAAACGCTACTGTTACATCTATAATTTAACAATAATTATACTTTTAGAGGCTGCTGTCTTTAATCAAATGACAAGGTTTCACAAAGTTTCTTTTGTAATTATTAGAAGTCAAAAGCGTATGAAAATTTAGTCGGGCTTTCTAACACATCCCAAACAGCATCACAGAAAGTGCAAGAAAAGTGAAAATTGAATATTCGCATTCTCACCTGTTGTCACAAACCTGCTGAGATGTATTTTTTTTAAAAATGATTGTTTGTTTAATTAGTAAAGTAATTGGAAGGGAAGGTGGTAAAAACACCTGTTAGTGGGCTGTCGGTGTCAACAGCCTGAGGCGTGCCGCGCCATACAGGGATGGCTGGCTGTTCTTTGTTTTAATTAAGTTTGTGTTGATAGGTTGTTTGTTGAAAGAACAAAGGAAAGAGTGTAGTATTGTTTTGGATGTTTGTGGTTTGATTGGGGTTTTTCTCCTTGACGGGAGCGGGGAGAAGGAACAGTGTCTTTGGTATTGTCAGTGCGTCCGGAGCGGACGGTTTTTGTTTTGTAACCAGTCTTGACGGACTTGGTGTTGGTGTATTTCTGGGTACAAATCCTCAACAGATTTGTATTGTATTGTATTGTACAAGTCCTGACCAGAGTTGGGAGTTACCAGATTTGTTTGTGTCTTTGTATAACATTGAACCTGTTGAGGTGAGTGTACATCTTTGATGATTTTTTTTGTGAGCCTGTGGCTACTGTTGAAGAATGGGGAAATTTCTGATGAGTGTGACATATTAGTGTCATAGTTTATGAATATGGTTTAAAATAGTGAAGAGTTGAACTTGCATTTGGCTAAAGATTTGTTTTGTTTTTCTCTCCAGCTTTTTCTTTTGGATATTCTTTTGGATTTCTTTTGTGTTTTGTGTTTTTCTCTTCTGTTTGTTCCTATTCTTCGTATCCGCCTGGGGTTCCTGACCAGAGCGGAGTTGGATATAACTTCAAGAAGTGGAAACTCTGTGTTACTTTCACGTGGATGTATTTGTGTATGTGAGAAGTGGAAACATTGTGGATTTTGTGCTGTTCAAGTGGAGACTTTGTGAGGAACTGTACTGACGGCAAGAAGATTGAATATTTGTGAGACCTTGGAAGAAACGTGTGTTCAAACTGTGGGGTGTTGAAACTAGGAATTGTTTTGTGTTGTGTTTTTTTTTTGGATTTCAAATTATATTATTTTAAAAATTTTAATTGTTGTCTGAGTTTTGATTTATTTATGTTCCTTGTCTGAAAGGCATTGTAGAGTGCAGGTGACACCTGTCCACCCAAAACATTCTCGCTTCTGCCTCACACACTAACGCAAATTTTCACAAACCTCAGCACCAAATACAACAAAATAAAGCCAACACAAACTTCAAGGAATCGAGCTTGGATGTGATCATGCAAAGTACAGACTGTCAACACAATGTAAGTTGAGATTTCAGTCATGCTGGTCCTCGTACATACATGCTGTCAACTGGTCCTTACACTCATACAGAAGATGTAGACTGGGCTTGACCTGAGGTTGAACCCATACACGAGGCATGAACCCTGGGTATGACTGCTTGCATGCTGTTTAAAAACTCGAAATAAATTTTACAATTTTTCAAGATCATCTGTGACAGCAGGACCTTTAGGAGAAAGACTACGTATAAACTATAAGGTTTGCTTCATCTAGGTGTGTGTGTGTGTCGGGGGTGGTAAGGTATAGAAAGGGGTGTAGATCCTGTCTGACAGCTTCTGATGAAAATATAACACAATAAAGAATAGGAAAATATAAACTAATCATCGTGTGTCCTTCGTTAATTCAGCTATTCGTGGACTGCTATACGCCTACCTGCTGTCAGAGAAGGTTGGGGGCGGCCCCTCCATTCCATCCGTCAAACACGTGAGATGGTCGGGACATCAGCGTGATGCCGGGTGTCTGGGGTGTCTACACGTACCATCCACCGCTGGCCATGAAGAATTGATAGGATTGGTTGGAAACTGAGCGCCGAGGGAAGACCTACGAGATGGGAGGTGTGATGGAGCTGTAATGTAACATAAATGGGTGGGAATTTGAGGGTGGACTGGGTGTCCTGTCTGCTCGCGTATATAAGAGACGAACTTTGTACACAACGCACAACTCACACGCTTAACCCTGTCTATCGTCCGACTCAATCGTCTGGAGGACACTCGTTATTATCTCTAGTGGTAATATAGAGAAAAGGAACAACTGTGTTCAGAGGACGAAACAATTACCAAGTGCACTAGCTCGTTGAGAGGGCCACGTGGTGGTGTTGATGTCAACAGACCTTCCTACAGCTAATCCAAGGTCTAAGGTATTGTACGATCTACAGAACATCTACAGTCGAAGGTGAGGAACAAGCTGACCGTTGACTTCAGCACGGATCACAAAGTCCTGACCACTGTCCATGACCAATATGAGTCCTACTAAACCCACTTTAAAAGCTTGCTGCAGTCCTAGGTCAGTGTCGTGCGGCGCTAGTCGTGCAGCACTTGTTGCACTGCTGCTGCTACTGGCGTTGCCGTCGATGCTGGGGACTGATAGCGATATTCGCTGCTACAACGGGGGCACGTTAATTGAGGAAGAAAATGAATTCTTCCCTGACCTTCATACATATCAATGTAGATGTGTGCCACCCTTCGTCGGGACACAATGTGACTTACGCTTCGGACATCCGGTACCGCCTGCTAAGCGTAACTTACCTACTCCAGTGGGCACGACAGCATATAAACCAAACAAGAGAGGGACGGACAACGTGGATGATGAGTCTGAAGAGCGGCCTGTAGAAACGGTGGAGGTGTCGTGAGAGAACACACATCAGTCCGAATTATTGACATCACAAGGTAAGTACTAGACCTCAACAAAGACATCATGGCTCGGCAGTGAACCGATGTCGCCACGCGAGTGCATTTATATGTTGGCTGCTTGTCTCGCTAGTCAAGTAAGGTGTATTGTCAGTCATTTAAGTCAATTAAGAGGACTTAGTTTCGTGAACCTCGGGGACTAGGTAAACGAAATGGACAAAGATATCGTACTCATCCGCCTCGATACTCCGGGAGACGCACCGACATGTAGGTGTATGCGACACTTACACTCATTGGCTCGCACAGGTAACCATGACTCCCAGCACCCAGCGTACACCCCAGTAACAACACTCAGTTTAGTGTTTTAGAGAAATTGTTATTAAATCGAGAGATTTTTGCAACAAATTTTAGGACGTGCGATAATCAATAACATTCTAATTATCGACAGACTTCTAGTAATCTTGTTTACAATTCCTTTATACTTATCGAAGTCACGTGAACCACACTCTAGTTTACATTACCATTGCATCCTCTCGGCATTCACTCCACAGTTTTGTTTTTTTGGATATTCTGGTTGTCCAGTCTGAATCTATGTTCTGTGGGTGTGAATTTGTTTGTTTGTTTGTTAGTGAACAATCATCAAAAGATGTACTTTAGTCGTTAAATATTGTATATAAATATGTAAAAGCGTTTTGATTGGAACGCACTTTGCAAATATTTATCATGTAATTAAAAAAATTGAACAGCTTTTCAACATTTATTCATAAATGGCTTCTCTTGAAATACCCTACAAGGACATGAAGGTTTTAAGTACGAGTTGTAAGATTACTGTAAAATGATGACAGAAGAACTAAATGTCAGAAACAATTTCCAATTTATTGAAATAACCGATACATAGAGTTACTTACCCATGTGTTTGTGTACAGCCAGCAAAATACCAATATCCTGGATGAGTTCTCATGTTTTTACCAACGACACCGAGCAGGCGGCAACGGCTTTGTTGACATCAACTGTCGACAGTGAATAATATAGGCAATGGTGTCTGTGATGAAGACATGATGAACTGAAAATGTCAATATAAGAGTTATCGATCTTGACTAATATTGTGTTGGACTGATTTTATCCTTGAGTGAGTTTGACATGTTGAATGTTGGAGGGTGGGTTACTGTTGGTTTGGAACTAACTGTCTGCTTTGTCACGTGACTTTTCACGGTATGTCGTGACGTTGACTTACTTGACCTGTCGTCTGGTGATGCTCATTTTACACATTCCTCTTCTGTCTATTCTTTACTGAACCTACTCAGGTCCACAAACGTCTACGTCGATGAAAGATGAGGTGTAGTCTTGGAGAATGATGTGAGTGAGGAACAATGTATGACAGTCATCTATCTCAGAGTACTAGGAGAAGTTACTAAACACGATCACACATGTTGTCTCTGTAGAGTAATGCACAAACTCACTATTCACGAGAAATAGTTTGATAATTATTTTTTCTTCTCTTTTCTTTGCAATACATTTACAAGAAAGTACTACCTGAAATATATGAAAAAGTTTTTAGAAAAAGAATTTCTTTGACCGTTCTTAGATTTCTATCACCTATTGACAACCTCCACATTACCTCATTAACCATACAACGACATGTACGTGATAAGTATAAAAACGTACATCCGATATACACATGTTTGTGACACCTTACATACGCACACTACACATTACTTTTTTTTTTTTTTTTTTTTATTTTTCAATAATACAACATATATGACATTTATACAACATATATGACATTGATACATTGACTACTGCATTCATTCAGTATAGAAGGGGGGAAAAGAATAGAAGGGGGGAAAAGAATAAAGAGGAAAGACGAGGAGAAGAGATGAAAAAGAACATCCTAGCTTCCACTAACTGTGCTTATATTACTAAATTTTGATATGGTTTCCAAATAGCTTCAAATAGGTCCAATTTACTACTTAAAATACTATGGTATCTTTCTGTATTATATCTGTATTTTACAATCAGTAAAAAGGCATGTATAGAGGGTATATCATTTTTCCATTTGCAGACATAAATGTAATATTTTGCTAACAAGATAATTAGGTCTAACACTTTGTCCGTACAAATGTTGTCCTGTACACCAAATAAAATAAGTTTTTCAGAAAAATTAAAATTTCTTAGTGTTGTACATTTACTAATCATGACTGAATGTAAATCTCTCCAGAAAATACTAACATGTTAACATTGCCATAACAGATGACTTATTATCTCTTCATCGTTAAGGCATATAGCACATTTGGGGGAATCAACAATCTTTCTTATAAAGAGAAACCTGTTCGTTGGCAAAATTCTATGGAGAATTCTTAACTGGAACCATTTTAGTTGGTTATCAGATGTTGTCTTATGGCATTTGTTAAATACAAGTATCCATGGTATCTTTTCAAAGGTAGAATTCCATTTCACAATTCCACAAGGTAGGGAGTCAGAATTTCCAAGTATTAATTGTACCGATTTATTTCCTTTACAAATTATCTCCCATACCTTTTCTTTTCTTTCCTCAGTTCCTTTAATGTTTTTGATCTGTAATTTATTTTGAAACTGTTTAATTGCATTTAGAACTCCTGCGAACTGTAGAAAGTTAGTGGTCAAGTTGGGGAATTTTAGCTGAAACTCCTGGTATGTGAGATAGTCACCATTTTCTTTAAGTAAGTGTCTAACTTTGTAGATATCTTCTCGTAGCCAATCACTAAAGTAAATTGTGTGGTTGCCTATAGTAATATTTATGTTGTAGAAGAGACATTCTGCATTAAATTCATCAATAGTTGCAGGTGTACATTTTGCATGCAATCTTTTAAAGTGTTTCAAGACATCATGCCAAAAAGGGTTGTGTATTCTATGAATTAATGCATTCACAAATTCACTACCTAGCGAATGTAGTTTATCAAGTTCAGGATACAAATATGATGTAGATTCCCTTAATACTGCCTTGTTGTAGAAAAGTCTCCTTAGACAACTGATTTTCATTGCAGATAGGAAGTAATAAATATTAACCATTTCCAGACCACCTTTTATGTAAGGTTGACATACTCCTTTCTTACTTATTTTAGCCTGCTTTCCAGTCCATAGAAAATTAAAAAATAACTGTTCAATTTCTTCAAAAATATGCCCTCAGGGTCAGGTAGGTTATGGAATAGGTAAGTTAATTTTGACATGGCTAAGGTTTTTAAAACTGTTATTTTTCCAAATGGGGTAAGCTGACGTTTGTTCCATGAGCAAAGTAATTTTTTTATTTCAATTAGTTTATCATCATAGTTTAAGCTTACAATACGGTCCACGTCCAAGCAGAAAGTGATACCTAAATATTTAAAAATTCCTGGATCCCAACAGAAATTCATATCACGTAGAAACCTTATACCGCAGTTTTTTTTTACTGCCTATCCATATAGCTTGGGTTTTCTCATAATTCACTTTTAGACCTGACATCTTTGCAAAGACAGTGAGAATTTTAACACTTTCTGTAAATGATTTTTCACTTCCATCCAGACACAATGCAGTATCATCTGCAAATTGTGATAATAGAAATTCCTTATCTTGCACTTTTACACCTCTCACATTTTCATTTTCACGCAACATAGTAGATAATATCTCTGCACATAGTAAAAACGAATAAGGCGACAAGGGGTCCCCTTGTCTCACACCTCTATATATATGGAACCATGAAGAGTATACAGGTAGTCCTCGGGTTACGACGGTCTCGAGTTACGTCGTTTCGTGGTTACGACGCTCAGTCCGACTTGCGAGGTCAGTGCATCAAAGCAAAGGAAGGCCATCACCATGGAGGTGAAAGTGGATATCCTAAGGCAATCTGAGAAGGGGGAAACAGCAACAGAAATTGGCAGGTCACTAGGACTTAGTCGCTCGACTGTCGCTACGATTATCAAGGATAAAGATCCTTGAACACGTGACAGGATCTGCTCCTATGAAGGCGACAGTGATAACGAAGTGTACTGTACTGCACAATATTTTACTGTACTTATGTTTATTGATAATTATGTAGGGTACTGTGTTAGGATAGGTGTTTGGATAGGCTAAGTGTTTGTAGTACTGTACTGTTATTATGGTACAGTACTGTATGAACGTATGATCCGACTTACGTCGAAATTCGGTTTATGACGCCGCGTAAGAACGGATCAACGTCGTAAGTCGAGGACTACCTGTATACCATTTACCAAGACACATGAGGATATGTCAGAATAGAAAGTGTGTATCCATTTTCTCAAATCAGGTCCAAAATGTAAGAAGTTCAGTACTTTATCAATAAATGTCCAAGATATACTATCGAACGCTTTCTCTAAGTCCACCAACGGTAGTAAAGCAGGTATTTTTTTACAGTTGGTGTACACCAGAAGGTCATATATCAGACGTATATTGTCCCCAATGTTTCTACCTTTTATGAAACCTTTTTGGTCCGTGTGAATTATTTTAGGCAATACCTTTTTTATTCTATTTGCGATACATGAGGATGCAATTTTATAAGTGACATTAAGTAAAGAGATTGGTCTCCAGTTTTTTATGTATTGTTTCG
>SRHC01002696.1:0-40779 GCA_004794325.1 Pomacea maculata
TCTCTCTCTCTCCCTCTCTCTCTCTCTCTCTCTCTCTCTCTCTCTCTCTCTCTCTCTCTCTTGCAAATATCACTTGTTCTATTCAGAGGACGAGACAACATTCAACAACAATGGCTGCTAAACCCTTCAGTGGAAAGATCCACCCGTATCTGGTTACCTGTCCCGCGGACTTGTTTACCTGGAAAAGAGCTTATCGCTCAGGCGGAATTGAAGATCCGTTCGAGAATCGGTCATTCTATCTTCTTCCATCAGTGCCTACCTGCATAAAAAAAGAAAGAAATAAAAGGGTGGCTCGATTGTAAATCAAGATAGTAAAGGATTTTGTCCCCACAATAAAATAAAAACGCGTTGGGGCATAAGAAAATTTTTTAAAAACCCTGAAACCTGTTTTTTTCCTGTACTGTGGAATAGTTTAAGGCTCTTGTCACTTCTATTATTCATATTATTTCCATGAAAAATGTGAACCGAAAACACTGTGATTGGCGTGTGTGTGTGTGTGTGCGTGCGGCCTTCTGTGAGTAAATATATTTAAGCTGAGTGAAAACACTTATTTTGCTAAGTATCCAACTTCAATCAATATTACAACAATATACAAAGCTAAACAAACATCAAATCCGTTTCTAAATTAAACGCTTGGCTGCATTTCATTTAAAGATTCGTTGAATGCTTTATACAAACACAGTCAAAGAGTTTTTTCATGGTTAAATAGAGGAACAAAGAATTATTTGCGATAAAGTCGCATACCATTATTAAAACCAACTTCAGTATTTGTGAAAAACAGTATAAATGTAAATAAAATATAGAAAAACTGGCGGGGAAACCAGATGTGAAAGATTAATATCCTTGACCTTAACGTGGTTCACGAAATATTTTCAGGGCCGTCCAAAGGGAACGACTCAAAAATACTCAAGATTAAAACTATTTGCAAAAAAAGAAATTTCAGGCTCTGATTCAGATGTCTACCACCCCATCATCTTAAAAAAAAATCTGGATCCCTGGCTGATTGTTTATAAATAACAATGGGAGATTAAGTGGCCCGATCCTTGAACAAGATTTCTGAGTAGTGAAAGCTTAGGGTACAACTCTACCCTGGTCTGGCATGTAACACCAACTACAAACCTGATTACTCCTTGATAACACCTGTGTGCTCAAGGATTTATAATCAGACACACTCCACAACACTAAATCAATCTTTGTCTTCATTTTCCATCGAGCTATCAGCTATGGCCGTCTGCGCCTGAAGATTTTCCAGTCCAATCAGTCCAAACATTATGGACCTGATTTCTATCGCCATTGATCGTAGAAGTTCGCGATCATGTCCCAATTTTTTTTTCTTTTTTCTTTCAGGAACAAAAATCGCTAGCCACCTGCCTCGGTAGATCACCCAGTCTTTAGGGTGTGTTTGTCATTTCGAGTTTTGCTCTGTGATCTTTCTTTGTATGACACATCTCTTTGAGATGTGTCCTGACAAAGTCTGTTTACAACACATGGCATCTGACTTATGATACATCCTAAGAATTTAGACGATGATATCGGTGAAATTTTTGTAGATGAATCAACTTCTAGAAAAGTACGAAGATAATGTTTAGATTGCAGTTCTTGGCTGATAATAATGGTAGGAGAGACCTATGACCCCAGTGTTCACTGTGAATTTACCGTGTGAGCAGGCCATGTCATCCGTGGCTTGGTCCTTGAAGAGTAGCCTTGACCCTTTGTGAACTGCTTGTGTGACGAGTCTGATGAATTATTCATGTTTGGACAGCCTGGTGTCCGTCTGGCAGGCTGGCAGGCTGGCAGGCTCGTGTAAATACGACTCCAGCGCCAGCTACTGTAGCGCCATGGAGGCTGTCAACAGACGTCGGTGGCTGCTGCCGGACCTGATGGCTTCTCCTACACCTGCCGCTGTGACTGTTGTCGTGGCTGTCAAAGACAGGTGCAGAGTTTGGTGACAACGGGACGTTTGACATTCCAGCGTGTCTATATTTGCAAGGTATTATGTTAGTGTGCGTGTTTGTGTATGTCGTTTAGTGTATATTCGTGCGTGTGTGCGTTTGTGTATGTGTGTAAGAGAGAAAGCGTATGTGCTTATGTGTTTGTGCGTGTGTGAGCGTGAATGTGTCTTTATATACCTATGTGTGTGTGTGCTCGCGATTGTTACTTCTTTTGTGTGTGTTCACTCGCATGAAATATATTCCCAACAAACAGATGTGACATCATTGTTTATTATTATTATTATTTGTTTATATATATATCGCTATGGTGTGTAACCTGGATGACTTTTATTTTATTGTTCCATGCTAACTTCTCTGCCTATTTCTTAACTAGTTGATGATTGATTGAAGGATGCTGGTTGGGTGTTGGTCTCGTGGCCTCTCTGGTTATTTGCCTTGTGTATGAATGTGACATTAACAGCATCACGTTGATCCCTCTAATAATTATGTATTTTACATTGATTATCCCTTTACATTATTTCAATCAGAAATAGTTATATAACCCGCGAGCACATTTTTACACTGCAATCATCATCATCATCATCATCATCATCATCATCATCATCATCATCATCATCATCATCATCATGGTCGTCGTCGTCTTCCTATCGATATATGCTAAAGATTTTTTCTCAAAATGTCACCTTCAGCTAGAATAACACACCTAACTCCCAAGTACAGGTGAAGAAACCGTCACATCAGACCTCCCTCCTACATGCGACATCAGATGTATAAACAAAAAAGAGTTCACATAGCTCTTTCCCTGTTTGTTTGTCTGTAATTTGTCGATAAGCGTAGCCTTCATCTAAATATTCCGTTGAAGTTTCCAAATCGACTGGCTGTCCAGATACTAAAAGCGATAAAAAGACAGGCTATTTAAAGAATGGAAGATTGAAGAAAAAATAAGACAGAACGATTGGATCAAAATGGACAAATCTGTTCTTCGGAAGTGATATCCCGGCTTGCAAACAGACCTCCGTCAGATCGATGCCCGGCTTTTAAAAGAATTTTTTTTTTATCAAAGTACGCGTAAACCTACACCCGTTCTGTGCAGGCGCTATCGCTAGGAAGACAGGGGCACAGACCAATCAGCACACAACAGGATGTGACGTAGCACAGTTCAGCACGAACCGCAGGAAAGGGTTAAACAAGGCCTTAGTGGCTCTAATTGTATTGTATTAGTATTAGTGGGTCTAATTGTATTGTATTAGTATTGTATCTTGTTTGGATGCAGTGAGCCTCAGAAATCCCTCAGACTTGTCCCCCTTTGGCATGATCGCTCCTTAGAAGTGGTTCAGAGGACCTAACGCTGTTAAAAACCTCGCGAAGTGTGGAACAGTTGAGAGAGATATCAAATTGTCATTGATAAGATGTATATATACACAATGCTGGCAACAATCCAAACCTTCTCTCTCTCTCTCTCCCCCTTTCTCTTTCTCTTCCTCACTTTCTTCCATCTTTAGTTTCTTTTTCTTTATATCTCTTCCCCTCTATTTACTCTCTCTCACTCTACATACATTTCTCAGTGTATTTCTCTTTTTACTATTTTTTTCTGTTTTTCTCATTCTTCACTTTCTGTTTGCTCTCCTTCCATTTTTAGCTCCCCTTTTGTTGCCCTTCTTTTTTTTCTTTTACTTTCTTTCATCCATTTTCTTCCGTTTCTTCCTTTCTATAACTGCTTAGATCATCTGCTTGCAATTCCCTGTGCCTATCTGTTTCCTAATCATCACATTCTCACACTGGTTGTGCATGTCCAAATAAAACAAATTTTACAGAGGACAGGTCGCGTGAGGTCACAGGTCAGCATGAAGCCGACTGCGAAAGCTTTAATCACCAAACCTTGTATCCATCACTCCAGTACAGGCGAGAAAGTAGGAAAAGCTTTCTAACTAATCAATTGCCACAAACATTTTCTGTATGTGCTCTAACATGTGCGGCCATGGCTATTCCTGGTCTACTTATACGGGATGGCAGCGCAAGAAAGTCTCCTTGTCCAGCAAATATTCCAATGTGACCTTTAGTCTAGCTCATGGAATTTTTTTCGATATATAGGGCTGTTTATAGGGCTACACTAGCCCACCGGACTCAAACACAACAAACAGCAAGACTACAAGTTACTGTGATGTATATCTTATACAGACAATGGATTCCAGACCTTATAATTACATTATAAAATAACCCTTGACCGCTGGTTTATTAACGAAAGGCTTTACGCTAGTTCCTGTAATATGGAACAAGAAAAAGACTTTATCGTGGAGGATTTAAAAGCTATTATTTGTTCTGCAATAATCAAATAATCATAGAACAGGAAGTTCTTTGCAAGCACTTGCTTCACTTTACACACACATGGAAACTGTGCTCGTGTGTTCTTTTGTTTCTTGACATTGTCCGAGGGCTGCTTGCGAGGGCTTTATTTCAATCTGCCATTGGGTTAACAGCTTTTTCTTTCAACTCACAGGTCTCTAATGCTGTTTAAATGATGTATTTTCGTGATTGAAAGGACCTTTTAAACAAATTCGTGTTGCTGTCCGAGCTTCCTTTGAATAATGAAGACATAGCTTGTTTCCAAGAGTTTCTTTAAAGCAACAAACTGTTATTTGTCTGATGCCAAACACGACATTAATTCACGTCCGGCATTATTTGATCATTCATTATTTCGCTTAATTACTCGTCGATTGTTGCTTTTCTTTCCTTCATTGGCTGAGTGATTCATGCAATCATTCACTTTACAGGTTATTGAAATTTCCGGAAACCAGTCGTCTCTTGGTTCCATAGAACCGACATGGACGTCACCACCCGCTGGGAGGATCTCTTCAGTGGAAAGACAATCCCACCAATGGAGAACGGAACTGACGTCATAGTTGTTTACACGTCTACTCACCTGCAAGTGAGTTCTGACCCGACGGATATGTGTGTCATCTGTGACTACAGCTTGTCGGTGGGTATGAAAGCGCTGCGGTGCACGCTGGGACTGTGCATCATGGCGGCCAACGTCGTGATGGTGGTGGCTGTGGTGCGTGCGCGGTCCCTGCAGATGGCGCTGAAAGCTCTACTCATCAACCTGGCGCTGGCCGACGCCATGATCGGACTCTTCTTCACCTACCTGACCCTAGTCGTCGACATCTGGACGACCTTCAACTTGGAGTGCCGTGTGCGGTACGGGACGCTGTCCTACCTCGAGATGGTGACTCTCTACAGCATCCTCTTCTTCAGTGTCACCACGGTGCTGACCATGTTTCGCCCGCTGCACGCCGCCCAGCTGCTCACCCGGAAGTCGCTGGCTGTGGCCTTGACCTTGTTATGGCTGCTTCCGCTGGCCATGACCGTCGTGGCGTACGAGATGCGAGAGTCCACTGTGACGGAGTGTTACTTCGCCCGCTTCACCAGCACCGAGGCCTTCTTGATCTTCGCCGTGGTAAACATCATTGCTGTCATCGTTATCGTCATCTGTCAGGTGGTCATTCTCGTCATCGCGAAAATACAGGTGAGGACGCCATGATGGTTTTTAAGGTGGCTAGGACGACAAAGAAAAATAAGAAAGGGGGCGATATTGGTATTTTAATCCAAACCAACATTTAATACAGCAACCCATAATTATCCAGAGGTAAAAAAAAAAATTAATGAAGTTTGAAAGCAAGAAGGATAAATAAAGAACTACATATAGAAGAGGTGAGATGGCTTCACACGCTAGGTCAGTTCGTCCATAATTTGTACCTCTTTGTCTTTATTTCTTTTCGTCCCCTGTTGCCACGACAAAAATTGAAATCCCGCGCCTCATCAAAACATTCTTGACGACCTATTAGTCTGCCTCTCGCCCGTCACATCTGCGGCTAAAGTTCTCCTGCACGCAATCCACCAATAGCTTACGCGGGGAAACACATTTCATGGGCAGTAACTGTGTAATGGAAGCCGGTGGATCCTGCTGGCTTTACCCGATGTTTGCAGCAGAGGCGTCCACGTCCGGAGACCGCCGCCGCACGGCGAAAAACAATCAATTACCTGTCGCTCCGAACGCCAGGTATTGTCCAGGTGCCTGACAGGTGAGGGAGCCCCAAACACCGTTGCAGAAGCCGCTGTCAGCCTGTAATATCTTCTATCAAACAGCGGCTGCTCTTTCTAGATTGGTTCAATTTTTTACCTGTCAATCCGTTTATCGAGTAAACTTCAAGCGCAGTAAACATAAACATTGTTTGTTGGCAATGTCAGTGTCACAGCGGGTTTTTTTCTCTCTCTTCATGTTTGTTTTTCCTCTTATAATTATTTAGACTAATTATTTGTGTACAAACGAGACTTTTCGAGGGCACAAAAGTTATCTCACCGTCATCACCAGCAGGCCACGTGACCTCGAGTTTTAAGAAGCTAATTTGGTCTGCGCGCCAGCGTGTTATGGTCTTTTTGTGCAGGTGTTTTTCTCCACTTTTTTCATTTTTTTTTTTTTTTTTTTTTAGAAACTACTGCCGAGCCGACACGAGGCTAAGTGACCTGACGAAGTGCGGAGGTTTATTGCCTGATGACGTTGTTTGTTTTCCCGCAACATCAAGGGACGCTGGCGCTGCGCTATGATTTATGTGCCGGCGACATTCGATATTTAGCAGAGTCCACCACCAACATCAGGTCTCTGTGTGTCTGGCACTCTGAATGAGAGACAGAGATTTACAACATTTCCTGACGCTACAAACGTGGGTTGTCTGAGAGCATGTAAATGAATGTTAGGTAAATGAACAGAGAGGATGGAGCTGTTGCGGAAAGACATAGACCTACCAACACAGCCAACAAACACATAACAGACAACAAAATTGCATGTAGATAAGCTGGTGATGCATTGCTGAATAGGTAGACGGGGGAAGAAAGAGACAGAGAGAGAGAGGGGGGGAGACACTGAGAATAAATTAATCCTAATAATTACGTTAATTTACAAACGGCTATATTGGTCAGTTGGACGATCTTCAACTGTGTGATGTTGTTCAAGAATATTCCTGAACATTACATTGTAACATTTTATATATTTAACGCTTTAAATTGTTACATTTTATGTAATTTAATTTTTTTAATTGGGACATTTGGTATATTTTAGAATTTATCCGTTTACAAAAAGAATTCTTTTAATTAGTTTATTTTTTAAGACACTTTTTGGAAGCCTCTTCTTTGCCTCTGTGTAACTGCAAAACATGATTCTGAAAGTCTGGAAAGTTTTGAATTTCTTGAAAAGATCCAGCCAACCGCATGGGACACTGTGCTTCTGATCCTGCTTATCTCTGGAAGGATTGTTGGTGGTCTGGATCGAACTCACTCCCGCGGCCACCACTTTCTCCACACTTCACATTTTATGGCCACTTAGCAGACTTCTTTGCCCAAGCACCCAGCTACCTGACCCCGAGTTATCTAAGTTCATGTTGTGGGGGGAGAGGAAGCAAAGTAAACAGAAAATGATGTATTGAAAAACCAGAGATTTGTTGTACGACAAAAGAACGAGATAGAAAGAGACAGATGTGGAGCTGAGCCAGAAAGTGCATAAAATAAATCGAAATAAAATAACTTTTTTTAAAAATGGGAAGAAAATTGAAAGAAACTAAAAATAGTATGTAAATATTCCGGAGAGAACAGATGCAGGCTAATACTGAGCTCTTCAACAATACGTAAATCGGCATTTTGTAAAAGTCTGGCATCTCATTTATACCCTCGATAAAGCAGCTTTAATCTCCTTCATTAGTCATTCTTGAAAGAGGTTGAGTCTGTTTTTCAGTGTGGGCGTTAGTTGTTGTTTGGTTGGCCTTCACCCTTCAGTTATTTCGTGTGTAGATTGTGTTCATTACCCTCCACGCCTCGCTGCCTTCAGGTTCAGCTGAGTCTCGTGCACTTTAAAACCTCGCCTGGTGATTGTAGCTGAGTGAGATAAACACGGCAATGGTCTACCTGACCTTTTGACATTTGATTGGCAATCTAAGCGCTTGTGGAATTAGGCATCTCGCTTTATGTCAACAGTTCTTTCGCGTGGAAATGATTGTCGATGATTGTCTCACTTACTGCCAATGGCTGACAATGATTGTCCATGATTGCATCGCACTGCCATCTCAAGAGTCTCGCCAGTGTTTAAACACCGCGGCATCCTGTTGTCCTGGGAATAATATCGCTAAGTGCAGATAATATTGACAGACCGCCATTGTATTCTGTCGTTAACAAACCACACAAATTGAATTTGAGTTTTTGTTAGTTTTATTTTTAGACTTTTAAGTACTTTAGAGTTAAAACATGATGGCACAACAGTAAAATCCGAGAAATTATGAGACTGGGTGAAGCGGGTGTATGACACCAAATGTTGATGGTCTCGATGACTCTCTGTACGATGGATTTCCTCCGGATACGTGTAAAAACATGCTGCGAGTTTCTATTGCATGGTTTAAAGACGCCTAATGTACCTAAAGAAGTATTAAATGCAGAAACTCTTTGAGTCAAACACTTTGAATAAAAAATAATAAAACAATAATTTGTACTGACATCAAACAGACCTTAAAATACTTCACACATCACGAGTTTGGGAACACTAGAAGAACACTTGAAAGAGGTTGGCACCTTCAAATGTTAACAAATCCATTTCACATATTACAAAAGTTGAAATAGTTTGTGTTTATTTATTTATTTATTTATTTATTTATTTATTTATTAGCACATAAGCAAGCGAGCGTGCGAACAGTAGGCTGAACATCCAAATCCCATAGTTTCAGCACTTGCAGCAATATTCTCAAGCATCAAACTTTTATTTCTAACTTCAACTAAAGGTCAACAGGAAAACAATGCTCCAGCGTTTGACAGACAAGCGTAACAGAGGAGCGAGTTCAGTGAGCATGTCCCCTGACACCGAGATGCACTTTTCAGAGAATCAATTGCTGTTCCAGCTCAGTGAACAGAGGTTAATCTATTCAGCAATCATTATTCTCGTGAATAAAATGGTGATAAAAGATATTTTTCAAAACATTTGTGAATAAGCGAGGATATTTGACAGGCAATGGCCAGGACTGTGTATTGACAAAACATTTGAGGACAGAAAAATAAAAGCAGCTTTATTCTGTTTCGTTTCAGGTCAACAAAATCGCGCCCACCATGGTAGGCAACGATGCTACAGTCAAGCTAATCCGCATGAACCTGCGTGTTGCTATAACAACGGTTGTCGTGGTGATGCCCTTCTTGTTGTGTTCTACTCCACTTCTTGGCGGCTACCTTCACCTTGCACTCAACCCCAGCGACAGGACCAGCAAGGGGTACCTCAAGATCATCACCACTCAGATGATATTCGTCATCGTCAACTGCGTCCTTGACCCCATCGTGTTTAGTGTCAGGCTGAGGTCAGTGCGTCACGAGCTGAAGAGAATCATCAACTCGTTGCTGTGCGGCAAAGCGTTTGTCGGCGTGAAAGCGGAGGCAACTCTGTCAACCGTCGCCTAACCTGGCAACGGAACTCAGAGGACGAGGGACCTACCTTTGGATGGCATCGGCAGACTTTCACACTCTCATCGATGTGATGTTTGCCATGAAGAACACATTTTTGTACACAACAGTAGTGACGGTTGACCACGATCTGGTGTCTATTGTACACAATATTTCCACGGCTGACTGGAAACGAATGAAACAATGTGTTTCATTTTGTCAAACTATTCTGTTTATCAGTCAGTCTTATGCTCACCGATGTTTGCAAGCAGAAAATAAAATAAAACACAAATATATGTTCATGATGAAGATTGACATTTTATTTTGTTATTATGATTGCGATTTATATCATAAATATCTATTTGAAATTCGTTTATAATACCTCTAATCAGGGAATACAGATAAAAATATCCTTCCAACAAGAAAGCTATTCTTTATTTGCGCGTAAGACAAGTTTTACTTTTAATGTGATCACCATTGCAAAATTAAATATTTACATGCCACATTTGTGGCCATTGGTCATTAGTCAAAGGGAGACAATATCAAATCTTCATCTATTGGAAAATCATCCGCAGTTCGCTTTTTTGTTTTCCTCATCATGTTCGTTTTTGTTGTCCTCGGCTTCGTTATCGTGTATGTTCATTTTTCATGAATCGTGCAGAGCTAAATGGCGAGAGGACAAATCTGTTTCCTTTGTAGTCTGCGACCTCTGACGATGACCTGACAATGACCTGACGGTGCTCGAGGGAATCACTCATTAATAACACTCCTGCCCCAGGCCTCGTTACTCGATGTCAGGTTCGTGCAGTAATCTGCGTGTTATTCATTCCTGCTTCGCGAAACAAACAAGCATCACTCATCTATCAGGGAAAATCATTATTTTGCCCGCCATAATAAAAGAAGAAATATTTTTAAATCCCGCTTGTCAAAATAACAAACAATTTTTTTCGGTCCACATAATTATTCTTCAATGCATAACGCTTTCGTTAATAATGTCTTTCTGTATGGTTATTGGGCTTATAAATGACTTTATTATCCCTATCATGCTGCATTATTTACTGATAAAAATATTCCAAAACAGCTCTTTATTAATTTATTGCTGTGAATATTCCTTTTAGTGTTTTATTAGTTTAGAAGTGTAAATGTCCTCTATTTTATTTCAAGATCAGTCTCCAAGGTGCCTGCATTTTGTTGACTGCTGGTACACTGCTTCAATGCTTGGTTTGCATTAGAAATGTCTGAAATGTCGCTGAACACAAGAGGTGAAGAGGTCACTCACCACCCGACCTTGATAGTAACATCGCCTAGAAATCCATGTCGAAATAAGTAACCAGCAACTGCCACAAACATGGCGCTTAATATAAAGGAAGCATCACCCTCCCGGGTTTTGTTAGCGAAATCAACTTCCTGGTGAGCTGCCAGTGAACAGTTGCTGTCTGGTGCCCTGTGTTGAGTGTGTGTACACGTGGTCACGTGTTGTTGTGTATCAGGAAGTGTGTGTATACATTTCACCCGTTGCCCAATTACAGAAAGCGGCAATCAAGTCTGCATCAGGCCGTGAAGAGAACAAGGAAGAAATACAAGACAAGACCGAGTCGAAGTTGCCATTTCCTTCTGTGTCTTACAGGACGAATTTATTGTATGTCTGTGTGAAAAGCCCGAGCCTCGTATTGGTATTTCTGGACAACTCAGTATGAAGAGTTTAAACAGCTTGAGACCTTGTGCTTCTGCTTGTCTTGCCATCCTTCTGATTTTACATGTTGAGTACGGAGCAGGTAATTCTCACTTTTCACTAGCCTTACCTATTAGCATTTGGTGTGTGGGTTGCTGAATGTGTAAAATGTGATAGTGTTTTACTGGACACATCACGACGGTTGTTACCTCTGTAGGCGATGTTGACTCTACATTGTCAAAGTCGGAAATCGGACAAGAAGGAGGGAATCGGAGTTTCACGCCGAGCATGCATACTTACGAAAACTGTGAAAGTGAGTGGAGAACAATAGATTTTAAAATGTTTTGAACAAGTTCTTGAGTATGATGTGGGGACGAGATTTTCACGATGTGTTTGAACAAATAAGACATGTGTAAATACATATCTCTGAACAAAGTTAATCAACTGAAGTTTCTTGCCATTATATTTAGGATTTCTTACTTGAGTGTAAACTCCATCTGAGTGTGGAAGAGAAGATTCAGCAGCACCACATCGCTTCCTAATTTCTTTTCTTTTACCGAGGATTAAATCTTTCTTCTTCGGTTTCAGCTCATGAACCTGGCACGTTCTTTACCTTTACCTATAAAGAAGAAAGGTTTAAAACTACCCATCACAGCAGCAACAATCAACAATTTCATAACACATTCGTATACACCACACCAGACAGACTTTCATATAATCAAATTTCATCGCATATGATCTGAATTCTTTCCTACACCAGAGCATTCAAATAACGCACGACCGAGACCAAAGGACATCCTCAGTCTGTCGGTCCTGCATCCAGGCACAGAATCGGTGCGGACGAAACTCTCCCAACAGTACAGGTCGAGCATCCCCTAAAACTGTAGAAACCCTTGAAAATCTCACAGAGCTGTCCCAATAACACGATTCAACCTACTTTTGTCCTTCACGTGTAAGTTATTGCAATGACATGAACGAGGACAACTAACACTCTATAGGTCAGACGACGATAAAGAACAGATCGCCGACGACAGAGTAAGAGATTCAGGTAAACAAATGGACCGGTGCAGAATACTAGTCACAACGCAAAGATGAAAATAAAAGAGTTGTGGGCCGGGCATTTGGTAAATCTGAGAGACTGGCGAGAATCAAGAGACATCGTGAGAGTTAGCGAGACCACCAGGGTGCCCCACGACTCGTCTCTGTCAAGCGACCGACGACGAAGTAAATTTCATAAAACTTTTTCATAAATATGGTACACATATATATATATATATAAAAACTTAGTTTAAAGAACACCTGTAAAACGTCTTTGTGTGCAGGTCTACGGTTAACGTTTCCCGACATCAATGATGACGTCATTACAGCGGCAGAGAACTCCGAGATACGTATACGCTTTGGAGTTGCCGACCTTGATGGTGTCACTGATCCTTTTTTCATCATCTTGGACATTAGCAACGATTCGAGTGGTGCTACAAAGACACAATTGTTGTGTCTAATGAGTTACAACACAAGTGCCATGTCATACACAGTGGATGAAAAGTCGAGATGTTCTGTTCCACCAGGAGCCGACACTGTGGTGTTTACCAGGACTGTGTCTCGTCAGGATGACAAAGCCACGTTGAGGTGGACAGTGACACAACATGGAGTTGAGAAACGCTTACGGCTTAACGTCACCTGTAAGTTTTCAGCTTCCTATACTAATGATTTTTAATTTATTCGCTCCATGTCAACTCTATGTTATTGTCAAAAAAATTGGTTTTAATGATTAGATTAACTCACCAGGCTCATTGATGTCTACTAAAGTAACAGAATCTCAAAAATGCACAGTGTCGTCCCTTGACCGCCCTGTCGTTCAGGGAAGTACACAAAGCTTACAGGGCCCTTTAAAAAGAAAAAAAAGGAGAGAGAGAGAAAGGGGAAGAGAAGGGAAAAAGGAGAAAGAGAAAGGAAAAGGAAAAAAAAATTTCTTATTTGTGAAATACAGGTGCGTGGGACATCATAGATTCAGTCAATGACGGAACCACATATATAGCACTGTAATAATAACTTTTTTCCTCTAAAAGGTATACAAATTTAAGAATTGTGTAAAACTTATGTTTGTTTGTTGTTTTTGTTTTTTTTTTTTGTTTTTTGTTTGTTTGTTAAGTGAAATTAGTAGGGATTAGGATGTGTAGTCCCTAGGGAATGTCAGTGGTAATTGTAATAGTTGTATGCTCAATGGCATGGGAAATGTCTATGTCTTGTTTAAGACCCACCTTCATTGTTATGTTTATTTTTGTTGATGTAAATCATAAAAATAAAAAATAAAAAAAAAAGCTTACAGGGCCCGCCACTCTTGCCTATTATGGTGGATAGTCAGCAGGTCGATGTGGGACGACCAGTCCAGTCTTCATCACCTTCACACTCGTCAGTTGAGAGATTAGGCTGTCTATCACATATAGCGAGCAGTGACAGATCTTTCTTCTCTCTAGCACCAGAGTTTCATATAAAGTGACTCGCAAATTCAGCCCAGTAAAACTTTTGAGGGCAACACATTTGAAACAATACAATCCTGGCACTGACGAAGCGAAGACGACAACAGACCAGAAACACTGAGGAGCAAGATGCAGGATGACACGGAAGTCATCTTATCACCAGACGACATCACTGAGGCGCAGAGATCACAGATGTAAACTTCACATGTAGCTACCTGCACGGTCCGTTAATGAAACAATAAAAAGAAACATGGATTAGAATGTCGCAAAAGTTTAAGTATCGATGAAGAAGGCTCATAATGTTGATAAGTCAAAAACACAAGACAGAACATTTATGACATTATGTTTTATAAGAACAGAAAGAAAATATTATCATTTCTCTCTTTTACCTTTTCTCCACTATCGTCTAGCAACACCAGCAATATTTAGTCACACGCCGCAGACTGATATTTTGGTCAGTGGCAAATGCATATACAACAGTGGTTCCATTGTAACTGACCTATGTACAGTTTGTTGCTGATTGAAGAGTTGCTATGTGGTGTTTGTACAATGTACGATGTACAGTGTACATTGTGTGCAATGCTCGCTAGACGACCAAGTGGACTTTTCACTCATTTTTCAGAACTTCTCTAGTAACACATGATTGACAGAGAGAGAGAGAGAGAGAGATCCTCATAAACCCGACTTGCCAATTTACTGATCAATTTTTAATTGTGAAATATTTTCATTTTTATTTAATCGTAGATCCACCCACTATAGCCAGTCTCACCTTTGACAACGATTCTAATCAAACAACGAAAACGATTCAAAGAGGAGGAAAGTTACAACTGAACTGTGCTTGGAGCAACGGCAACCCGCCTACAGCAGTCCATCTTCTAAACAACAAAGGACAGTTGTTGACAGAAAACAACAACAGCAACAACACTTCCCTGACATACGAGTTGAATCCTGTCACCTGTAACCTCACGGGTGTGTTCACGTGCCAGACGGCGGGTGCAGAGGTCAACAGGAGCGTAACTGTCTTGGTTCAGTGTGAGTTCGGCAGTGACAAAGCCTCATTATGGTCTTAATTATTGTAATCTCCTTTCTCCACCTTAGAAATAATAAATGGCCTGCTCTATTTCTTCGACCAGTTATGTGTAAATATCCTTAAATATGTAACATTGTTAACGTGGCCATGTAAATATGTGTCAAAACTAGTCGGTGGGCATTTACTACAGGTTACTAATCTGATAATTAGGTGATAATTAGCATTGTCTAAGTTTCCGATTTCATTTTGTGTATTTCTGTTCAGGTCCACCGGTATTCAGTGCGACAGAAGACGTGAATGAGAGCTTTACGGCAGGTGAGCCAGTGACGTTGAGTTTTCACGTAGTGTCACACACGCGTGACATCACACAGTGTCGTCTGAGTCAACTGTCGTCAGACATGCATGTGGCACATGATTTCTATCGTCTAAACACTACTTTTACCTGTTCGCTGACCGGACAGCCGCCTGACCTGAAACTGTCCGTTGTCATGTTTAATGTCAGTGACAGTGAGGAGGGCGAGTGGCATCTCGAGCTGTCTAATGAGGAAGGAAGCACCTCCACCCAGTTTTCTCTTCACACGGAAAAACGTAAGTTGATGATCATGGTGATTTGTTAGTGAAATGATCAATTGTTTACAAGCTGTCAAAACAGATTAATTAATTATTTTGTAGTTTAGTAAATATTTTTTCACATCAAATACATACAGTTATAGTGCTTCTTCGGCCATGCAATTCAGAAGACAACTCTGAGGTCGTCTTCCGCTCCTGATGAAACGCACGCACGCAAACACGCACACGCACCCACGAGCTCGTACACCTGCATGCAAACACAAAATTACAAATACACATTCTAGAAATCACATTTGTTTTTACCTTTGCAACTGTGGGTTTGAACAGAGGCTTTTCTTCCATGTCTGTTGGGGGCGAAACACAAGTGACAGACAACACACAGCGTCCCACACGTGTCCTTGCTTACAACAGATTACAAAGATTTGTACGAGGGCTTACAATTCTATGTTATTCGGGGACTTATGTTGATTTTAGGGGAGGGCAGTAAATTGCACCGAATTCCAATCAAGACATGTAAACGGCTACTAAACACACATAGCACATCATTGTCATAAGCGACTCTCAACCTTCCAGTCATCCAATCTCTATAAACAAAAGTTACTTCAGTAGTTTTAAATGTCTCTGTAAAACCAAGTAGTTCCTCAAATGAGAACCATGACTGGAGATCGACACACACACACACACACGTGTATGTGTGTGTGAGGTGGTGGGATGGAGGAGCATGTGGTGTATGAATATTTGCCTGCGCCTCGTTTTCATGCCGAGTAAGTCTTACTAATAACGCTCTTGTGCGTATTACAAATCGGTTTTCATCTTGGTCAAAGTTTGTGGGACAAACGGAAAATTCGCCGAGCTGGGTTCTACTGTCCCCACTGACAACACGTTCCACCTTTCTTCAGTACCTCCACGAACTAACGATTTGTTATTGTTTATTTTTTTAACATTTCCCCGTATGTATGTCTCTATCACCGATGCTGTTTAATATCTTCTTCCCGAACATCATACTACCATCTCAGTTGGTGGAAGACCGATCTGCAACCTGCGACTGTTCATGGAGTTTAAAGATTTTTCAACAGTACAGATGTGAAAAAAACTGTAAACTCCAAGATCAAGCGTATGTACAGTTATTGTATAATGTACATAATTTGATTATTTTTATTAGTCTATCACTTTTGCATGTCTAAAAGAACATATTTACTTATTATTTTTTAATGCTGGTCAGTTTGTAATACTATGTCTTCTTTTTCTTCTTACTGTCCTCAAAAATGTTTGTATCGTTTTTTTATGTTCAGTAGATTAGTTTCATGTCAGCCTGTGTTGATGTTTTATGTAGTATAATGTTACCATTGCCAGAGAATAATTTCCTGAAAAGGATAAATAAAGATGTTTGTATTTGCAATAAATTGAATGTAGGAAATGATCTTAACCCTGTAACTAATATCATCGTTAGATGAAATTTATGACCATCATCCTGTTTCAGGCTTGGACCTTACTGGATTACTTTCCCTGCCTATTTAACATTCGAGTTCCTGGTTTATCAGGGGAAGTAATGGGATTGGAAGGAGAGAACTCGCTAAGAGTGAATGACTTACTTTACATTTAATACTTTTCGCGAGGTCACCGAATCTTATCTCCACCCCTCGCATCGGTGCTGGTTTTGGTAACTTAGAGCTTAATTAGTTTTCATGTCATGCAATTCTAATAATTGCAAGCAAAGCTGCTATGTATTGTCCTAATCTGTACTATAATTATAGTATAATTAGTTAAGAGAAACACTTGAAGAAAAGACATAGAGACACTCGCATGAATTCGTTCATAGTAAAAGATTCAGATTGCAATATGTAATTGTTAAAAATCTTATAAGCAAGTCTGTTTGCGGTATCTCATTATATTCACATACAAGAATTTTAGACAATTCATTTAAAAAAATGATTCGCAATACGACTTAAAGACCTTTTGATATGTTGAACACAAATGGTGTTGCTTCTCCCCTTCCCAAAAAATAAAAAGTATAATCTTGAAACAAAATTCACGCCTGTATACAGACATGTCTTAAAAGCAGTCTTTCTCGCTGAATGAAAGGAAATAAATCCTTCTTCACATGACGGATATGCAGAAAAGTAATAAACGGTGACTTGTCCCTTACAGATAGAACGTGGACAGTGGCGACTAGAAGATCTTCAAGCTGTATATTACAAAACAGGTAGGTACACATGTCAGTGAGTGTTATAAGTATGAACCTTTATTTTCCAACCTAGGGTATCAAAATGTATTTTCTAATGTAAAGAGGATCAGCTTCTATTTTTATGTCTGTAGTATCAACTGTTAGTGCCCCCCAAAGTCTAGACTATTACTTTCCCAATTCTCAGAATACCAGCCTTTACAATTGCCACTTTCAATTTCCTGATGTCTACAGTATCAACATTTATTTTTCCAATGTCAAGAGCATGGAATGAGCGTTGGTTGTCTTCTTTACATTTTCGTTCTTGTTTTCTGTTTCCTCACTATCTGTCAGTATTATGTCTCGATTAGAGGACTTTTGGTGGCAATGAAATGATGTTCTACATTACTTTTACATTCCCCTTCACAGAATGGCCATCGATATCTTACGTCCCATCACTAAGTCTTATGATGAATATAAGTATATCATGGTGGTAGAGGATTATTTCTCCAAATAGGAGGAAGCATACTGTTTGTCTGATCATACAGCCGAGACTGTAGGCCAGGGGATACGTTCCTCACGCAAAATACAGTTTGTCTGTGCAGACCTACATTTTACGTTTCCTGGTCTCAATGGGTATTGTTGGGCAAGCAGGGACCGACACACACACACACGCGCATTGTGAGTGCTGACCAATTGCAAAAAGGTCGCAGTCAACAACTTCCTGTTCCGATGTGAAGAGAACAAGGAATTAATACAGAAAACAAAGCGGAGTCAAAGTTTTCATTTCCTTCCGTGTCTTACCGGCAGAACTGACTCTGTGTGTGTGTGTTTGTGAAAAGCATCCCATTTGTATTTCTGGACAACTCAATATGAACAACTTAAGACCTTGTGCTTCTGCTTGTCTAGCCTTCCTTGTGATTTTACGTGTTGAGTATACAGCAGGTAATTCTCACTTTTCACGAGCCTTTCCTATTTGCATTTGGTGTGTGGGTTGCAGAATGTGTAAAATGTGATGGTGTGTTACTGGACACATCACAATGGTTGTTACCTCTGTAGGCGATGTTCTCTCTACGTTGTCAAAGTCGTGCATAATCGGACAAAATGTGTGTTTTGTGTTTGTGGGTTATAAAAACGCGGTCAGTAGTTCAGAAAAATACGCGATGGCTCGGGTAATTATATTGTACATTACTGTTGCTAACTGTTGTGTGTGTTCCTATTCTGATGTTTAAAGTCAAGAATAAGAAAACGTCAGGTGTTTTATTAGGCTGTTCTACAATCACATCTACAATCACATCTACAATCACATCTCTGGATTCAGGTAGACGGATGTATGAAAGCTAACAGCGTGTGATGGGTAGTTTAGAGGACATGCGCAGTGAGTTTTATTGTGTTTATGAAAGAACATGCTCGTGTTAATATGTTTGGTGTGTGCAGGTCTACGGTTAACGTTTCTCGACATCAATGATGACATCATCACAGCGGCAGAGAACTCCGAGATACGTATACGCTTTGGAGTTGCCGACCTTGGTGGCGTTACCGATCTTTTTTTCATCACCTTGGACATTAGTAATGATTCGAGTGGTGCTACAAAGACAATATTTATGTATAATAACTTACAACACAAGTGCCATGTCATACACAGTGGATGAAACGATGAACTGCTCCGTTCCACCAGGAGCCGACACTGTGGTGTTTACCAGAACCGTGTCTCGTCAGGATGACAAAGCCACGTTGAGGTGGACACTGTCACATGGAGTTGAGAAAAGCTTACGGCTTAACGTCACCTGTAAGTTTCCAGCTTCTTGTAATAAAACTTTTAATTTATTCACTCCATATACGCTGTTATTGGTAAGTTACCGGTTTTGTAAAATGCCTTTGGTATTCCTTTAGGTGAGTCCATGATGCCAGGGACAATGTTTACAACCTAAAAACCGAGGCCACAATTATCGTTGGGGTTAGGACTAGGGTTTGGAACAGGAATAATTTTTACGGGTTTTCGTTACTGTTTAGGCTGAGGTTAGACTTAAGATTTGTTCCCGGTTTCATAATGTATGTCCCAGTGTCCATCACAACCTGTGTTAATGTGCAGTGGACCCTCATTTAGTCCCTGTCGTCTTTATGTGCTTGAATTATTTGCAACAAGTGCAATTATTCTTCCTTTCACAGTGCTGAATTTATTATTGCTTTGGAACTTTCTCACATGTGTACCCGTTAAGGAGAGAAAGATATAGGTAGAGTGAGTATATGTGTCTGTATGTTTGTGTATATGTGTGTAAATACATGCTAAAAAGACACAGAAACAAGGAAACAAACAAACTGACAAAGAAAGATAAACTGAGACAGACAGATGGAGGGAAAGATCTCCATATTGCACTGAATGTAAAGAAAAAACAATAAAATCATAGCTTCTCTTTAGCATGACATAAACAATCCATCTACAAAACTACAGATATACAATACGTGTTCAGTTTATTATTTCTATTAGGATTTAAAGATAATCGCCATCGAGCATATGGTCAAAAGAAGTGAATATATCGCCTATCAAAAGGTTTAAAACTTTATTAGTAAGATCTAGTGAGAAAGGCAGAGAGTATTATCAATAATGCATTGCCTAGTGGTTCTTGCACTTCCATTTGAACAGTGAATCATTATGTCCATTCATATTTTACATTGTTTTACATTACATTCATCCTATAGTGCCATCAAAATAAAATACCTTCTCAGCAAGATGTATTTATCGCAATGGAAATAAGCATCTTTGCCACGATGGTAAATTACTTAGGTAAATCGTTATCAAAGTAACTACTTTAAAACCAACCACAAACTTTATTTATATCTAGGATTATCTCACACTGTGTCATTGATTCTATTTCTCTGATTACATTATGTCACAAACTAGCATGTATGTCTTTTGTAAAACGTAGTATTTCACAAATTATTTAGGAGTGTATATGATTCGTCAAACTATTTAAGAGTATATATGACTCGCCATGCAAAACTATGCTTGTCTCTCCCAATCCTCCCATAGTGAACTAGTGTCGTTATTTAACTAGCATTGCACCAAGCAGATTATCATCAACGTCTTCACACTAAGCTCTTCTGTTGTTTGCTATAAACAGATCCGCCCACCATAACCAGCCTCACTTTTACTGATGAACCGAAAGTGACAACGAGAATAGTTCAGAAGGGCGAGATGGTACGGCTGACCTGTTCTTGGGTTCACGGCAACCCGCCCACAGCAGTCCGTCTTCTACACAGCAAGAGACAGCAGATGATGACAGAAATCTCCGACAGCAGCAAGAACAACCTGACCTATGACCTGACCCAGGTCACCTGCGACCACATGGGTGTGTTCACGTGTCAGGCGGCAGGAGCAGAGGTCAACAGAAGTGTGACACTCTTGGTTCAGTGTGAGTCTGGATCTGATCGTTTTCTTATGTAATGACTGGTGTGGCTGGGTGGTATTGTCTGCGTCGTGGTTGATGGTGTGCATGACTACATGAGTGCGCCTACTACCTGATTGACTGATTGATTTATAGTAATCTAATTAAAGCAGATTTTAAAATGATAAAATTCATATAACTGCACCGATGGTTAGTCGCTAATCCGAAATCTCAAGTGTCCGTCAGTTTGTTCCTCTTAGTGATTTCAGGGAAAATCATTAAATTTCAAGGAAAATTTTTAATATCTAGCTATTTAATGCCAGATTTGCTAAGGTCTAGTTTTCTTAAAGCCGATTTCTCTCGATGTGTCCTTTTCCCCCTTCTATCACACACTCATACTTACCCGAACATAAGGTTCACAAAAAACCTTACTTTACTACTGAAGTATGTTTTCTGCAGGATGAAGGGAACAAGGGTAAGCCCTGTGGTACGTGTACGTTGTCCTGAGCGAAAGCTTCCATACAGATAGATTATATGTGTGTGTGTAGGGGGTTGTAGATATTTTAACTGCTTAACATGATAAAATTGAGAAGTTATTATTGTTTGATTTTTCCCAGGCTCACCCCAATTGGTGGCTCCAGATAAGATCGTAACGGTCACTGGCACACGAGGACAATCAGTGACCTTGAGTTACTCTGTCCTGTCGCCCACAACCAGCATCACACAGTGTCGTCTTCGTAAACATCCATCAAGCACAAACCATAACCTCGAAGTGCTTCGTCTAACGGGTACCTTTAACTGCCGGATGACAGGACGGCCTCCTGACCTCAACCTGACCGTTGTCATGCAGGACGTCAGTGACGCTGACCAGGGAATGTGGCAACTAGAGGTGACCAATGGCTGGGGAACAAGCTCTGTTAACTTCTCTTTCTTGTTGAGCAACGGTATGCTGAGAAAAGCAACTGTTTCTTTTTGTTAACGAAATGGTTCTTGTCGATGCCCGTGAATACAAGCTCTGTAAGACAGTAACAAAACTGAACCAAAAATAAGAGGGACTAGAAACATCATGAGACACTTTGTCCCAAACAAATTTTCAGTCCACGCTAAGTGATAAAGCAGATGTAAGTGCAAACAAGTAATGCACGAAAGAGGACAGGGAATGGAAGAAGCATCAGAAGAAGACTTGTCGGTTACCCAAATAACATCAAAAATTAACTCTGCAGCCCATCTTCTAGCTTGATCATTCTACTGCAAGTTTGTTTCAATAGTATTACTAGCAATGGTGGTTGTAGAGGCAAAAAATAGAAGTAATTAATAATTACAGAGGGAGGATAACTAAAATAATGACTTTGTAGGAAGGTAAGGGGAGATTAGCCAACAAGAAATGAAAAGTATACATGGGTATATGAGTCAGTAAGACTGATCGGTATGCATATGATATGAGTGTAGATGTGAAAGGTATGAGAGAATTCTTGATTTTGCATATTTTACATTGTATTTAACTGTTAAATATTGCTATACCAATCCATAAACATTCAGCTTACTCTCCTTTACACGAGAGCCCGCGCGCGCACACACACACAGACATGTAGGCACGCACACCTGCATGTAAACATAATTACAAACGCACTTACCTTTTCGAAATCACTTTGATTGTCACATATAAATTAATTAAACAAAAATCATCTATATGCTCACATCCGGACCTGGTCAACATACGCAGATTATATACACTGTGACAAAATAGGATACACTCGCATGCCACGCAGATACCTAGAAAAAAACATTACATCAGTAAAAGAGTTCACACCTTTACTTGCGTGTGCACGTGTGTGTGTGGGGGGGGGGTGTTGCATGTAGTGTGAATATTTCCCTGCGCCTCGCATTCGTGCCGGGTGAGCCTCTTGAGAGCGGTCTGCTGCAAATTACAAATCGGCTTCATCGTCGGTAAATATTCACTCGACAAACAGCGGATGCCGCGGTAAAAATAAGGGATTTTACTGTCACCGCTGAAAATACCTACCACCACTTTCCAGTCCCTTCACGAATCCACGATTGTTTCTTTCCCACCCCCCTCCCTTGGACAGCAGACACCGGGACAATGACAAGGGAAGCAACCACAAATTTAATTCTTTAATTCCGTGGCAGTAGCTTTATCGATGGTCTTATTGTGCTGTTCACGGAGTTTCACAGGGATGAAAACAACATTCAACTCCAAGATCAAACGTATGTACATTTATTGTATACTTTATATAATTTGATTATTTCTCATTTGAGTCTTAGATATCTTAGCCTTAGATATCTAAATAACTGACTTCTTAATTTTTGAACGCGTTTTTTACTACTGTGTCCTCTTTTTCTTCTTGCTTTCCTAAATGTCCTTTCATATTTTTATGCTGAATTCAAATCATGTCATGTTCTGTTGATGTTGTATGTAATGTTATAATGTTACCATTGGCATACTCAATAATTTTCTGAAAAATTAACAAAGAAGCTTGTATTTGTCATAAATTGAATCTAGAGCACTGTACATAACACTGTAATTAAAATCATCGTTAGGAAAAAATATTACCGCCATCATTATCATCAGTTCCTGTTTCAGTCTTGGACTTTACTGGATTACTCCCCCTGCCTATCTAACGTTCGGGTACCTGATTTATCAGGGGAGGTAATGGAATTCGAAGGCGAGAGCTTCCTTAGTGATCGACTTACTTTATATTTAATACTTTTCGCGAACTGTTGGCAGCCATTTTGATGTTTGTCTGCTCATTCAGAGGTTTGGAGATTACCGAATCTTATCTTCACCCCTCGCTTCGGTGCTGGTTTTGGTAACTTTGAGCTTATAATTAGTTTTCATGTCATGCAATTCTAATAATTGCAAGCAAAGCTGCTATATATTGTCGTAATCTTTAGTATGATTTGTTAAGAGAAACACTCGTAGAAAGAACAGAGACACTCGCAGGAATTGCACGACAAAGGTGCACGACTCCAGCTCGATCTACAAGACAAACAGAGACTTTTTCCGACGACGACATGCACCATTCGACCTTAAATAGAGAATATTAGCCTTTTGCCAGACTTTGGCATAGCAATCAAGGTTTGACTTATGACAGGATAGATAATTCTAGATTACGGATATTAAAGATGTTAAATTAAATGATGCACCATGATTCATGACCTGTTTTTTTTTTTTTTGTTTTGTTTTGTTTTGTTTTTTTGTAGGACAATCGCGTCATCGCTGCTTTCAATTTAGACAAAATGAAAGTGAGAGAGAGAGCCAGCGAGGCATCCTCAGACACAGGAGATGGGGTGATGACGGATGTAAGGCAAAGAAAAGATACAGCAGTAGGAAAATAAACATGAACCAGCTTATCGTTAGTATTGCTTTAAACAGACAGACAAACAAACAAAAGAATATAAAACGCGGAGAGGTCTCAGAAATGTATAGCTTAAAACTCTCTCAGCGTACAGTGATGATGTCCCACTAGGATAGAGTCGTACAACACATCGCGCTATGAATGCAAAAGGGAGAATGGGAGAAAACTCCTGGTACATTCAGGATTTGTTCTAGCATGGATTACTTCCCTTTAATTGCTGGAGGAAGAAAGGGGAAAGTGGGGGGAGTCAACCAATCAAGTACTTTGTGATACTTGAAAGTAGGAAGGTGTTAGTTGACCAAGCTAGGATGTTAATCCGCGGTAAATCAACCAACATTTATTTTTTTCATTATTATAATTTATGCCCCCAATCACTGCAGCTTACACTGTACACAAAAAAGAAGGCAACCCTTTCCCTAGCAGTTGTAACACATACTGCGCCAAGCAAGATCATAAATCTGTTTAATCTGTCTCTTCTTAGCAATATACAAATGTCTTGTCCTGGATTTTAATGTACGCTGTAAGTTACAAAGTTTGATCAATCAAATGCAACAGGTCTTTTATTTAGACAGGGACAAAGTAATAACATCGCACATCTGTGTACACAAAAACTTATTTAAATTTAAAAAGAATGTTTACAGAATAAGAACCATTTACTGACCCTATGATTTCACTTTTACACTAGACCACCCCTCACCAAATCGAATTTGTGACACCTTTACCTGTTAAAAGCAGGGGTAGTGTAGATGGATAAATAAACATTATAAACTAAGTGCCATTTGTTTCCTTGTCATCAACCAGATCATCCCTATGTATTTTAGTGACAATATCTATATTTCTCATATCTCTGAGCTCATTATTTGATTCTTGAAATTTCATGACCCCTATCAAGAAAAAAAAATCTCTTAGAGACAACACCTTCCTCATTTTCGACCCTTCTCTATCCAACATTCAGATACTGCATGCCACTTCCAAGTCTAAACCAGTCTCTCTTCCAATCTGGGAACCAGCTCCAACAACCACCCCTAATCTCTTTTCTTCTATCATTTGCAGTTCACATATAAAAGCGTTCATTAATATCATGCAGGAAATTGAAAGAAATAGCTTGCCTGCACTCCAGCCTCTTTTCTGAAATGTATAGCTTAAAACTCTCTCCGCGTTGTTAGAAAATTTGGAATGGACTAACACTGTCAAGTCAGTAGGTCTTGGTGCTTGCTGTGCATAGCCACCACCAGGTTACATATTATCCCAGAAAGGCTTACATACCCTGTTCTTAAATATGAGAATGGTGTTTATTTCCTGATGATTTGAAGTCCAGATGTTTAGTGAATTTGTGATTTTCAAGTTTCAACTGACATTTTTATTAGTTTAGTGATCTCAGTGTTTTTGGCATAATTAGGCCAAGACAGACAATTATTGAGTTACCAACACCTTCTGATGCAAAAATTAAAATAACAAAGCCAGTTGCGTTTTTAGAATTTTATTTCAATATTTATAAGCTGAGTACAACTAAGTTTCCATAAAACTGCTTTTCAGGTTGAACAAATAGTTTTTAACTCAGTTAACATTTAAAGCAAGAGTCAATTTTTCAATGTCTGCATTACTATTCCAAATATGTTGCCTTTGTTTAAAATGAGTAGCATATACTCTCTTCAAGCTCTGCAGGGTGTGGTCTGGAGATGTGTATGGCAAGAATATGAGCATGTTGCATGCCTCTGTGTCTCTCTAGGTGTGTGTGCGCGCGCATGTGTGTGCCTATGAATGCATCACCTGGTGAAAGGAATGTGTCAGATACTAGGAAACCAAAGCTTTCACAAATGCAAGAATTACCCACAAAATGCATAGTGATAGATCATAAAAGACAATAAATGTATTGCATGCTTCAGGCATTTCCAAGTAAGCATTCATTCAAAAGTTACATGCATCAAGCTTGCTGAGACAGTTTCAAATAAATGCGCGAAAATACAATACAGATCGTTATGTCTGGCTGTCACCCCCAGAGTGGAGTATATAGTCACTATACCGATAACACATTGCTTAACCTATAAAAGATGATTCTTAATCAAAATACAAATGCATTTATTAAAAGCCATTTAATGGCTACATTCATGCTTTTGACTTTATAAAGTCTTGCTGCAAGCAGAATAAAACCATGAACAAGTTAGTTCTTTCATGAAGGCAGAGATAATGTAAATCAGGGACTAGTAAATGCTGTCTGTAGATACATAACTTCTGCATGGTAAAATGTAGCATGATCATATTCTGTTCTGTGGTGGTTAAATTTTTTTTTTTTAAAGTTGCACTCTTATGCATGTCAACATTAACACCATCAGGTACTGACTTTTGCATGACACATGCAATCAGTGGAAACTGCATCTTAACACACAAAAAAAGGATCCAGGCATTCAAGGCCAAATATTGATTCATAACAAAGGCCATTGTGGAGAACCTTGTCACCTACTGCATCCCTTTAGATCCTTAGCCTGCATCCTCCTTCCCCCCACCAATCAGACCCAAAAGGAGTAAACATTTCCTCAGCAACTGAGCTACGTCTCACACCAAGCAAGAACACAAGAAAAATAAATATCTCTGGCTAAATCAGATCCAGAAATAACAAAGTAGTTATACAAAATACAACATACAATGGTCACTTGTGAAGAATGGATTTGCATACCATTTAACTCACACATAATGATGGCAGTGCAGTACAACAATCAACACTTAACAGTCTGAACCTGACTAAATGCAAGCAAAGCGTCGTCAGTCAGAATAAACATAGATACAACATTTCCAAAAAATTAAAGTAAAATATTTAAATGACCAATCTGATGAGACCATTCTAAAATTTATATAAAGTCCCATTCAAGGCATTCAAAGAATTGTCATTGTCATGTATTTGAAGTTTTAAAAACAAGGTTTTGACTAGATCCACATTCATCCCTGATGGAGAATGATGCATGATTGTTACATACATCACTGAATGTCATATTTCTAGAGGTTCTGAGAAGATGGAAAAAAAAGTACTTGTAACTGCAATACAAAGCTTGTAAAAATTATTTCAATGCCAAAAATTTAAATAATTGTAATAAAAAATATTACAATGGCACAGAATTCAAAGAAACAGATTGCTTAGCCAATGCAAAAAGGAAATATCATATCATCTTCCTGCATCTGCTAAACATTATGTATATGATTGCACATTTTGTCCATAACAAGATGCACAAGACAGAATCTGATCAAGATGATTTTCAAACACATATCAATAATAATTAACTTAACATTTGCACATGCAGCTGAGTTTTCTCTTTGGTGGCCATTTGCTAAAGCACTTCAGAACCAATGATAACATTAATCTAAAGAAGGTGATCACAGTCAGATTTAAGATGAATCATTTCTCTGCTTAGATATCCCTCTTTGATTAGTATGATTTCTTGTGAAACATCAAAGATTTTCTTCTAAATACAGGCCTAGCCTTGTGCTGGTTATATCTGACAAATCATGAGACTTTGGAATTTGTGACACACTTCCATATGTGTTTTATCCATGTTGAATAAGGACAGCTGGGTTTCATGTGCTTGTAGCAGCCATTCTCTCTTCGTTTCATTTTATCATCTTGGGCATGAAACTGCATAAAAAAGCAAACTAGAATGTAAATAAGGCAAGAATAACTCTTTTCACAAACATCTTAATTAGATTGTGTATGTTGCTTATAACTATCTTCTAGTGCCACACAAGACCAAGTCATGGACACAAGATCATGAGTAAACCATTCACTTCTTGCCTAAAAACAGAGGTCAATGCTGCTGAATCCCATGTACCTATCTTGTCTATAAATGTGATGCCTGGAAAGTTCCTTTGGTGATAGATACAGATTGAAAGTTAAGTAACTTTTGAGACATTAACTCTCCTTCAGTTCACGGTCATACCAAACTACTTGTATATGGTTGCTGTAGTCTGCACCAAGACACCATGGAGCCCACAACTTTAAGTTTGTCTTTCTTACCTTTAAATACTTGTTGCTGCAGAGTCTCTCTGATGACAGTCAAGCATTAACTTCTGTTTTTCGGGCTGCTAACATTGTCTCTGTCTCTGTTTTTGACTTCACAGGGGACATTTCCTGTTCGCCAAATATTCCAGGCCTGCATTGGAAATAAAATAGTAGTTTTCAATTAATTTTACAACTCAGTAAATACAAAATATATACAGAAATAACACAAACACACACACAGATTGCACACCATAACATCTCACTTTATCTTGGCTACTGTGTAAGCTTCAGACTCACTTAGCAGCATTCTTCATAAGCATTCACAAATATGCTGAACATTTCACTCTTTGCTTGCGGAATACATGAATTTGACATTGGTGGAGGGGCTTGACTTTTGCAGACAGAAATATGGATCCCTAATGGCAACTCTTGTTAGAACCTCACGCTAAAGGTCACAAACTACCCAGCATGAGAAAGGGACAGTCCTGGGAGCTGTTCAACCCCTACTCTCTATAAAACAAAGACACAACTTAGTACACCACTAGAGTGCTACATGTAGAAAATCAGTCTGAAGTTGACATTGCTGCTGGATCTAATAGGAAGAAGTCTTTTATTTCTCTTTGTGCTTCTCAGATAGGGTTGGTTGCCCTAAGAATGTCTGTCTGAAAAACTCCACAGTGAATTCACAAGCCTGATATCAGCAGTGAAGCAGTGCAAATCCAATGATACTTTTAAAACATTCAACAGTTCAGTGTACATGAGTCACAAATCAAATGATTTCATGTATCATTTTTAGTCTAGTGCTCTATGAGCAGTTGAAACACTGCTGCTAGAATCCTCTGCCAAAAATAATGTAACAGAGGACAAACATTAATCGCATTTGTGCAATTGCATAAATCAATTCAACAGCAGTAAAAAAATGGCAGAGGCAGTGATGTAACATCTTTTCACAGATTAAGATGAGTAGTTCTACAGCTAATAGCTAGATCTACAAAACATTATTAAGCATGAAAAAAGCACATCAATTAATATTTGGAAATAGTTCATGTCAATAGATTAAATCATCCATATATTTCTAGGATCTACATGATCAAAAGATGAGAAGATACTGCATCAACTGTGTGACCTTTTCACTGGCAAACTGTATGAAGAAACAGTTATGGGAGATAAAGGAGGCAGGCAATTGATGATGGGTACTAGCTGAAAATAACCTAGTGCAGGCAAAGAAACAAGAAACCAGAAGAGTGGTAAATGCATGACAAAATAGCACAGACCAAGAGGCCACGTAGATCCATGAACAAGACCAAAAAGACAGCAGCCCCATCAAGCCAATTAGACTAAGGGACATCACTCTTTAACCAAAATTGGCAGAAACTTCAGCACATAACTTTAAAGCATGCTATCTTCAAGCAACATTTATTACTTATATCTTCTGTATTTCAAATGTAAACTCACCTCTTGATTTTGAAGTAATACACTATTACAAATAGTGCAATAATAATAACAAGAGGCAGGCCCACACACAGACCTACAATAAGACCGACGTTTAGCGAGTCTTTAGCCTCCTCCTTTGGCACTAAAAAACAGAGCAAGGGGAGAAATGTCAATTGACAGTATCTTTTACATGTTGAAGTTAATACTTGTTATGCTGGACTGTTTGGAAATCGTATCCAGATATTTTAAAATTATATTACCTTGTAACATGTTTGCACTATATGTAATTATTGTTGGGTAGTGAAAACTACATGAAATTTGGCACTCTTCATGGAAAATTAAATCAATTGTTTGGGCTAATTTTGGACATGTTTATCCTAGAGCTCTTCAATTCACTGTTTTCAGCAGTAGATGACTGACCTTTTCAAATGATTGTCTAACAGAAGCTTGAAATATAGGGTTACCTTCCAATACTATTAGCAACAAGTATGACTTTCTTTAAATGATGATTCACTTTGAGAGTGACCTAATCAATAACCAAAATTTATGAGCAGAGATTTACTGCTAATGATCTTTTGTCAACATCTCTTACTATTATTGTTTTCAAAAGCAGTATGTTTTTCTGGTGATAGAGAGCAACTGACCCATTAAACTGACAAATGACCTCCATGCACAACTGTGATGTGTAGCTACTTATAATGAAATGTTTTAATTGATGAGCTTCAATGTTTATATCACAAGTGGATGTTGCTGGAGAAGAGTCTTCATATCGCCAGTATGGTCAATGTCTGATCATAAGAGTTTTCTGCTAAAACATCGTCACCTTCATATTTTTCTTGAAGATATTCTAAATTTAAAGTACAGTATTTTCCCCATTTTCAATGAATTTCATAAGCACACATTCCATTATTGTAAAGTCTACAGAAAATTACATTTCTAAATATCCAAACAGAGAAGTTAGCTTCAGTACTGTTTACCCCTGCACAAGTTGGGGGTCAACTCATAAAAAGTGATGAGCAAACAGGATAGGCTAATAAGGTTAGATACAATATATACAAATATTAAAAGGTCAAGCTACAATATATATCTCACATATATAACAGCAGTAAGCATTAAAGCTAATGATGGGAAAAAAGCATCAACAGCAGTAACAGTTACTACAAATGGTAAACACTTATGCATAGTGTTTGTAGGAAAGAAAATGGAATCTCCCCCAATTCAGCTGTGATGGACTCAAGATTCATATTCTTTACTGGCAGGGCACTGACCCATACGACTGCATTCCTGGGCTTCCCACACCAGGGTAACTATGCCATTTCGAATGTGAAAATATTATAGTCTAAGCAATGTAACAGGTGATATGTCATATTAAACACAAGTTGTAAAGTGAAAAGTGTACCCTTGAATGCACATGCATAATTACATCAACTCTTATACACACCTACATACATACATTAACTCTTACACACACATACATAATTACATCAACTATATACAGATTTATTTATATTACATCAACTCGATAAGTTTTTTCCTGTTTCATTGTTTGGATATAAGATGCATTTTCCTCTTCTGTATCAGAAAACCATAAATACAGTTGAGACTTTTATGATCAGCAGCCATACTGTTCTGAACAGTTTATAGCATATGAGGATAAGGCATATTGAATAGGTGGGAAAATGCTCACAATCCATCAGATATGTTAGTATTATTATAAATTATAAATAAAAGATTTGGCAAAACACAAATTTCATCAGATCATCATATTTTTCTTGAAGTATGTGCTATGAATGAACACAATTTTTTATCACTTTTATATTGAGCTGTAATGTACTAACACTATAACTGCAAGATACAAACAGCAGATGTATTAGGAGTTGATTGAAAACATTGGACAAATCAAACTTTTACCTAAGAGTTGTTGTACATGTGCAGCACCCTGGTAGTTTGTTACCAGTTAAGATACTTTGCATGTATTCTTACTTTTTTGTAGATTTGTAGATGCAAACCTATAGATATCATTATGTGAAGTGACTCCCAGATACTTGTAGCTTCTTCAATGTCCTCCCAAAACCGCTTTTACAACTCCCTATTTGAGTAACCTACAACCTCTCCCCTCTTGCCTGCTCGGCAAATTTTCAATCAGACAAAACATTGCAGACAAGGTTGCCTACTTTAGTTTCAGTTTATTCCTTGTTGCTTCTTTGAGGAGCATAGGGCAGCAACAACACCTCGCCAGCGGACCCGGTTTTGGGCAGCCCCCTTCAGTTGGGCCCATGTGGTTCCGATCTCCTTGGACTCATTTACCACTGTTCTTTTCCAACTCTCCTCTTCCTCTGAGGGTTTCAGTCAAGTGCCTGCTAGGCACTGGTGGCAGCTGCTTTGTGCAGGGTGTGTCCTATCCATCCCCATTTGCGCTTTGTGATGTCTTGGCTAGTGGCATTCTGGTTGGTTAAATTCTTTTCCACAGGCTGCTGTTGGAGATCTTTTCAGGCCATCTTATTCCCAGAATATGGTGTAGGCATCGGTTGGTAAAGGTCTGGAGCTTGTTGTTGATGGTATATTTCACTCTCCAGGTTTCAGAACCATACAATAGGACTGCCTTCACATTGGTGTTGAAGATGTGGGTCTTACTGCTGAAGGATAATGCTTGGGAGTTCCAGATGGGGCGTAGGCTGTTGAAAGTATGCCTGGCCTTGTTGATGCAGATTTTGATGTCATCATCCACTCCACCGCCTTGCTGAAAATGCTCCCCAGATACCTGAAGCCAATGTTGCCTAACCCATTGCATAATCTGGGTATTTGGAGTTTCTCGGCCAGGCAGCGAAAGAATGGCAGTGGAGGAAGGGGTCAAAAGTACATGCATCCACTTGAATTAGCACACACAAGCAAGTGCACACGGTCATTGCATGCACACACACATATCCCATGATTTTCTTTGTGGTGATCTGACCTAGGGCATTGGACTGGACCAGATGGCAAACTTGACCAGTGTCAATGGTCTAGAAAGTTGGATGGGGAGGGGAATAAGTATTCAGAGGCTTTAGTCTTACTCATTCAGATTCATTCACTTAAGCAAGTTTGGATTTATAATCAGTAAGGTTGCTGAGTGTCTCTTAACCTGATTTTACAATTTCTGTAAACCTCGGAAAAGCCATACCTGTTACTCCTATACCACCCATTATTTAAGGAAATTAACTCCCAGCTTTTCCTGCAATTAAAAAGTCCGTCTAATGTTGTGTTTTATTACAAGATGAGCCCGACCAGGCATAACCATGAATGGGTGTCATGATGGTTACACACAAACAAAATGAAACAAAAGATCAACAAATTGTGCAGAAGAAGTGAAAAGATGTTCAGGTGAAAAATACTGCAGTCTTGCAAATTATTGAAACTAGAAGCAAATAGTAAAAGCTCACTAGATTTTTGCACTACATAAAGAGATTGTCAGATTTAAGAAACTTACCATTGGCACTGCAAATAGCAAAACTTAATCCAGCATGATCTTATTCTGTCACATTCTCTCACAAACACGCATATACACATGTGCACACTTCTGGGACTGAATTCATACTGTTTAGTTCCACTTTAAAATGTTTAGATTTATTTAAATTCAAAGATACATGTTTATTGTTAATTGCATCATTCAAAAGCAAGATATGATTATGGATGCATCAGTCGGAAAATTAGCAATCTTTTTTAGTACCTTAGATAGCTGTGAAGGAGAAGATATCAAACTGAAAAAAAGAGGAAAAGTTTGCATGCACATATTTTACATAAAGTAAAATAATAAACAGTTGGTGTCAACAAAATAAATGGCACGATGCACATAAAATACAGCAGAGGTCAGTTTAACAGGACAATGTATGACATCTATGAACATTAAAATTAATGCTTTAGTTAAGATGTGGATTGACACACTTGCCACTACAAAAGCTATACACATAAACATATGCACAGACTTACCACAACAAGCACTACTTTACATATATACACATGTTTGTACAAAAAGTTCCTCGTGCTATTCAGGTATGCATGTGCATAGGCATACATATCCACATATTATCTAGTTAGGTAAAATACTGAAATTTCTTTGAGGTGTTGATAAAATTTGCAACTATTTGTCTCTCAAAGTGACCAACAAACCTGTTTGTTTGTAGTCTTTTGTATACAGATCACTGAGTTTGCCTCTATCCAGGGGTAGACATTTAGATATGTGTAGACATCTACACATTCAGTTATTGTTATAAAATGAACAGACTTCAGAGAATCCAGACTTGTGCAGTTTGCATTATTATGTATAAACCAAGTCACACAAAATCAACTGCATTATTCAAGACACTCGGGCACACATTGAAATCCAAATGATTTCTGTTTGTTTTTAATGCCTGCACTTAAGCTTTCCTATCTTTCTAATCTTACTGACTGACACAGACCAGCAAAACACATTAAGATGTCAGGACACCACTTTGCTTGCAACTCTTTGTTCCTTTTTGACAAGAGATCATTTGCATTATTTCGACCAACAATGTGGAATGCCCTGCCAGTCCACACAAGACACCCTTAGAGCTTTCTTATTTTCAAAAATCATTTTATACTCGAATGGTACTTTCCAGCTTGACTCCTTTTTTTTTTTGATTGTACAACTACTGTATATGTTCAATGTGTGCATTACTGATGGCTAGTTAGTTGGTTGCATTTTACCTTATGCCAGCAACTAAGGCTATATCATGGCATACATTACTGAGAATGTGTAAATGTGACTGTCTGCTTTCTCAAAGTTTGCCTAAAATTTTGTTTGTTGAATCTAGTATCTTACTAAGTTACTATTTTTATCTGCCATGTTAGTTTACTTTTTGAGTGTAGCTGTTTCATTAAGCTTCTGTTGTGGTTTATTAAGTGATTATTAATGGCATTTGTATAAAAAGTCCTCCAACACATGAATGACAACAGTTTTCAAGAAAAATGATTTTAGTAGTACGCTATTTGTGAACACAAGATCAAATTACCTGTTGTTTGGTTATCTGAGATCTTTACACTTGCGTTATCAAATGGATCTGTAAGATATCAATAGATAAAATCACACACAATAATGAGTTTTATCATTTTTTGAGTAATGCTGTTTACATGTAGATGGGATTTGAGTTTAGGTAACAGGTAAAAGTCAGATGGCAAAAGCATTCTTGGGACCCATCTTGTGAAACAGTGTGGACTGAACCAGAACTAACGCTATGGAGCTTCTGTTGTGGTTTATTAAGTGATTATTAATGGCATATGTATAAAGTCCTCCAACACATGAATGACAACAGTTTTCAAGAAAAATGATTTTAGTAGTACGCTAGTTGTGAACTCAAGATCAAATTACCTGTTGTTTGGTTATCTGAGATCTTTACACTTGCGTTATCAAATGGATCTGTAAGATATAAGAAAAGAAGGATATACTTAAGATAATCTCAAACCAAAGGACAAGCAGAGAGGAAAAGTACACATGGAAAAAAAACAGTTTACACAATCATTTGTATCAAGAATTTGTTTAATTTCTATAAATTTTTTTTTTTCCCAATTATGTGGCACAGAACAAATTTTTACAGACTATATTTTCGGTTTTGTTTATTCGGATTACATAGCCTATGGATTCTTCTTCTCTGTTAGATTTCGTCTGGGCAAAATAGCTTATTATAAGGTGTCAAAATGTTACTCAAGATTTGTATCAACTCAGGCACCAGGAAGTTCCATGTTCTCTGTTTGGCCTGTGTGTTTACCACTTAGTTTTCCTTCTTTGGATCTAATTGCAGCTTATGAAGGGTAAGAGGCTGCTTCGTGGCCTAATTTGTTGTGGATCTGGCTTCTCTATGTTGGCAAGGGCTAAATACCAAATTACTTTCATCTGCATACTTGTCGGTCAGGTGGTTGGCAGTTCATCTTACTATTAGGAGCACTTTGTTCTCCTTCAGTGTTAAGTCTTGGTTCCAGATTCCTTGTCACTGTGTTGATTCACAACTTTCCACCATTTTCTGCTATTTTTCAAAGGGCTGCTGTTTTCTCACACCAATTTTGATGTCTGTCTTTTAGTTTGGGATTAAGAAATTTGGCTATTGTCTTCTGCAGCTGTGCGCAGTTCTCATATGAGAAATTCAATCAAAACACATGCAACAGAAATCAGAAATTCAACAAGTTCACTTTACATAATCTACCACAAATAGTAACCAAAAACTTTGCTTTGGTTGTGCAGAAAATGTTTCTGACTAAACTTTTTGCTGTTAAAATCAAACAGGAAATGGATGAGTCAGAAAAATCACGCACAATAATGAGTTTTATCATTTTTTGAGTAATGGTGTTTACATTTAGATGGGATTTGAGTTTAGGTAACAGGTAAAAGTCAGATGGCAACAGCATTCTTCGGACCCATCTTGTGAAACAGTGTGGACTGAACCAGCACTAATGCTATGGAACTTAGAAATGGTAGTGTGTTACCACAATAAAAATATTCTGTTAAGGCTTTTCTTTCTCAGTGAGGCTGAGAACTTTTTGATTGACCCTTTTACATGTCCTAATAACAATGTCAATAATATGAACAACGTGAAGGTCACTGTAGCGCTGATTTCCCCATAAGGTGGCAAGCTCAATGTGCTATGCACAAAAGACTACAAATGAACCAGTTTACTACATATTGAAGAAATGCAAGCAATATTATACAGATGGCACCATGGCAAACATTAACACATGCATGGGAAAAGATGGGGAATTTAGGAGGGACTGAAAGAGTTTCCTGGATTATAAAAGGTTTTCTGAAAGAAGTGATATTGCCCTAAGAAACAGATATATTCCAATGTTCAGCAGATTACTCGAAATGTTCAAGGTCAGTCTTCTAGATATTAATATTAAATGTTATTAGTACTATAATTAATCTTCAGCATAAAACAGAAAAAGCAATAAAAAAGTAAAAACATTCTTGCAAAGGCCTTTTATGCGATTCAGCAAATTCTTGGTTTCCTATATTTTTTTAATGAAATATCCTGACTCCTCTGCTCCTTGAACTTTTTCATGGAATCAGTGCACTTTACAAATATCATAAACACAGCATATCAAGTATGTTTGTATTCTATTTTCCATTTAATTAACACTACAAGAAACAGCTCAACAGATATGATGCAGGCCATGATAAACATATTTTTTATACTACCAAATCAAACTGAGATGACCATTCTCACTCACCTCTCAGCTTGATTTCACAAGGTGTATTGCTCTCGTCAGACTGAATCTTCTGACAAATGTATGATCCAAGGTTTTCGGAACTGACATTTGCAATGAACAGAACTACACTGTTTGTTATTGGAGTATAATATCCATATCCAGATAGGGGGATACAAAAGTGCTTTGTCCCCTGCCACTGACAAGTTAAGACATCCTCTGAAAATACAATAACATGGAAATTTTTTTATTTATCCTAAAAAATTAATTTTCAAAATCAGATATAGCTTATTATATTTATATTTACAGCACAGATATTGTAAACCTTTTTTGTTATACACAAATCTGATCAAAAAGGAAGATAATACCATGTAATAGAGGCCAACTGTTTCCAAAGGGAGTACCTCCCTTTTACAACTGAAAAAAGGTTAGTTTAGATCTTAGTCATTAAAAATGTGTTTTACCATTTTTGCATTTTCATAAAGCCAAATTACTTTTAATTTAAAATCTGATATTTTATTTCTTATCCCTCACAAAGAAAGCCTAAAAATGAAGCTGTGGTATAAAGTTCTGAGGGTCTAACAAAATAAAAATTCTTGAATTTTTTAAAAACTGATGACATTTAACTATAAGCTCTATGTACCAAATGCCGAGACACTGTTTTAACTGTTCTTGCAGCACTGGAAATAGAAAAAGTATGCTTATTTCTAATTCATATTGCAATACTATTTAGCTGTAACATGTAAATTATTTGTTTACATTACTGCTAATATCAAGCTTTTGTTGTAGTCCAAAGTTTTTTATTGTTTCAGCCAAATTTTTTCTTTGTTTTATTTTAGAAAATTACAAATAACTTTCACTAGAAAAGCGCAAGTATATGTGTATTTAAACTTGCCTGAAGTATTATCTACTATAAGGTATACTTCCATGCCAAAGTTCAAGACATTTCCATAAAGCAATAGCCAAGATCCCAAAAAGCTCAAATTAAAAATGACCTAAACATTAAGATGAACTTGAAGTTGGGCAAAGCGCAATATTTCTATCTCTGTCACATGAACTAAATATGACATAGGAAAATTATAGAGGTAAAAATTACTGATCAATTGCAATCATAAGTTTTTATTTATGTGCTGTTGCTGGTCTTATATGCCAAAGCATGAACTATTTCCATCTGATGTAGAAAAAAATACATTTATAAAATAAAGTCATACTTCGTTGATCACTTGAATTTATTCTCTGTATCAAGCTAATGCGAAAGCTGTCTTGGACAGGCTCATTTCCAAAGTTGCATGTCACGTTAACATGATTTAGTAAGTCTACTTCCCCAGGGCAGTCTGTAACCACAGCTGCAAAAAACACAAAAGCATTAACAAACCTTAACAAAAATGAAAGCTCGTCCTTATTTTTCTACGCATGGTTTTTCTTTCTCCTAAAATTAAAAGTTCAACTAGTTCAACTCAGTGCGCAATTGTCTTAAAATGACCATGTTTCATTATGAGCTTCTAATTTTCTTTTATTCAAAATTTAAAAAATGGAAGCCTCATGATCCCTTATCAGGCAAAATATGTACCCCAAATCTGCCTTTGCTGTGTTGAGTTTAAGATGCTCATAGATAAATATTTCAGCTCATCCCCTTGACCTGTACCTCTTACCCAAAAGAAGTTTCCTTAGGCAGTTGGTATAGAATGGATATGTTATTAGTCCATGTCTCACTTGAGAATGATTACTAAAAGAGAACTGGTAGGAAATTTTATATTTTTGCAGTATCAAATTCTGTTTATGCTGGCCATTACTGCTGTCACTGTTGCAATCCTGATGTAGATTTGATAATAATAACATGTGATTTATAGCAAATGATCACACTCATGAAGGAGAATGCTCTCACAAGGAGATATTGACAGCATATGAAGGACAAAAGGGGAAGCAGCCATGCAGACAAATAATAAAAGAAAACATGGAGGAATCAATGAACACACAGTAAGGATGTAGAATTGTAGATGGTTATAAATCTGAAGAGAATGACGAGAAGGTGGACTAGTCAATGGACTATAATCACAGGAAAAGATGGACACTGTAAGGATTGGCAGACCGATAACCCAGGTCTATACCACCCTACAAAGACAATGTGGAAAAATACTACAGTCCACTGGACAAAATTATTAGACAATACCACAGAAAGACAATCTGAACAATCAGTAAAAGAGCTTCAAAGATCAGCCTAGATGAGAAGGAACAGTAAGAAAAATTTGGTCTTGGAAAACCAACAACAAAAGGTCAAAGACTCATCACAGTCAATGCTCTGCATCCCCATAAGGAACTAAGGATGACAATATGGCACTCTAAAGATGGAGGCATAATTAAACTGACTACATTTTGATACCATTTAAAATCCAGCATAAACAGGGCTAAAACAAACAAACTCAGATGAATATACTGTGCACCTATCTACATCAGACTGTACACCACTGATCTGTTCATTTTCCTCCATCCTTACTACCTCCCCCGGGAATTTCTTCAGCTGTTTTACATGCTTGTGTATATACATCCACGTGCCAACGCAAAGACTGGCGCTTACCTGATTGCTGATATGATATACAAACTAGACGCCATTTGCCCGGATGCTCCCAAGTTAATCCTCTGGGACTTTAATCATTGCCAGTTTACCAGATACTCAAAAGCCATGAGCAATACATATCCTGCTCCACCATACAGAGGAACTCGGTTCTTGACCTTTGTTATGGCACTGTCCCTGGTGCTTACACAGCTCTATGCTTACCATCCCTTGGAGCATCGTACCATAACAGCATTCTCCTGGTGCCAGTGTATAAGACAGTGTGTTGGCTCTTTACACTGGTGGTGAAGACAGTTAAATGCTGGACAGAGGAGAGTATTATCCGCCTGCAGGGGTGCTTTGACTGCACAGACTGACAGGTATTTTATAATTCCAGTGACAATCTAGATGACTTAGCTGATGTTGTGTCTTCGTACATCACTTTCTGTGTTGACACAGTCATACCCTCCAAGGTAAATGTCATCTTTCCTAATAATAAACCCAGGGTAACGAAGGAACTAAAATCTATATTGAACAATAAGAAGCATAATTTTTATACTGAAACTGCTCACAACATACAATTAGCAAACAGGGAGGTGCGTGATGCCATTAGGGAGGCAAAAAAAATACAAAGATAAAGCTGAGTTGCAGTTCAATAGCAGCGACCTTAGGGCAGCTTGGCAAGGTATTGAAAACATGTCCTCTGTCAATCGCAAGGAAAACGCTCTTAAAAAAAACAGTATCATTTGCAGGCATTGATGAGTGTGATCTTCTCAACCTGCTTAATTCTTTTTATGCCTGCTTTGAGATGCATGACTTCTCTCACAAAATTTCCACACTAAAGCAGTCTCTGGTCCCTGAGAATGGCTTAGTGATTGCCAAGTCCTCTGTCAACGATCTCTTGAGGCTAGTAAATGTTAACAAGGCTCCAGGTCCAAACAGAATCTGTGGGCGCACCCTTCATTATTGTGCCGAATAACTTAGTGGAGTTGTGCAACATCTACTCCAGCTGTCTGTGGATTTTGGTCACATTCCTGATATTTGGAAACTTTCACATAATGTGCCTGTCCCTAAAATCACTAGGCCCAGTCAACCCGACTTCAGACCAGTCACTCATACGTCAATCATCATGAAATCACTTGAGAAAATTGTAACGAGTGAGGTTATGACTGCTGTTGATCAACACCTTGATCCGTTGCAGTTTGCCTAGAGCTGAAAAAGGTGTGGAAGATGCTAAGATGTTTATACTAAATACTCTGTACAAACACCTGGAGAAACCCACAGTTCATGCCAGGCTTCTCTTCGCAGATTTTTCTTTTGCTTTTAACACTGTGCAGCCTCACTTATTAGCGGAGAGTCTAGTTTCAGACTTCCATTTTTTTAACAAACAGGCATCAAAGAGTTTCCCTTAATGGTCTTCTCTCAGATCCAGTACAGGTTCCCCTCAAGGCTGCTGCTTGTCTCCACTACTGTTCATACTGTATACTAACAGTTGTAGAAGCACTACAGATAGGAGTTTTTTGGTACAA
>SRHC01002697.1:0-43171 GCA_004794325.1 Pomacea maculata
TTCCCGAATTCGTACGTGGACACAAAGTTGGGCTCTAAACACAAAATAAAACAACATTGTACTTGCTCCTCTTGTCTGTCAATATCGAGTTTCATGAACAAAGCAAATACAAAAATAGCCTACATAGAAAATCAAAGGGACGGTTTCCCATTTATATCAAAAGCAGAGGAGGGAACTCTGGAAAATATGCTAACAAATCAGTTTAGCATATCTCTAACTTTCAGAATATTTTAGCTACTATATCACACTTCTTTATAAGTTTCAGAATGTTTTAGCTACTGAGTAAAACGGACCGTTTAGCCATTTTGAATTCATCTGCTCCGTGCGCAGAATCGGGGACGGTCCGATCTTGCGGTTGATGGCGGGGTCTCTGGCCAGGATGTCGATGACGGTGGCGGCGTAGAGGTCGCCGTTGTCTGTCATCAGAGCTGTCGTGTTGTGGCGGGGGTCGTAGGGGCAGATAGCACGCCCAGAGAACTCCTCTGTGACATCACTCAGTTTCTCGGCCTTCAATAAAGAATTCCGCATAAGAACAACAGTTTAATAAGATTGTGCATCCAAAGCTTGGATTAAGACGGAAGGAAAGACAATAAATACATGTATTCATATGTCCTGCTTTAGATTTATTAGACGAGTTAATTAAAACATGAAAAAGCAGACCAGAAAAATGTCACAGTCGATGATGAATACACTCACCGTTCTCCAGGTGCAAAGAGGATCAAAAGAGTTCGTGCCGCAAGCAAGCACACGGTTCCCTCGATGCAGCAATAACACGCGCAGAAAGTTGTGGCAGCTCTCCTGAAAAGAAGATAGAAATGTTTGTCAAAGAAACAGCAAATTACTTTCATGCAAACACTATTTAAAGCACACTTTTTCTTCTATGTACACTAAGTGGAGTTCTGTTGTATGTTGAACTTTACGCAGTGTCTACAGAAGGTAACCTTTTGCACACACCAGAGCTGTAAGAGGCTCATTTAACAATGAAAACTCTATTTTTTAGTAAGCTGCTTACCACTTCTAATATCTACGAACACATTTTTTAAATAATAAATAAAAATAATAATAATAAAATTTGTGAGAGTCGTAGAAGATCTGCGAAGCTAGAAATGGGTAGAAACGAAAATTATTATATTTACATCTGTTCAGATGTTAGAATTCAGCGGAGAAAAAAAATGGAGAGAAAACTTTTTAAAAAAAAAAGAGAGAGAAAAAAAAAATAGGAAAGAAAGCTAAAGGAACAAGAAGCATTGTACAGAGTCTGTCTAACACATGACTGGGTACAGTCTGTCTAAGCATTGTGTAGAATCTGCACTGATGTTCTCTGATAATGAGACTAGGCGCTTGGGGTTTTATACAATGTACTCGTGCACTTACCTCAGGTTGGCCTGTGGACAAACATTTTCCTGTAGTGTTGGAGTTCGAACTCCAATCTGCGACCTCCAGCTCCGATAGATTATCGAGAGACAGTCGGAAAAGGATGTCCTTTCCGCCCACCAGAACCTGGTCACGTGACTCATCCAGCACGAGCTGCGTGTAGCCCACGAGGCCATTGTGTTGAAAATTCGACGTCTGACTTAGCAATTCTGAAAGAAAAGGAAAATGACAAAGATGGCGTTAATCATAGAGTCTGAGGACTGCGTGGTGTACACTCTTGCCACACAACTAGTTTTAGCATGTGAAAATAAGACAATTGGGCTTCAACGGTACAAACATCTGCACTTTCATGAGAAGAAAACATTTGTACAGTCTTCAAACTGCGTAGTGTGACAGCTAACAGTAAAGTCTGAGAAAGCATGGCGTCTGCAAGATGAATTCAAAGACTAAACACTAGTACGTGTGTGTGTGTTCACCCGTTCTCTTTTTTTCTTGCGCACGAGAATATGTATGTGTGCTTACCTGACAAAACACAGTCATTCCACAACGCTTGAAACATCACAACCCAGGCTACCGTCAAGGTAGAACACACAACAGAAGGAAACATTTTCACAACGCTGATCACTGAAAGCTTCGAACTATTTAAACAACCTCTTGAAAATATTTGCAGTTCAGCCGTTCACATTAGCTTCAATATTTCTATCAATCTCAACTTTTCATAGATGGTTTGTCTTTGTAAATGTGCCCGACTCGTAAAATACAGAGTTCACCCAAGAAATGTTTCTCGCTAACATGACATGGCCAGCCACGTTGTATAAATATATGGTAGATGTGCAGGCATCACAGCACTTTGAGGACATATCCAGCTCTGACTCGATCACAAGAAACAATACAGCATCGTCAGTCTGAGGGGCTTGACGACAGTCTTTGCACATGTATCCAGACATTCACGAACACACGGACTTTTCATTTCTGCTGCAGCTGGTTAGACATTGGTCACAAATATACAAGCCAGCTGCGGGGAGGCTCTTCTCCCTCACGACCTACACAGACTGAATGGCACGACGATGACCGCGCTGGGCATTCACGCCGCCAAGCCAGGAGGATCTGACCTAAGTACGAACATGTCACGACTCTTACCCAAGTTTGCCCGTGTGGGTGCCAGAAACACACTCCTTCACGTCATCAAGGATCGCCAAGTGCCTGAAGCCAAGCTCTGTAGAGAAAACCGGAAGCTGTAATATGCGGAAGATCACCGCTTGGCCCTTCGCGACACTTCAGGCCAATTCAGCGCCATTCACTTAGATGATGGGGAACAGATATGAATGAACCATTTGGTGACGTCTACGGATCGGTCACGTGACCATACAGGAGCGTTTTCTTGCGGGGAAATGCTATGTGACAGAAGGTAAAGTGAGGCCCGGAAGAGACCAATCAAACGCTTCCTGTGAGGGTCAGGTGACAGGAACTGGTCAAATTCCGCTCGTTTCTGTTTTCACAGACGTAAAGGTGTGAAGTGCGTAAAACAGAAATGCAAATGATCGCCTCCCTCACCCTACGCTGTGGCGCACATAAAGAGCGGGGGTGGGTGGGTGGGGGTGGGTTGATACAGGTGGAGGGAGAGTGGGAGGAAGAGAAAGGTTTGTGTGTGCGTGCGTGTGTGTGCTATTAAAGTGACAGACTATGATATGCGTATGTTGTTTCACAAGTCAGCAATGAAGCAAACAGGCTGCGCAGTTTGAATGCGTGCTGGGCTGTGACGTCTGCAAGTACGTCATCAGGTAACGCAAATATGCTGTGACGTCTGCCTGCATGTTGACGCTGTGGTGTGTAAGGATCGTCAGCAATGACGACAAACAAACTATGACGTCTGCGTGCGACACTCCATCTCCATCAGTAGGTGTAGAAATAAATCAGCTTAGACTTAAACTCAATGATAAATCATTATTTAATTATCCAGACAATTCTATTGATTATTAATGAAAAGGAAGGACGTGTGGTCACGTGTATTTTGAGTGAAGGAGTGAGGGAGGAACGTGTTCAGACGCACGTCCACATGAGAAAGTCCGCGATGCGCGGCATCACATTCCCTGAAGTGCTCCCCCGAAGACTCCTAGATTCGATCTCGCGCTCCTCCATGTTGGCGAGGCTTTCTCAGCCCCCGGTGACGATGCTGGTGATGGTCGAGTGTTTACTGCACCTCGTGTCTGCGGCTAGGAGTGAGCGAGGACTTACGGCGTGGGAATGTGGCCCACGCTGTGACTTCACCGCGCAGGTCTCTCAGTTGGTCTTAGGGGGATTCTACTTTCTTGACCCTCCTTTGCGTTTTCAATGGGTTACACCTTCTTTTGTCTACTATCACAGCTGCGAAATGATTGTATTATAACGTGTGTACGCCAGTTTGAAAAAATATTCACTCCCACACATACACTTGAAGTTATAAAGACATCTGACAGAACGCAGAGAACTGCTATCATACTGCACAGTTTATATATATAGTTTGAGATATATATACACACACGGACCACTTCCACCTTGTTATCTATTTGTCATGTTCTTAACAAGGACGCTTTGCTAAACAGATGAACTGTCAGTTGTGTGTGTATGTGTGTGTAAGAGTGTGTGATAATGTAGGTGTGTCCTAAAAAAGATTGCATGTTGTTTACTTTCCTGTGATGCACAGTCTATTTATTTTGTAGTTTTGTTTTGTTTTTTTGTTTTTTTTTTGTTTCGTTTTTCTGTGTTGTGTTATTATTTTTGTAAATGAGCACACTTCTCGGGAGTAATTGCCTACTCAGACTGAGCTGGTCATTGTCATTGACACCTAATCACTTATTTTGACCTCATTTCTGCAGTGCTGCTACTTTCCACGCTTAAGAAAGGGTAATGAGAAGGATAAAGAAAAGAATAACCTACAGAGAAAATGGTTGAATATCGAGGAATGGTTGAATAGAAGAGGCCCTCTCTGACATGAATGAGACAGACTTTCTTGTCATTGACGTGTCACAGTTACCCACAGAATGTCTCAAGTGTCTGACAGTTATCCTTCTTCAACTTTACCTAGCTTTGAAATCGCTCTCTGTGTCATTTTTATATTTCTTGCCGTTACAACCCTACATGTAAATACTGAGACAGACATGAAGTGGCTGTAGTTACTATGAACTACACGAGGTTTAGCACAGGATGCTTGATATTTTCGCGGTCTCCTCCCCCTCCCCTAGTAACTAACGTCGCCTGACTGCGCGTCGTAGTGGTTGACGGTGATGTAATCTTCCAACGCCGACTCTCACGCCGCCCTCAAACGGCGGAAGTGATCACATGTTTCACACGTCGCCCCAGGAGGCAAAATACACTGGCCACGGCCTGCGGTCAGCAGACATTCCGACATCCCACTGGACCGTTGACTCAGGTCACGTGGTCACGTCATTCTCGGTGATGAGAGAGACTTGTCTCCTGTAATAGTAATAACTTTTCTGTAAGTGTTAGTCTCGGCTATCCACCTGCCTTGGACGGGTACGGAGCTCGTCTTTTGATTAGCTGGTGTGAGGGGAGCTGTGGGGATGACAATAACGGTGAAATGATAACGCCGACGAAGATCTTGCTCCAGTAGCATGAAGTGAACTGACTTAAATTTATTTCTCCAGCGGCATTTAGGTCCGAGTCGCCAGGACCAACAGGTACCCCTCCCTCTTCCCACATCCTTACATCCGGGTTCGTCAGCTTCGACCTTCCGAAGCTGTGGAAGGCTGACAGAGCAGGTCGGCGCCAGACTTCGGGGCGAGACCTCACTCAGTTGGTGTTTCCCGTCTCTCTGGCACCGGGTGGCAGCTTGCAGACAAGCTTTATGACCTCAAGCGACTCAGCGTCTACACGAGGTCACAAACTCGCTCCCTATCCCCTCTCTCATCCCGTTTCAGTTGTTACGAGGCTCACGGGTCAAAAGAAAGGGTCAGAAAACAAGGCACATGCGTAGACTTGGGGTCGGCACGTGCACGGAGTGCGCACACACGCCCTCTGGTAGCGGACCGGTGTTGTTTCTGTCAGGTATGAAAGAAAAGTGCGTCTGTTTGTGGAGCCGAGCGTCGCCCTCCGGGCCGCGAGGAAAGACAGTTCCCAGAGGGAGGTACTCAATGAAAGTCATTGACAAACAAAATAAGTGCAAGTCTTTCTTAACTGGGCTGAGTCCTCGTCCGTGGAGGCTGGCAAAACGTCACTCACATCTAGGTGTACGATGTTCTCACTCACGTTACATCGAGTACTCCACGTCACACCGAGTATTGCATGTCACACCGAGTAATGCACGTCACACCGAGTATTGCATATTTCTAGAACCAGAAACTAGTCTACAACAATTGCTTTTTCACTTAATCTCACCCAACCATACCCACGTCTTTCTAGTTAATACATTACGGCTAGTTACCAATGAATTTTATTTATGTCTAATTTATAAGATGGCTCCGTGGGCAGAAAACTCACATTCACGCACGAGTACGCGCACACAAACACGGACACACACACACACAAAAGAAAGAAAAAAAAATTGAAGCAGCTGATACCTTGACACCTGACCCCACTTGCGACCTCAGACTTCCTAACCCCGGCAGCATCCACCGCCCGGCTCCCCTCCAAGGACCGAGTCAAATTTCTGTTTTTAATGAGCTTCGGGGCTATCGGCAGCCTCCAATTTAGCCACGTTGTTAAAACTGTCCCCACAAATACCCCGAGAGACAATCCGCCTACTTCCACTCGCATCCTGTACCTCATTCTGCGTGCGACTGTGCAAGTGTGAGAGAGAGTGTGTGCGCGCGATATCAGGTGCATGCGTTCATCTTTTCTTTCCTGAAATTCAAATAAATGAACACAACATGGCGTACCTGCCAAATACATTACGAGTTAGAGGCTAGTTTAAAGTCTCACATACTGAAAGAACAGCAAAGGTAGTCTGCGCCGTCAGACCAACGTAAAATGCATCTACGTTGCGGGGCTAAGATACGTTGCCTGTTTCCACTTTGTCTGGAGAAACACTGCGGTTCTGTCCCTGGTAGGTCTGTTAATGATTCACCTGAGTGTGCTGGCTGCCATCAGCAAAGCCTGGTGCACCTGCTGCGGGCTTTCTGCCTCAGTTCACGAGAGGTCGAGCGGCGAGACAACGCGAGACAACCTCGAGGCTCTACTGACAACTACGTGGTGCGGCGGGCGGCTGATAGCTCGTGGGAAGGGCAGGCAGGGAGGGGGATCTGGTCTCGCCTGTCTGGAAACAGACCTTTAATTGGCTCTACGTGGAAAAGCCTACAGGATGCGAGTTGGCAAACTCTCTAAAGATTTTACCCAAACACTTCAGTCTGCAGTCTACACACAGTTTTCATGTTTGCGTGCGTGCTTCAGTAAATAAGTGATGTTATGTCGCACAAAGACGAACAGAACGGTGTAATAAAAATGTAAGAATATATTTCATGTTTACATCTAAAATCGAAAGGTTTACCCTCTCATTTCCTTCTTTCGAAGCCATCTGGAGAACAAAGTGATCATAATGTTATTATATTCACGTTTCTCGTGCGTTGAGGAACGTGCGGAGAGAAAAATATTGATACTTATAATTCTGAAGCAAGGGAGGAAACTCGATAGTGCATCGCCTTCAACCCTTCAACACGAGGCTCATTAAGTCCCCTGATGCCGTGCGCTCGCTGCGTCTCGGGTTCGCAGTAATGGCGACAGCGGCGTGAGAAGTCCCCGAGCACAAACATGCGGACATGGCCGCGCCTTCCGCTCTCTGGATTATGCGCGTGCTGAACTTGACGGGTCAAAGTACTGGTCAATCTTCTCTGTCAATTCCTTCCCTAATAGAGTTGTCGCGGCTAATCTCCAGAGTAAACATTACAAACATCCGGAGAAAGAAGGGGGTGGGGAGGTCTTAAAAAAAAATGATGGCTTGAAGAAGGATCAGCTTTTATTTTTCTCTCTCACGCAAGCGAGAAAAATGATGAGCACGTTGGTCTTGGCCAGACTTGTGACATCCGATAGTTCATCGTTCAGCAGAGGTCAGGTCAGATAATCGTTTGTGTCCACATCGCGACACGACGTTTATTTCCCCTTGTGTATGCCGGGTCGGCACAGGCGGTACTTCCGGTGCTTCGTCATCAAACTGTAAGGACATGCGCAGTCGCTAGCAAATGCTATTGTGGGTGAGTTTGCTGATGGGCAGGTTTCAGGTCTGGGAAGTCTACAGGTAGGCTTCTGCAGTAGTGTCATGTGACTTCTCAGATCAAACTCATTAAGAGATGGCGGTAAGGTGAAAGAGGAGCAGCTTGGTGAGCTGATAGCAAGTGTTTTAATCTGTGTTACCATCAAAATCCATTCCACGGACAGAATGAGCATCATGTAAAGGACGGAGTGGAGAAAGAAAGAACAAGCTGAAATCTTTAAAGTCGGTCAACTTTGCCGAAGCTGTGATTATCTCTCTGTTATCTCACCTGTCCACCTACACGTCCATAAATTCTACTTTCACTTTCCGACTCCAACTTCATGAATTTCAAACAAGCAAAAATGACTTTAAAGAAAGACAGACATATGTGGTGCACCATTCAACACTCCACATCTATAACTCTCTTGCGTTGTTACTCGATTACCTCCTCACCGCACGTGAGTTTGTTCTTTCTTTCATCTGTCACGCGCTCTTTATTCTTAGGGGCCTCTTGAACCCACTTGCAGCGCCGACTCCACTAAACCACTTGCAGAGAAAACTGCCAGTTAGACAAACGCAAAGAAAACAAAGGACAGATCGGAGAGAAGAGGGTGCCGTGCACGTGGCAACAAAGTGGAGAGCCGAGTCTAGACCGGTCTACTGAGGTCTCCCTCTCTCTGATACCCGAGTACCTTCACGCTCTGTAGAAGTGCGCAGCCAAATTTGAGATTCACATGATTGTTTTGAAAGGAAAAAGGTAAATCGACAGACAGACATACAGGCAAACGGGTAGGACAGACAAATTATATATATAAGAGAGAGAGAGAGAAAGAGAGCAATTGTTTTGCCGTATCTGCCAATCTTGTCACCAAACTTTGCATTACCATGTACATGTGGCGACCAAACGCCAAGGAAATATAAAGAAGGGGATAAGGGCGATGTGGAAGGAAGCACAAGAAGCCACTTTACGTCGTAAAGACGTACACGTGGCGTAGATCTGAAAACTGTTACTTTGCCGAAACACTCGGTCCTTACAACCGAAAAGGTCGGGTGTACAGTACCAGAGAACTGCTTTGAGCTAAAGAAAGGACGGGATGAAGGGGGAAAAAAAAGACCAGACAGAAAGCGGAGGAGAGACGGGGGTAGAGAGAGACAGTGAGAGGGGAGAGAGAGAGTTCACCTAATTTCTTTAAGAACACACATTTTGTTGCAAGGTTGGCCCTGTTGGCCCTCCCCATACATCAATTTCCACGTCAGAACTGCACTCGTTGTGGTGTCTCTTACTGTACTCACATTCTTTTTACATTAAGCACTGATCACGTGATGGAATAATATTATTATGATTACTGCACAAACATTTTCAGAACCTTCTCTGACCGTCTCAGTCTTAGTCTTTCCCTCTTTTCCTGCCCTTGCACCTGTGCGGGTACTATCACAGCTTTCTCAAGGTCCACAAGCACACACGGCATGAATGAAGCCAAGTTTTATATTCCGTGCAAACTGTAAGGAACACACAAAAGCTTTGAGACCCGCAGGTAAACTCGCTGATCCTCCTTCAAACTTGACGACAAAAATCTGCAAACACGTGCGCGGCTCTTGGCGGCAGGACAGTTCCGTGGCTTGACCTCTTTAGCTCCCTCGCCACCCTCGGTCCTTCCAGGTCACAAGCGCAAAACAAACTAAATAAGAAAGTCCTCGAAACAGGAGGATGTGCTTGTCTTAACCGAATAATGTTGTAATGGCGCCACACTAATCAGAGAAAGCAGGGTGTTCTGTGCTTCTTCAGCACGGCAACAGTTGGGCAAACAAGAGAGTTGAAGAGGTATTTGAGGTCAAAGGAGAATTTCGCTTTTCTGTGAATTTTGATCGTGCTTCAATTTCTCCCTATACGAACACAGAGCCAGAACCGATCTACTCGCTTTGTTTACTAAACCAGCTTGTGCGTAAAGCGTCTCACAACCGATCAGTCCCAGTACCTTCTGTTAACAAACAAAGAAAATAAAAAGGAAAGAAAGCCTAAAAGCTTGTTTCAGAGACAATTCGATGAAAGACTCAGCCTTCGGAGGTGAAGGGGGCGGGGAAAATGCTGGGTCGCTGGGACGGCAGAAGTCGAGTTTTACTGCCCATTACCCTTGCAGGAACCTTCTCCAGCAAACTGGAAACCTTCCCACACAGACATTCATTAAAGCGGCTCCGAGACTTCCGCTCACAACACCTACGGCGAACGCTTGAGTGAACAGAGAGTAAACCAAGTGTGACCACTGTACACTGCCTTTAATGCTCGTCGTCTAACGCTTTCCGACAGGCTAGTCAGGCGTTCTCTTCCGACGACTTGACTGATGTCACTGGAGACGGGGGCAGACATGGAGAAAGAGGTGGTACACACATGCGCTCATGCGTACATACATGAATACAAAGATTAACATGAATACATACACGCAGATGTTGCCCCGCTTGATGTGTGTGAGATAAGAAAAAAAAACTGTTTTGTCAGTCAAGGGTATTCTAGTCAAGTATCACTACAACAGGTTTGGTAAGTGCGTACAAAAACTATTATCTTGTGTGTCAGCGCCTGCGTTTGTGTGTTTGTGAATAAAACAAATGATATACTGTCTTCTTTATCAGTTTTTTATGCGTTTACATTTTTTTAATTCTATTAATTTTCTGCACTCATGATTGTTCATAAATAAGGAACTTATGTACATTTTTTAACTTGTTTGTAGTCAAGGGGGAAATAATAAGTTGAAACTGAAAACCATGATCGGCATGCCTGTTCACACAAAATTAAAAGTGGACATCTCTGACTCTCTTTCCATGAGTTTGGACTATGCTAATAGTTTGTGAAATGGCACAGGTTGTCCTAAATGTTTGTATTGTGCTAATGTTTGGGTTGTGCTAATACAGACATAGTGCTAAATATTTGTAGAGAGATGTCTCTTCGCCTTACCGGCTCGAGGGGTTAGCTCTCTGTCTTTGGTCATTGTGTTGAACTATTTGATTGTCTGGGACCTTTTGAATGTCATCTGCAGCCCTCTATTGCCTTCTATTGCCTCCTATTGCCTCCTCTGTCTATTGCCAGAAAGCTTTCAGATGGTCGGAGAGCAGACCAACCAGTCGATGGAGTGTCTATCATCTCTACTTAGTAATCATGTAGACACCAGTCTGCGAGTGATTTGATTTCTCGACATGACTATTCTGAGTATTATAGTTGATCCACTTTCATGACATTAATAATGACCGTAAATAAGAAGTACGAGCTGTGAAACTGCAATTCCTAATCATCTTCATCTGTGCAAGGAATCTACATCACTGCACCGCCATTTCTTGGACTTTTGTGATCAGTTCATTTGGTACTCGTGCTAAAAATAAACATAAATGTGTCGTTCGCCATATAATTTTCTCAAGAAGATTACAGCAGTGTTTCGTCAATTCATAAGGTACCAGAGAAAAGCGATATACATCAGCAAATGGATCTGCAATGCATGAAGGATAATGACAAATCGAACTTGTGTCGAAAGCACTTTATCAGTGGATGTGCACAGCTTCCCTTCCTGTGGTATGTGAACTCATTATTGTTTTTCAGAGAAGTATTCCGCAGACTGTTCTATAAGAAGCAAAATATAATTGTTGCTTTTTAAGTCATAAGCTTGCCATTAGGGCTAGGTATAATGCTATCTTCACGAACTTGATGATGATAATGACGATGGTGATGATGATTATTAAATGTTTGGATTGTATTCATGTTTGGACTGTACTAATATTTAGGCTGTGCTACATGCAGGACGTCCTGGCAACCACCGATGAACATAGCGATCTTCACAAAGTAAAGGTGATTACGATAGCAAAAACTTAGCTGAATGAGGGGGAATTTGCAAGACCGACTTTCTTTCACCCCATCCCTTTCCCCGTCTTTCCGTGGATAAACGGGTGGCTTTCTCCACAAGCAAGAGTGGCGGCCACTGAGGAAGGCATTCAGGAGAAGCTCCCCAGGACGGTTGTTGTCGCCGCCCCCACGACAGCCGTTAACACTCGCGATTGTGTTAGGGGCCAGGTAGGGGCCAGACTTTTGTCCTCCATAAAAACTAACCTCCGACAGGTTTAGCCTTGACCACCAGCACCTTTCTTCCCTCATGTCTGATGTCAAGCGGGCGATAACCATGTTAAGGGGGAGTGCCGATGTTGTAAAACAAATTGAACGGCACAGTCATTGTGGTAAATGGTGCTGGTGTGCTGAATGCTGGCGAACGTGAGGGAATGCCAGAAATATGGAAGTGTGCAGCGAGGGTCATAGTTCGTGAGATATGAGCAGCATGGTTTGAATGAACTGACTTCCTTAACTCAATATCTCAATCCAAAGCTTTGGGTTTTGTAGGTCTAAGAATGCAATAACAAGCATTGAAACTCAGCGTTAACATATTAATATTTATATAAAGCAGTATGTAAAGCTGTTTGAGTATGGCAATATTTGTTACATCATATATACCACAAAAGTGGCTTAGGAACCAAGAGCCAAGAAGGCAAGGATGGTGGGCTTCCTTCGCCACTGCTTAACACAATTTGTTTCACTTGTGTTGTTTTCATAACAAATAAACAAAGTCAATTATCTTACACTACTTCTATTTACATTCTCCGTGGAGAGATAAACAACACGTCTTGACAAGTCCATCCCGCCGCCTCCATCTGTCCTCCAATAAGAATGATTGTTCTAGCGACCAGAGAAACCACCCACAGTGCTGTGCGGCAATTTCTTCAAACAGGCCACAGACACTTCCGGCATTCCAGCCAACCAACAGGTACTTCCGGGATTCAAGCGAACCAACAGCCTTGCCCAGGAAGATAATCCGGAACCAGGGACTGGGAGGTTTATCAGACTGTGGGAGGTATCCCACACTGGTGACAGGGACACCCACACCATACACTGTCAGGAATCTCGGACAACCGTGAGTAGCGTGAGGCCCTCGCAGGCCGTGGCTCTGGTGGGAAAGTACTCCACTCGTCAGCGGAAGTCAGTACAGACAGATACGCTAGGTGATAACAGCTATATTAAACGAGGCCATTTCTACGCCAAGCTTTCAAGTGATCGTTTGAAATGAGACCATCAGGGTCCAGCCCCTGCTTTCACGCACGTCAGACTGGAGACGAGCGTTGACCGCGACTACTCTCCCCCTCCCCACACACACACGCATCTCTCCCGTGTGAAACTGTGGTGCGAGGACGAGAGATGAGTGTGCGATAAGACTGGCCTGGGTCCTCCTACCCTCTGTCATTTGTCTGTCAATGGCAGACCCGCTAGCTTGCGTGAAATTTGTTCTCCATCTACAAAGGACAGTCGTGAAAATCCATTCACCAGTGCCCTTCCGCTGAATGGCGGAGTTCTCCACTGGCGACTACCTCTATGTACTGTGTATTCCCCACCCAGTTCTTCAAACACAGATGCACAGGTATGAGAAAAGTGGAATAACTAAAGAAGACAAGCAGGTCTACGTTACATCATAAAATGTTACACCTGTAAATGTTTGTATGTTTCCCAGACGGAAAGAAGTGCATTCACCGAGGGGGAAATAATACCACACCGAGCTTTTTTCAATCATTAGCACAAAAATTACATCCGACGTCCGTTAAATATATAATGGGAAGCCATCAGTTAGCAATGATAACATTATTCTGTGTGTGTGTGGTAGGGGGGAGGGATGAGTGTTTGTGTGCAGACGAATGAAAGAGGGAAGAAACACAAAGGACAGACGCAAACACATAAAGAAACCGATAAAACCAGCGGGACTTGGCCGGGTTGAAATTATCTTTCTCTCTCCTCCTGGTGGTTTAAGTGTGTCTTCCAGTTTCCCGGAATCTTTTCTTCCTGCTATCAGTTTCTAATATATGTGAATGTTCCACACCTTCCTATAGAATCTGTTGCCGCGAAAGGGGGAGTCGTGCAAGACAATAGCCAAACAACGCAGGAGCAGAAAAACATTTCATACAAAGCACAAAACATGAGCAGCGACAAAGGATGACACGGAAATCTGGTGAAAGAACAGTCTGTGTTTGAACGAGACGGAGAACAAAAGAGGAAAGAAGGAAAAAAGGAAGAACTAAAAAGATGGTTGAGAAAGGGAGGCTGAGAGAGAAGTGTGGTCCATTAAACAGAATATAAAGAAGACCCCTGTATCATAGTTACCAACACAAATGCCAGTCTGCTGGCAATAAATCATATTTTACTGTTTTCCTCCCGCCTGCAGGAGAGAGTAGCGAGGTCGGCGTGTTCATGGGGCTCCGCGCTGTGCTCCGTGCATCAAGACTCAACCATCGAGGCGAAGGATGGAGACCTTTTAATTTATTGCCTCTAGTGTCATGCTTTTTTTTTTTTAGCTGATTCATATCCGCCCTGGAGATGCTCTACTGCGAAGGTTTGTAATTAGTATTTAGCCATTTACTCTGTCAAATGTGTGTGGGAATGATATGATTTGTTTTGTTTTTTTACTTCTCCAGATGTCTACCTTTCTGTCTCAGCATTATTCAAATCAGCAAAGGCAATCTGTAGTTAATATTTGGATAATCTATACATAATACATTTTATCGTTTGTTACTATTTCATTCATTTTTTAATTTATTTATTAGAAATCACTGACATCGAATATTTAAACGGGACAAACTGTCTTTTTCCGCCTTATGAAAATCGTTGTTCCCTTTGTCCATTATTCTTTTCAAGCCACCAACTGCCTCTAAGTTTAATCTTTTTTACAACTATAATGTCGATGATAACAACAGACGACAACAGCGTGGCTTGTCATACAGTAAGAAATCTTAAACCACTATACAATCTAAACCACTCTACGGTAGCCTTCATACTTATACCCACCCACCTGTCAGGAGAAACAAGCACTGCCACAAGATTTCAGATTATGTCAAATAGCCAAATAAAATATTATTGATTAAAAAATGAAAACAGAAAGCCGTTGGTCCTTCAGACTACATTCCATTGTCAGCAGTGAGATGTCAAACGTGGCGATGTTAAGGTTGCAGCTGCCTCACACAACACCTTCTCCACATGTTTGCCACAGACAGCATGCAATGCCATTGTGTGCCATGCATGCCACTTTAATCTCGCACACAGTTCCAGCTGGTTTCCACATCGTTAGACTAGTGATCGGAAGGACAGAAACAAGGGACGTCACTTCTAAGCGAAAGAACAAAAATGTTGGCGGCGTTGGCACGAGGCGCCGGGAACTCTGTGGCAGAGAAATGCGCTGCCCTTGGCGAAGATGCCAGATAAAAATAGGTTTCCTGTCTGCGAATCCGACCAGGAGAACGAAAAGCTGTTGCCTTGAAGTCGGTAACTTGTACAGACATGCAGCCTTCACCGAGCAGCAACTCGATGAGGTCAGCGGGAACAGAAGTGACAAACCAGAAGCTGGTCTTCGCGCCATCGAGAGAATCAGTTCAACCTGTACTTATGAGCATCTAAGGTCCTCCCTTCATGAACAAAGCTAGTATTATTTAGAAGGAAACATGTTGGGAAGGGAGGTAGGGTGGATCTCATTCGAGTACTTCTGTCAGTCTTGCGATTTCTCTCTCTCTCTGGCAATCTAGTGACTGAAACATTGTATGTTGTGATTACAGTTGTGAGATAGGAGTGGTACGATCGTGGATCTGTTTATTTCAGTTTCAGAAAAAAAATGCTTTTCACAACTTTAGAAAGGATCAATTAAATGAATTCGATAACGACAAATTATTCATGGATCTATGTTCTTTTTCAGTTATAAGTAACAAGCACCATGGGACCTGTTGGCAGAACCTGCTTTCTTGTAAAAGTCAAGACGCTGACAACACGGTGTTCTCTATCGTCTGATCTTACCCACGGGCTTCTCTCACTTTGATCTTTAATTGTTCCTACATATTTTAACCTCTCTCTTTCTCTGAGTGAGTGAGAGAGAGAGACTTTCGTACCCTCCCTCTCTCTGTTTAGAATTTTCTCTCACTTTTTGTTACATATTTCTCTTTGTTTTCCATTCGTTCTCGCCACCTGTGTGTGTTTGTGTGCGCGTGCGCATGTGAATAGTATTAAAGTGAATTTATTGCCTTTTAAAGTATATTCGTGTGGACCTTCATGTGTTAGTGCAAAGCATCCTGAGCCCACCTTGTGTCGTAGCAACATGTTTTTTCTTTATTTATTTAATCCCTCTTTTCATCATACGATGGAACCGGCAGTATTTGTTGTTGCTCACACTCTTCTTTTCTTGCTTTTATTGTTGTTATTCCTATTTGTTACTACAGTTATTCTGGTTATTAACTGCAGTAATTTCTTCAACAACTTCCGGCGAATATCGTAGACTTGTCACGTGACTTGCTTGTTGCCTTATCTTTTCTCTTATCTCTAAAATGGCTTAACTGCCACTTCTGTCGGTCCTAGGTTAAACCCTCAGAGTGTAATATTGGCATGAATGTACCCTGACAGCAGTCACATCTGTTGTCTACCCGACTCAAAACCTTGTCCAACGCCCTCCCTTCGCCGCAAGCGGTTCTCTTCGCTCATTCAAAAAGCTGTTTTCTTCGTCGATTCACACGTTCCGAGAAAGATTCTCGTAAGAGGCTTAAGACCGAACTGTTGACATGCACCTCCGTTCCATGAAAGTCGTGTGTATGTATAGTAGGTGAGACTATTATGCTGGACGTGCGGGTACAAAAGAGTTAATAAGAAATGGGACTCACTCACCTCTACGGTTTTAGTGAATTATAGAAGAGAAACCTTTTCTCTTATTATTCCTTTTTCTAATGTTTCGACAAACAACTCCATGGCATCTCTCTATCGTAAGTTGGCTTCTAGCATTACAATGACAACATCACCTGTGATCTTGAATGGTAATCGCAAAAGAGCATTTGACTTTGGTAAATAAACAGAACAATCAGCATCTTTCCCCGAAAATCAAAACCTGAATATCTAGGGATATTTCTTGTTTGAAGACGTAAACATTGAAATCGTTCTTGACGGAATAAAAAAGGGGAAAAAGTATAAACGAAAATAATTTTTAAAAACTAAACAGTAGCAGTTTTGTGTAATACTGCTAATACCTCAGTACAAAACTCATTTTAACATTAAGTCACTCAAAGAGCAACAAATATTATTTTTATAAGCCCGTGGTCTGTACGAGATTTCAAGGTAGGGTTTTTTTCTTTACCTCATGCTTCATTCATACCAACTATAATTTTCATTTTACTTTCTGCGTTCTTCCTATCTCTCAATTTCACACTTCACATAAAAAGTGTAAAATGTTGTCAACGCCTTATCATCTGCAGGCTGACTGGTTGCGAAAGGGGAGAAATTTATTTGAGCCGCAGTTCGCAACGATACTTAACCTCTGATAAAATAAGGGAAATGGCTGAATTTTCTTCTAGAATCTTGACTATCCAACTACAGTTTTGTAGCAGCAATCACCAGGTTGTCTCAAATTATAGCGCTAGTAATCGTTTACAGGAACTTGCAGATAGCTTGACATATGATGGACATATCTCTGACCCTTTCTGACATCTGCTCACCATCCTTTATAAATCCGAACTCCGGGTGGCGTGGATGCGGGATGGGAGGAAGACCATCTTTTATTTGCCTCCGGCATCCGACAGTTTTCTGACCGTCCTTATCTGTGGTGTGTGTCTCGGTGGTCACATCAACTTCCACACCGGAACAAGTCAAAACAGACACACGCACGCACTTACAGTCAAGTAAAACTAACATAAGGCTCACACACACACACAGATGGAAGGAAAGAGACTTAAGTTCATGTGAATAAACACCACACACACACACAGAAGATTGGAAAATCGTAGAGAAGTGCCAGCGGGTGTCAGCCATGTAACTGTATTAAGTCCGTCTTATCCACCCTCTCAGTTAGGTGCAGCTATAAATATCTGAGATAATCTGTTGCTAAAACAATTTACGTCTACTGTAGCAACACCAGTGCTAAATAAATGAAATATTCCCAGATAAAGCAAAGAAGTCTGTAAGGGTTTTGCGAACATTTGAATGAGATTACTTAGCGATTAAGATTAGGAGCTCCTTAAAAAATGTATTTAAAAAAATGAGGGACCGAGCGAGCAAGAGAGAGAGAAAGAAGCTGATGATACAGTAAGCCTCGTTTTCAGTTTCTTCCACCCAAGAGCGCGATCACCACGCAACAAGAATGTAAGCCCCAGGAGGTAACACAAACCCCAAACACTTGACCTTATCATGTCAAGCGACTGGAGACTACTGTGGCCCTGTAAATTAATCAGTGTCATTGCCGTAATTTGACAGCAAAGCCATCGACCACAATTGGTACAGGACTGGTTCATCAGGTCATGAGTCACCTGACGGATGAACTTTCTCCTGCGGTGCTGTCTCCTCGTGTCTACACTCCATGAACCTGCAGCCACCCGCCATTCACTGGCCATTCGATCTCGCCGCAAGAAACCCGAAGCTGAAGAATTCGAGAAATTACTTCTTGTACTTGCCAACCTTTGCCGGCTAATGTAATGGCACATAGAACCCGGACAGTCCTCCCATCCACAAAAAAAAAATACATACACTTAATCGAAAAAGAAATTTTAAAAGAATTTGATTAACTGATCGCAGTGAATTTAAATAAAATAGTTAAAAGGTAGACGCACCAGCTGTCAATGAGTTTTATGGCTGAAAAAGAATTTCTATTTCTTCTGTTCCACATCGCGAAACACTGAGGACAAGAAATAAATGTGACCTGGTTTACCAACCAGTCCTTCAGGTGAGTTCCACCAAAAGGCCACCTGCCTCCGACACCAATAGACGAAGCTGGGGATAACCGTTCTGTTTATAACGGGTATGCATGGGTAAGAAAGAAAAGAAGAAGGGTGTTTCTTGCAAGTGGTTGGAGGGGTAGATGTCATTATATCTTCAATCACGCGCCAGTGACTCCTCTCACCTGTTAATCGCTTAGTCCTCAGATTTGTTACATTCATATCTCGATTGTTTTTCATTCGTTCGTATGTTCATTTTATTTTATTCGTTTATTCATTCACTTTCATTCATTCACCTGTACTTAATTTGGGAAGAAGGAATTCAGTCATAGAACTTTAAAAAGTCAAGTATAGAGAGTGCTCTAATTTCGTGGTCTTGCACATACAAAGCAAGAAAAAAAAAACACTTCTCAAAAGCAGTCGTTGGAGCGTGGTGAGCCACGCCCACAAACCAGACCGCCATTTTGCACAGCTCGGCAATTCCCCTTTGACCTCTTCTTAACTGAAGCGACGACGAAGTTTAAAAGAGAAGAAAAGAAAAATCTAGTGAGAAAAGAAGAGAAGCTTGTTTCATCAGGCCCTTGGATTCATTTTAAACTGTGTTAAAGTCCATTCATTTTTTGACGCAAAACATCTACTAAGTGTAAGGAACACCTCTCCTCCATCTTCCTCACTCCTCTCCCCCCTCTCCTTCTCTACAACTCCCCTTCTCTCAGCTACCTTCCCCAAATGCCCCCTCAATTCATCTGCTCCCATTTTCCGATTTGTCGTGTTCCCACAATGACAGAGAAAAGCTTCTCGAATTGTACATAAGACTATATTGTGCACAGCTCCCCCGCTTGGTGGATGTATCACAGACAGCCCCACAGCCAACTGATGAACCTCATACATACTACTACAATGATTGTATGCTTGTTGTGACCTCTTTGAGGCCTCATTTGATGCTGTGGGCACTCATCCGGCTTCTAATGATGCACCGGGGTAGAAAACTAGAACCAGCCCTTGTCCCTCCATCCGAATTTTCCAGCAGCTCTGACGTATGAGCTGAGACTAGGGATTTCAGTTGTCCACAACAGAAATACACAATTTAATACAAGAAATGCTAATTGAGATTGTTTTCTAACTATATGCCTTCAGTTCCACATAAGGTTCACCATATTTCATGCTACCATACAGATTTAGATGTATAGAAATAGAATTCACACACACTGCAGACGCCGTTCAACATGGCCGCGCTTCCGGCTTGTATGTTTGTACTGCCAACACCCATTCATCTTCGGTGGGGTCGTTAAAGGAAAAATAAAATGATTTTTTCGGGAGGTCTACCAAAGCTGACGGGTTCTGGGTGGTGAATACCCACAATATGGGGATGAGTCAAGCAAGAGACCCTGCTGCATGGATGAGCGGCGACCATCTTGCTCTGACGGCCAACCATTATGCGGCGAGAGACCGTCCTCCGCGCATGGCTGACAACGCATGACACATCGGGGCCCACCCGACAACGTGACTCGGACGGGTGCTCTCAGGGTGTTGTGCACCCGAAAAAAAAAAGGGGGTTGATGTGAGATACTCGGTAAGGAAAGCGTCTCACACAAGCTCTCTCTCTCTCTTTCGCGTTTGCTTTTCTCCCTCATTAGCGGAAGCATATCATTTGCAGTAATTATTCAGTGATATATTCCAGACGCAAACACCTGCTAAAAAACACATCAACTTAGCCATGGAAGAAGAATGTCTTACAAGGTAATTATTTAATTATTTTTACCGTCGGGTGTTTTCTAAACACATCGATAAAAGCAAGAACAAAACTGCAGGCAAATATCAAGACATTTCCCACGGGAAAATATTCAAAAACCAGCTCACCCACATTATCAACGATGTTTTTTGTCTATTTGCAAATTGAAATCCATGGACCAAGCCCAAAGCCATTCGCAGATTTGGAAGATGTCCAATGAAATGTGAATAAACGCAGCTGTACAAGGCGAGGCGGAGTTCTCTAATACCCTGATTGTAATTCAGAAATAAATAATTGTAGGGGTTTTTTTTTTCCTACCCCCGATCACATAACTCAAAGCGATATGTACAGCAGTGCATCAGTGGATGTATTTACATCGTTTCTCAATAAGAATTCATGCCTGCTTCATCTCATGCTCACGTGACTACTGAGTGATGTAGCATCCAAATCACAGTTCCTCTCCCGCAGATTCCACCCCGGGTGGTGAATATCCACTAACATAGTGTGTTCATTGCGAGATGGCAGAAATGTGTGAGCTTTATCATTAGAAATCCGTTTTTTGAAATTATGAAAGAAGGTATATTAAATAAACCTCTTAAATAAGCTCTTAATAGCCATCAAGCCAATAAGCATCCATTTCAAAGTAGGCTACACGAAGAAGCAAACGATTGCTTGTACCTCAAAGCAGCTGAGGAATACAACGAGAAGGCAGATCAAACTTTGGAATATCTCATTGCGAGCACTTAGAGGGCTATAATAGCCTCATAACACCGTGTGTTCCCTGCACCAAGCACCCCATGATTGTTTTATTTGCACAGTTCATGCCGGTGGGTGTGCTTTTTGAATGTCGTAAAACTGCAGGCTGTATATTTCGCCGATACAGGCCGCCCCCGGTGTAGCAGGAGGATATTTCCGGCATGGCCACATTTTATATTCACAGCTGAATAAATGAGCAGCCAAGTGTACCATTTTCTTTAGTAACTGTACAACATCCTGCACTCTCTCCTGCTCACCTGTCCTTACCCACCCACCTGGCTCTTTCGCGGTGGACATTTTTCTGTCTTCCTCCGCCTCTGGACTCATGTGCGAGGGCGAGTGGCTACAGCCAATGCCCTCCAGCACAACTGCTCCTGGCTACCTGTAAGGTGTGGTATCCCAGCTCCTTTGCCTTTCTTGTGACGCAAATGGCGTCCAGTTTGTGTGGAGAGCAAACACACAGAACTCAAGACTGGTATCTCTCCCATTTATGGTGAATCTCCAACGATGCTCCAGTACTCAATGTCACTCGGGGTCCTCGCAGTTCAAGACCTGCTCATGTATCTCCTCGGTAATGATATCAGTAAAATGTTGCGTGTGCTCAAGTGAGTCACCTCGCATTAATCACCTTTTTTTTTTCTTTAGCTGTTTTCTCTTCTGACTTCTTCATCAAACAGACGCAGCAAGCGTTTTAAGAAGCACCCTGTGCACCACCACCAACACGCTGGTGGAGAAGGGGGAGGGGTAGAACGAGCTCTACACTTCATCACGCGGCTTCACCTAGACATTTGCCTGCCCCGGAAGTAATCCAAACTTGTCAAAGCGCCGTCCGGGTCATGTTGGTCTGGAGGGGTCGCCACAAAGGCGCCGCACTGCCGCTTTGAAAGGTAAGACCATTGCGGTTGCAGCGTCAAGAAGCTCCTTTTTTGTTTTGTTTTTCTTTCTTTCCCTCAGTATCCGTTACCGCCCAACCTCCCCCTTGAGCGACCACAAACAAGAAACTAATGACAACGCTGATCCAGCATGGCTTCTTCCAAGCCGATGAGGACAACAAACCTGCCATCGAGTCCCTGGCTCGCGGCACCGTGACCTCACGCGACCATCTGCACAGAGCGTGACTGTCACAACGGCTTGTCCTCCACACCACTTGCGAAGGACGGGAGGGTTAGTTTTTTTGGGGGGTAGGGGGGATGAAGATGGAAACAAAGACACATTGTCACTGCCACAAACGGCATCGATTCTTTTTTCCCAGTTTATCTTTCTTTTGTTCCACTGCACCGCTTATCAACATGATCGTCACAAGATGCATCGCCATCGTCACGTGTGTAGCGCCGGCAGTCGTCACGCTATTCTCCAACCTGACAGACAGTAGGGAGGAACACAAGCATGCACACACACACACGCACCTACGTGTAAGCGCCGACAAAACACTGAGACTCAATCTTGGCTTGCCAAGGGTCACTTAACACAAAAAGCGGATTCTTCACTTGCAGTGTGCAGCACGCAGCTGCAGTCTGACTGTTGTCATTTTGACAGTTACAAACCTGCAAAGCCTTTGCTTCCAGACATCTGATATACTTCATCTTCAGATAAAAAAAAAAATGCAGATGAATGTTAAGACACAATCTACACACCATCTGACATGTCTGTTTTGGCTAAAGTTCCCTCTCGAGCTCCCCTCTTCTCCCCGCTGACTTTACATCCAGTGTTTGTCTGTCAGCCCTTCCATTGTGTGACCTTTGCTTGTACAGCAAAAAAAAAAAAATTAGAAGTTCAAGAGTTCATGTGTGATCGAGAAAAAATAAATGTTTCCCTTGTATATGCATCCCCAATACCCTGGTTGTGATATCGTAGTTATTTTTCACTTTATACTCTCTCTTATTACCTTAGTATGACATGTGCACTTTACCTAACCCTGATTTTTTTCTTCTTTTACTTCTTTTGCCATGATATTATTTTTGAACACAGTTTGGTCACTTCCCCATCAGCTTAAGTAGAAATTGGTTATTTGGAACTGGTTTAAATTGTGATTAATATTATTAAGAGAAGGTCCACTGGAGGGTGGAGGTGGTATCATGGGGTATGCTTGGGCACTCAAGACGCTGTCTCTTGACCAACTGTACAACGCTAGGACTGGTAACCGAGAAGGGAAATCATTGGTGCGCATGCCTAATGCGACATCCGGAACTGATATGGTAAGCACAAAGGAAGCACGCGGCTCGCTGTCTTTTTCACCCCTTTCACCTAGAGAATAAATATCTACATTGTAGTGGCAGATGTTTCTGTTAAGGATTGGGAGCGGAAATTTGTGCTTAATTATTTGTAATTAATAAATTAGAGTTGCGGGAAGAATAAATTGGGTGATGAATTATTTGTCGTGTTTTTATTTATCCACTGCTATCTTCTCGCCCATATCTATTCTCTCTCTCTTATAAAACTAAGGCACGTGGCTCCTAGTCCATCGGGTAAAGCCGCTCATGTCGGGTAGCAAGTGCCAAGTTTCACACTACTCCTATCTCCTCATTGTATAACAGGGGCGAGCCTCCCGGTGCGACAGGTCGAGTGGTCCCCGTGCACTTTGCATTGTGAATATCTTGGAAGCCAATCCTGGTCCCGGCGGAGCGCCCCGGAGTATAATCCTTCTTCACTCTCAAATTACTTTGCGGTTACGTTCGAACCGGAATATGGAGGCCATTTCTAATTCCGAAGTAAATTGGATGCTAGTCGCTTACCCTCTTAAACCAAATTAAGACCAGGAAGGGTCGTCCAGTTAAGAAAAATGGATTCAGATGACAACTGAGTGTTCAAGATGTTCACTGACTGACAAAATCAATCCACGAAAGTAGTCTCTGCCCGGACACGCACTCTCTCACTCACACACACGTGCACGCGCGAAGCGATGATCCTCCTTTCGCCTCTCACTAAGACATGGCCTCGTCAAGCAAACCTTTAGCAGCGCGAGACGAGAGGAAACGAGGAGGAGGCGAGCATAAACAGTCATCGCCGCCAACGTCAACAAGCGTAAGAGCCCCCAGCCCGCCCCTCCTTTATTCTCATCACTTCCTTCCTCCTCTCTGTGCACGGGCGCCTTGTCCTTTCCGCTCTCCGCCCTGCCTCCACCTTGTTCTCCACCGGTACAGCGCACAAGCTTGTCGTCATCGTCATCGTCATCTACTGTAACCCTGCCTGTCAGCACTTTGGTGCGTCCAGCTGACAGGAGGTCAGTCACCCCATCAGAGGAAACTTCAAAACACATAAAGGCATCGGACCACGTGACCTCCGCAGCAAAACTGTTCGTGACGTACAGGAACATTGGGTCTGGGGGTGTGACGTACATCAGCTGGGACGAACTCAGGAAATGACAAGGAAGACATATCGTGCTGTAAACTCTCGTCTAATCCACAGAACCCAGCCACTTAATTTGTCGACACAGCAGAAGTAAACATACCCCAAAACAAAATGTAAATGAATGTTTACACTTACTCAGCATTTGCTCGACAAAAACCAGGGATACAAAAACGTTCAGGATAAAGCAGGAAGGATTGCCGGGGAGAAGCTATGTGGCATGTGTATGCAGCCTCTGACGTTGAAAATAACTATCCCCTCGAAAACTAAGCTCGCGAGAACCTTCTCACTTGCTACCTACTTCTAGCTCTGAATATAATGTATGCAACTTTCCAAACTTCCTCCGAAAGAATTTACAATTTCTGAAAGTTTTTCTGCAAATAAGGAACCGGAAGTAGCGTGATTCTTCAAGATGAAAAGGCGTGAAATGTTTGTTAAACTCATGTACCGGAAACACGATCCGAGTACTCGAGCGCGGGAGCGATAGATTGTAGAACTTGCTGACTATGTGAACAAATCGCCAACTTTCATATTAGATAATAAAAAAAAAAAAAAAACGGTTTCTTCAGGCGCTTTCTCTCTTTCTCTCCATTTCTCCCCAACAAGGCACACAGCAGTGACTTCTGAATGTGTCAACACCTGAGCTTCAAATCTGTCGGCGGCCTATCAAAGATGGAATGTAGGTCAGATGGACAGAGGTCAAAGGGAAACCTTTAAAGACTGTTGAGGTCAGTGACCCTTTTCTCCTGAAGACGTAACCTCTTTTCCCTACACACCTGGCTGTGAGGCACAGGTATTTTTCCTGGAATAAGCCGCCTGCACCATCTAATCCGCGGCCATGTGACCATCCATACCTGACAGGTAACCGCGAAGGGCTTCGCTTCAAAGCAGACAGACACCTGGACTAGGGACGAGTATTTTGCTCACACCTCAAACAAACCACAAGAAAGACGACTGCTCGCTCTCCAACGGCTACAGCTGCCTCTGAAAGGTCTTCAGTGCTCTAAACCGACTTTTTAAAAAAGGTGAGAGGACGCAGATAAATGATAAGAACCTCGCACAAAAGACAAAAAACTCGCTACCTCAGGTGTCAAGCTACACAAGAAGATAAACAAACAGACGCACAAACTAACGCCCAAAAAAATTCATTGTATGCGACTTGACATGTGGAAGAAGGAGATAGGTATAAGAAAGAGACTAACACTAACACAAAAAATACAAATGAGACTAACACAAGAAAACTTAACGAGTGGCAAGATTCTAGGGCAGGTGAGGTCTAACCAGATAGCACAGCAGCCGCAACCTCCTCGACTCATCCTTCTCAACTTGTTTATTTTTATTTTGATTATCCACCATCTTTGAGAACGTATACCCGTTTTGGAGCTATCACATGCTGGTTGTAAGTCCCAGAAACAAGCAAAGGGTTAATGTCTGTTTGTACTTTTGTCCCCTCGTCTTCTCAAGTAGCTGTGGACCACCTTACGAGAACCGAGCTTTCACTTCGGGTTCAGTACCTCGTGTTTCACAAAAGATGCTTTTACCTTTGATCCTCATGGAAAACTTACAGATGTCGCTTTTCTCACTAAAGCAGGAAGAAAGAAACAATGAAAAGGAGAAGCTTAATATCGACCTAAAGGCCAAGCCTGGCTGACATTAATCTAAGACTTACCTCTGTAGCTAGTAAACCGGAAGTCTGAGTTCTCTTCCTCCAGCGCTGTGCTATATCCCAGAAAAGAGATGAAGGTAACGAGCAAGGTGAAGATCATGAAGTCTCTCGTCAACCATTGCGGCTTTTTTCGCGTCCTTGTGCACGTGCGTTGGCAGACTCGGCGGCACACTACAGGTGGCAGCAGCAGCAGCGAGTATCCACCCTCAGGTTCTGTGGCGCTGCGCAGGGTCGACGACGACGACGCCGCTGGTGAGTGCTGCTGACACGGGGCTGTCAGGCTTCTTTTATTCCAACGCCAAGCTCCCGAGACACACATCACTTCACCGTCATCTGGCTCCGTCTCCGGACCTTTCATTCCGGATATGACGTCACAGCTCGTTCACTTTCACATGGGAGAGGTCTGTGCTAATGTCCAGATAGCTCAGCCACTCGACGACGATGTCTGCGTGGAAGTTGAGATTGATGATCGAGGGCGATACATTGTCTCGACTGCTTTTTTCATGTCCATCACTTCTGCATTCTGTGGACGCTCGGTCATCAGTCACCTGAAACCAAAACCATCATCATCATCACAACCCCATTTCGTCATCACTTTTTCTCTATTTCTCGCGCAATCGCAAGTAGTTTCTTCCCCTCGCAACATCTCCCTAACACACAATAAGTTTGTCCATAAAGCTGGCTTCTCACCATTTCCAATGCTATTACTGCAATAAGTCAGGACAAACACAGTGAACACACGGGAGTCGACACTGGAGGTCTCAGACTTTCTTTTTAAACATTATCTCTCGTCTCAATTGCCGCCTGGCTTTAAAACATAAAATAAAGGAAAGTCTTTATAAGAACACGAAATAACCGCCACCTATCACCAGCTCCATCTCAAGCAACTTTGTAACAAACCAAAGCATGACCTTAAAAAAACTGATGCTCTCCGGGTTTGTATCTTAACCCCTTCAATGCCAACATGTCTAAAGCCTAGATGAGACGTGGTGTCTTGAAAACAGGTCACAACTACTTGAAAAAGCTGGCTAAACATGCTATTTATATGCATCACCAACTAATTAAGAAGTTTCAACTAATGAAGACTTTAAGAAACTGTCACACTCAATAGGAAGCACGGCTTGTGTCACGCTATCTCGTCACACGCCGTGACGCAGCAGTGCGGCATGCGACAGCAAGCAGGTTACGCATGCCATTGCACCCTGCCCGCCACCCCACTCCACCCTACCCCTCCCTTGGAACGAGGACGACACACATTGCCACTGCAACTTTTTTCTTGCACGTGGACGACGGTCCTGCCACCTCTCACCTGCTGTTCCCACGGTGCAGGTCTCTGCCTCTCCTTTGTGTCGCGAGACAGGGACGCCGCCACAGGTCGTGCGCTCACAAAGACCCTCGTCGCACGACATTGTTTTGCTGCGCCCACCTGGGCAATTGTAACGGCCGGGTAGAGATTGGGTAGCAAGCAAATCACTGCCACTTTCCCGTTATTTTCATCTGATGACTGTGAATTTTCTAGGCGTAACAACAGGCAAACAGTTCGTTTATTCGTTGTCTTGATATCTTTCAAGACATTTTAATTATTTCAATCTACGGACGCAAATGATGGCAGCTAGCGACAGACATGTTTACTTTCCACAACCTCGAGCATCCCAACGGAACCACGAGGTGTTTCTCTCGTCACGTTAATGACCAGTCCATGAGGAGATGAAAGGTGTGTGCACGCCGAACTTAAACAGTTTCCTTTCTAGAACGGGAGAAGTGTTGCTTTAACCCCTTCGTCTATTTGCCTCCTGCCTCAGTTTGGTTTTGGTGCTGAGGGCATCTGGCCGCGACTTGGCGATGCGTCTGTGTGTGGAAGTGTCGGCTGCCGCCAGCTCAGACCTCGTCAAAGACCTGCTGCTGCCGAGGGCCAGAATATTTACTTACCTTGCGCGGAATCCAGGCCACGCAGCCAGGTACGCCAGGACGCGAGGACGGTGTGTGCCCGGGGCTCGAACCTAGCACGTGCATCGCCGTACATCAGCGCCTTTCCTTTGCGGAGGGATTTAGCGACGGTCAGTGGCGCGTGGCATTTGGGGGGCATTTCACGGTCCGCATTGCCATCTGGCTTTTGAAGTTTTTTTAAAAAAAAAAAAAACAAAACAAGAGGGGCACCGGTAATCGGCAATTTGTAATTTTCTGATTGAAGTGGTGTCTGACATTTAATAAAAATTTCGCCCTAATTAATAGGAAAGGTTATTTTAAAATGATAGAACATGGACAGGTGTGAACGAGCACTTTCAGTATACTGACGCTTGGTACCCGATGTGTGTCTTGAAATGTGAGAGATGTGACATGAAAGCGATTGCGTTCATGTTAATTCTGAATATTAAAACTATCAAACTACACTATCTTTACCTTTCACTTTTTAATTTTTAGAGAAAAACATGTTTTGGCATGCAATGTAAACGACATCAAAAACAAAAGCTGCTCGTTATCTTCCACCTAAGTATTCTCAAAACCAAAGTTGCTAATGACCACGTCATTACCCATGACCACGTGACACTTGTGACCACCACAAATTAATACCAACACCAAGTGTACTATCGACTGACATTGCAACAGACTCAGTTCCCGTTAAGATGTCATCTCTTAGTCAAAGACCCTCAAAACAAGAAACCATCAGACCAAGGAGCAAAGCACCGCCACAGCTTTGAGTATGTCTGGAAATGGAGTTAGCCCTTGTCTAGGAGCAGACAGAAAGGCTCGCGAACGTTTCCTCCGAACCGGAAATAAGCGAGAGAAGCTGCTGTTGGAAGCGAAAGCAGAGGATGCAGCAGGTAACGAGAGACCTCACTGCACGCGCTCTCTCTCCCTCTGAACACCGGAGGATGTGGAAGTGAACATGTTCGTGGGAATCTGTGTGTGTGAGTGCTTGCGTGCTCTTCTCTTTTAAATGCACACTTACCCTGAGTATACCTGTATGTCTGTGCGTGTGGGGTGGAGGAGAGAGGGTGCTTGTGTCGTGTGTGTGTACTGAGGCTGCCTGCTTCCCCAGACGATAGAGCCTGAGGGTATGAACACACTGGAGGCTGAGGCTATGAACACACTGATGGTATGAACACACTAGAGGCTGAGGGTATGAACACACAGAGGGTATAAGCACACTGGAGGTAGCCAGACAATGTGCCCGAGGCTCAGGCACACCAAGCATATCACCTGCCGCGCTGTAAGTTCAAAGTTGCACCTGCACTGCCGGGGGTCGGTCGCAATAAAGCAGTGAGAAGGAGAAACTGTGCCCCGCCGACCTCGTGTATATATTAGTCTTGACATTGTTCCAGAAAGCTGGCACCCAAGCACCTACACATAACAGCCTGGTCAACGTTTCTCATTCGTTTGTAAACCTGCGTGTCACTGTGTCAGTCATGCTGTTCAGTAAGTTTAATGCTTTGAAAAGGCAATGAAGGTGGAGGAAATAAATGGAGACGAACAGTAAAAGAAACGAAACAGTAACCGTCCTCAGCTTATAAAAGCACTAGTGTGATGTTTTCAAGAGCCCTTTGTCCGAGGGTCTACGTCAGAATGAACGATCTAAAGCGAGAAAACAAATTTAAAACCCATCATTAGCAAAATGTTAGCTTGTGTGTGATGTCTGTTGCTGCAAATACTGGACAGACAGGTGTTGATAGACGGACAGTGGAAAGTACAAAAGCAGTTAATACTGCTGTTCAAAATCGCCCGAGGTCTACGGTTCCGGTAAGACCAAATTCTTTTAAAATTAAACGTAGGCAGCGTATATGTGGTTAATATAAACAAAATAACTCTATACAAACGGAAATATCAACATTGCCAAACGCTGTGAACCATGCCCACAACAACAAGAGGAGAAATAAAAGAAACCATTCATGTCCCTCCAGTGCTCGCTGCTTACGATAACACACAAACCCAAAGAAGGTTTCTCGAATTTCACAAACTTTCTCAACTGAAACGGTTAATGGTGGATGGAAATGCAAGACATCGGCGCATCTCCGCCTAATCAGCCCTTTGCAGGCACCAACAGAGGGAGCCAGTGCACAACCCATCAGCTCTCCTCCAGTGGCCCCACCTTGAGTGCCGCCCCGATACAAGTGGCGAGGAGACGGGAAACCTAAAGGCCAGACAGTCTCCTTCCTCCTGACAGAACGAGCGAAGAATGAAGTGGGGCTGGTGGGGGGTGAAGGGAAAAGCAGGGTGGGGACTCCGGTGAATGGAGACAGGTCGGCAGCGGTACCTGCACAGGTATGCCCCCGATGTGTCATGCAGTCAGGGTGGTGTTGGGGGGTAAGAGGGTCAGTAGGAAGGGGGAGAAGCGGGTCGAATCATTTTTATGGGAATGTACAGATGGTTGGGATTGCATTAACATCTACACCGGCTTTGTGGAAATCTACTTACTGGACCCTCCCCCCAACACACATTACTTCATGTTCTCAATCTTATCGCCAACCGCAGAGAAAGGGCAATCTTACCACAAGGGCGGCCGAAATTGGGTTGACGGGGTGGAGAGAGCCTGGTAGACATTTCCACCCTAACGACCTACATGGGTGGCTTGGGAGTGAGGCGAGGCAAGTGAGGAAAACCAGAGAAAGCGCATCTGGCCAAGCCCGCGACTCTTGCTACCGTCAAGAAGGAAGGAAGGAACCAGGAGAAGAAAGCAAGCTGCAGAAACACCACTACAGGCTACAACCCTGACACCTGGCTTCATTCCAAGCTTAGTCAGGGGAGACCATTACGAAATCAAGTGAACATTTTAGCATCGTGTTCACTATTACTGTTATTGCGGTCCCGGGAGGTGGCTCTGTCATCAGGTGAGGATCCTGGTTTGTGGACACGCCTACATTTTCTCCCAATGTGATTCTGGTGAGACTAGCTCGCCCTCAAACCAACATTATTTGAGAATCGGCGCAAGTCCCCAACAATCTATTATTATTTTGGAATGCTATAACTAACCCATTTTCTATTTCCTAATATCACAGAACCGAGAGTATAGGAGGATATCCACCAGTTCGAAATGGAGGGCTGGGTCCTGCGAGGGCTGTTGTTAGGACCAAGAATGCGACTATAATTTAAGACCAACATAAGAAGTCATCCAGTTCAGAGCTCAACAGGTTGGTTGATTGACCTGCTCGCTCACTTCGCTACCCATCCACCCCCAACGGTCGCCGGATGCTTTTTAAGGCGGTACTCACCTCGTTCACCCCGAAAGGGAACAGCAGAGGGAGATAATGCATTGTAATTTAGCTGCTCTCCCTTTTGTTTATACGTCTAGAATATGGAGCGTGCGCGGCACGGACATTCTTGAGCGTTCCGATGGCGACAAGGTGTCCTCGACCGCCTCTTGTTTTCAAATAAACAAGTAGACGACTGAAACACTTGGAAAATAGAGCTGATAGACAGACACACCGTCTGTCGAGACAGGAGGACGCAAGATGGGTGTGCCCTCGAACTCAAACCTCATCGTCTACAACACGAGTTTAGTTTCTTGGCATTATGGGAAGGTGATGGGCAAGTATATTCCTTGGGCAAACTACTATTGTCAACCAAAAAAAAAAAACATTTTATCAACACTATCAGAGGAAAGTGATGAGCGATAATACCGAAGCAGTAAGTCACACCAGGGGGCTTAGAAGACCCAAAACATGAACCCATGGCACAGCTTCTTTAAGCTGGTGAAACTGCTGGACCAGCATCGTCCTGGCGGCCACCACTGACTGCTCAAGCGTTGCACGCGGCGTCTCTTTAATTGAAAAGGAAGGCGGCTCGGTCATTAACCCGGGGGCTCAACTTCTACCAAAGCGGCTTCGGTCCAAAGGGTTGCTTATCTCGTTCGTGTTGACCTTGATTGCAATTATCTGGCAAGGAGACCACTTCCAGGTCGGAAGACCGGAAAATACGCTGACTAAAGTGGACTGGCAGCAAGGATAGACGGCGGGAGATAAGGGGGAAGAGGGAGGGGCAAGTGGCAGGAAGACTTCCACCCCCTGGCTGGCGCTCCAGAAATAAAGGATTACGGCCTTTTCTCTAATGCTCCACGCTTTGCTGGCAGAGTGCGCGACCTCCTGCTAATGGCATCCCCTTGTTCCCAGGAAACAGAAGGCAGAAAGCTCAATTGATCGGATGGCTTGGAGTCCCTGCACGACTTCTGCCTCAAGTTCACTTTAGTTTATTTCCTTAACCCCTCCCGTCAGCCCCTGCCACCCTCCCCAACATTGTTTACACTTCGCGTGTTTTGGGTGGGTTCATCGTTTTTTTAGCTCTGTATCACTTGTGTATGTTTGATTGTTATTCTGATTGTTAGTGTGTTTGTGTGCTGACAGAGACAGCATTCGGTCCACGCCTTTTGCCGTTGTGAGGGGAGTGCAAGGCCAAGGTCGGTGCAGTCTGTAACAGAATCTGATGTTGATGGAGGGTGTGAGGGGAAAGTAAGGGTTGAAGAGGACATCTTGCTTGGATAAGAAAGAACATAATAGAGAGGGCGGGGTAGTCACGATAGTTGTGTAAAAATGTGACTTTAGAACCGAAGTTCTCCATTCCTTTCCTCCCATCTTTGTCGTCCTCATCGCTGTCCTCTTCTTGTCTTGAGTCTTCGCGGTAATGTCATAGGACCGCTTTCATTCCTTTGAGTAATAATAAATGTTTTAATTATCGAAAAGCAGTAGAATCTTTCCTCGGTGCGCTCTCTTTCAGTTCTCTGTCTTTTTCTTTCTTTCACACACACACACACCTCTCGTTAACTTTAAGATTCCCGCATGTGATGAACTCTTTTCGTTGCTGGCAAGTCTGGAGACCAGATAGTGCTGGCACCACGTGCACTCAGGCCTGTCTGAGTGATGCTCTCTCACTTCAGGTAGCATTTCCTGTAAGTCAGACTGCATTATATGTGACCCCCGGCCACCAATGTTCATCAGTCCTAAACTTTAAACGATGTGAAAAACAAAAGAAATGTTATTAAAATATAATTTTAAAGCAAATTTTCCTTGCATATTAAGAAAGGGTTTAAGCACATATACAACATCCGAAGTTTTCTTTGAAAGCTAGATTACCTGACCCCTTTCCCCACCTCTCTGTCTCTCGTGTCTGGCTTCCGCTCCACGGTGCGGTCCTAAACATGTCAGGCGGCCCAATTCATCAAGTGGACCGGCTTACAAACAAAATTGTTGACGTAGCCACGACCGTAACCAGAGAATGATAAGCCACCCGTCCCACACTTGTGTTACCTACAACTGCGGCAACAATACCACGGGTAGTCGGAATGGTTTCCGCCAACACCGTGCACCTGACCCAGGCTGAAGCTCTCGCCGACGCCCGACAAAGGCTCGCCCCCTTGTCACGTCACCAACCGTCCCACTACGCTTTGAGGAGTCGCGCGTGACGGCACGCGTCACGGCTACAGTTCTCACTTCAAAGCGGCCACCCACTCGCTGTGTCGACAGCAGGCTGCAGGTAACGACCACGCCATTGCGCAACATCTCCTCCCCCTTCTCTCATCCCTCATTCCCTGAACCATCCATGATGCCACTTTTTTTTTTTACATCTCCAATATTATTATTATATGCAATCGTTACAGAATGAAAGACATTGTCAGAAACAGTACAGGGAAGCAGCATTACCCCCTCCCATGCGATCACTGCGTCTGGCATGCCATCCACCCGATTAAAGCACCCCCTTCCTCGTTTCTTAATTAGATACCCGGGTTAACATTTACTACGGAGGAAGGCACGCGGACTGTGTATTCACAACTGTTCTCACGTGCACGCATATTTCACACGTTGTGATTGTCGGTGACTGTCCAGTCTCGTGCACGAGGGCAGGCGGGACACCCGATAAGGTCTTGACGGTCGCTGCGTGCTGCCCGCACTCGTGGCACGCCAGGTGGCAGATGTCGGAGATAGGAGGCCATCGGGACTCGGGTGTTGTGACACGACACCATCAGCAGATCAACAGGGGAGACTGATAAAGACGCACGCCGACCACAACAGACAGTGACACGTGTGTGTGCGTGTGTGGGAGAGAGAGAGAGATAGGTGAGAGAATTCCAGAATATGTGAGTGAGTACATAACATTATTAAAGGGTACGGTAAGATCACAGGTGACAAAAAAGTCGACGAAATCCATAGATATTTTTGTACTAATCACAACGCGTTTATTCAAAGAAGTGAAACTGTTTTTTCAAGTTTTCCTTACCACCCTGTAGTTTGTCCATACCGGGTAGAGCAGACTTCAGTGCCATCTGCCTGCCTACCCTGAGAGTACCGACTTCATCAACAGCTTGATCGTGAGGACTTCAAAGACATCTTGGTAAACTGGCGCCTTTGAACTTCCAGAAGTTTTGACTTCTAACGATGATCGGCAGCTATCATCGCCGACCAACCTCTGACTGGGCGAGAGGACGGGGGCACAAGGGTCACAGGGTTATCTTCCTCAATTTACACCGACACTCCCGTTCACCATTAACCTAAAAGCATACTTACTGTACGGGCACAGCGGTCGAAGGGAGGGGCTGGATAGGGCAGGGGCAGGGGCACAGTTTTTCTTCACGCTGCTTGGCGCCTCGACAGGTCGCATGAAAATTAAAGTGCAAACATACAAGGCGCACAGTGCGGTAGCAGCAGCTCTTGTTACCTGGGCCGCCGCCTGTGGTTTGATCTGAGATACAACGGGCCGCCAGCGAGGACACACACACCGACACACTGCCGCTTATACTTATTCAGCTCACCAGGGCGCCACGTGGGGGTGAGGGCAGTGAGTGGAGGGCTGTCATCGTCGTCGTCGTCAGGTTGGTCAGTGACTTCCTCGAACACGGTAACCCTGGGCTGTGTATGTGTGTGTGAGCTGAGCAAGCAGCTAAGGATGTATTAGTTTAATTTTTTATGTGTTTTGTGTCAAAAAAGCTTTGTAAGTAAAAAAAAAAAAAAAAAAAACTACGGATGTAAAAAGACAAACACGAGTACAGTTGGACCAGTGATTCACAAAGCATACGATCAAAACTGAGATGTCTCACAACTAAATTTGTGTCCCCCCAAAAAATGATCACTCACACTCGACCGACTTCCTGCATGTGATTGAGTTGTTGTTGTTTTTTTTTTAATCCCATCAGCCACTTTTCCTTTAAGGCCCTGGTGCTATTTAGGTCGTAGACTCCAGCAACCCAACTCTCTCCAGCAATTTCACACGACGGCTGGTTGAAAAAAAAGAAAAAAGAAAAAAAAGAAGAAACGTTCCTCCCACCCCAGGCACAACCCCCGGACTCTCCAGTCGGCATCCAGTTTTCTCCTCCACGTAGCCGACATATTTTTTTCTCCTGTTTTGTAAAAGGCTGCCACTAAAGTATGAGTTTATTCATTCCACTGATGGTTTTTTTCCCCTCGTGTTTGTTCGCAGCCAGCCGGGTTGTTGACAGAACGACTTTACAGTTGCCACACTAACCTGCCTCGCAATTCGTCCTCCAATTTCATGCCCCGAGGGTTCAAAACTTGCACCAAATACTTCTTTGTCGGAGATGTTACGATGACGTCTACTAGAAACTCTTCTCGTCTTATGGTTAAAGTAAAACGGTGATCACACAACCTAACACCTGTCGCTTGTTTGTTTTGCCAAATATCTAGAACACTTACAGCAGAAATCTGTATTTAAATGTTTCTCATTCTTGCGGATATTGAGTCTCAGCTATAAATATCTGAACCCATGGACTTACTTCTGTGTTACCTTCGTGTGAAATTCTCGTTACCTGAATTATCACTGAAAGCGACTGTCGTTTCTACTTAACATTAACTCTTAATTGTTTTGACGAACAAATCACTCATCAAGTATGTACTGAATGACAGAAGAAGGAATTCTAAAGAACAGGTTGTGAACTACCCTAGTTCAATCGCAAAGAAACATTCCAAATGCTTGAGCTATCCTCCACCCCATTGCGAAATGAATAAAAACGAGTCGGGGAATGACATTGTCCACCCATGTAGACGTTGAATCAAACGGACTCGGGTCCGCCCGGCACAGGACCAACTCCCCCAACATGCTCAGTGTTGACAGAATCTGTACAAACTGTGGAGAGGTTACCTGAGCACACCTGGACAAGCCGTATGTGCAAGCATCTGCGTATCGTTTACACATCTTGAGGATGAACAAACTGACGTACGTGATGTACCTGGGCTTCTCCTCCCACAACTATCCCTCGGTAAACCGTTATTTCACTTCCTTATCTCTCCATCCATGGGTTTGAATTGTGAAAACAATGAGTTTCTAAAAATAACTAGTCTTAGATTTATCAGCAGACGCAAAAATAACTTTTTCATGAACCTCGAGAAATGTTTCAACTACTTTATTCGCTCACACGGGCTCCTACCCTCAGAAGCCATGAGGCTCGTGAACTTTTCTCCATTTTCAGAAAATGTTGAGTCATCCTCACTGCGGACTGAAACAAGAGGTTCACAGTGCGAACCTTCCTCACATCTCATTAAAGTCTCGCTTGGAGTCGTCTGCAGACGAGACCTGTGCCATCTTCAGTCCTGCGTCCTCCTGCCGTGACTTGCCTTCAAAGCAACCCTAGGGCGTCGCAAGGCGCTCACCTTTGTCTAATTGTTTTGTCCCGGATCACATGTAAGGGTTAGTAAAGCTAGGATCCACCCACCAGAGACTCATTGTCCGTGTTTTAATACAGCTATTTACGATCTCTTTAATTAATTCCTCCAAATTGCCGGCCGAAAACTATTTGCACTTATGCAAACGAAGAACACGTTGACTAATTTGTTTGTTGTCATTTGTCAATGTGGGGAATGCGCATAGCTGTGATTTATATCAATGATTTGCACAGATGTACCCAATGGACACATAAGTATAAACAAGCCAGAAATGACAGAAGAAGATACAACACTGATGTGTCACTGCATGTCTAAGTGTTCGGAGCGCAGATGAGAAATATCGCCCAACTGCTGGAAGTCGAGACCAGAGTTTATTATTACATCTGAAGCAGACTGCATGTGTGCTGTTGTGAGAGAGATCGAGAAAGTTTTCACTTTAAGCCATTACATTTCAGCGAATAAAAAAAGCAGGTGCAGTTAATGGCAACGAAGATTTCTGATGTCCGATGAGGAAAGGACGACAACAACGACGACAACGATAATGATGCGGCGATCGCTGAAGTGTCAGTTATATAACCACGTGTACCAATCTCTTTGCACGAGATTAAACTTTATATGACTGCAAAGAAGCGATCCCAGCACACACCATTACAAACATGTAAACAATGTGAACACAAACATCACAGCCACGTGGCACGCAGTCTGTGTCTGTGTCTGATGGAAACAGAGGCGAAAGGTTCTGTAGACTGAAAACAGGGGCACAGACCATCTAAGAAAAAAGAAAGGCAGGAAGATGTTGGCCGTTTATCACTCGAGAAATTGTGAGGCCGGACCCAACAGCTGCTTGTAAGTGGTGCACTGTGACAAGCACCCTGTGACATCGCTGTGCTGATGGTCGCGAGCTAAACTTCCTTTCCTGCAAATTACAAACGCGAAGTTCATTATTAGAGGAACGCAGTCTTCGGCAAGCTTTCTCACTTCCGCTTGCACTTGCATCATTTCCTCCCACGATATGCGTTTCCCTTAAAATAATTAACTCTTGTTTAGTGTTTTCATTCATTTCTTCTTTCTTTTTCTTTTTTGCCATTTACTCTGTTACGCAGCTGCAAAAAATTGCTTTATGAATGTAAGCGTGTTTTTTTAAAAATTTATTTGTTTACAGAGGTGAAATCAGTTGACCATCAGTTCTAGTCTGCAGAATTATCGTTTGACATAAAAACAGTTATTTAGTAATTACTCATCTGTTCTACAAAAGAAATTTCTGGACGTCTTCATTGAAATTTATTTATAATTAAGCTTATATTCCTGAGAAAAGCCAAAAACTTTCTTTTGTCATTCTTATTAGCAGAGCCAACAAAACAAAGTAAAAGATGATAAAATATTACCGATAAAAAGATACGACACAGTAAGGACAAGGAAAGTATGACTACAGCAGAACTATAAAGGAGAAATGCCGTAAAATAAGTCTTCTTCTCACAAGGGACAATAACATGGCGGGCTTGTCAGTCCTACATCCTCAGGTACAGAAGTAGCAGGTGAATACATGAAAGTCTTGATGGTAAGTAGCGGAGGTCCACACACAGGACTAAGTGCAGAATTAAAGAGTGCATTATCAACAAGTGTATCACACTGTAACACCACTGTAACACCACTGTAACGTCACCGATCCACTGTCAGTGCCTTTGTCAACTTTCTTGTAAGACTTGCAGGTTTTGCTGTTTGGCGGCCACATTATTCATAATGTCAGGCCATGCATCAAGTCGAATATGAATATGCTAACCACATGACAAAAAAACTGCGGTGGCGGGGGTCGGGGGGCAGGGTTTCCGTTATTTGCAGACATGGCAACGGAGTGCGAGACAGAAACAGGAAAAACGCTGTCTGACACCCGGGATAGGTTTCCGTCAGACACAGACATACACGTTCACACGCACCAACAAGTACACACACCTGAGAGCGCGCGCCAATGTGCACGGACGTACACTACGTTCTCCTCAGTGGCTAGGGGGGTATGGTGGGGTAAGGGAGAGGGGAGAGGTCAGGCAAGAAGTGGGGTACAACTCTCACACGTCCTTCCGGGGGGAGGAGTGTGTAAGTGCAGTGTGTTTAGCGACTTCTTTCCTGGCTCAGCAGCTTTACTGTACGTGCCAACACCGTAGTGCTGCTGAATGATGTAGTGATGCGTAGTGGTGGCTGACTCAGACTGGAGAATGACGTAGCTGTTTTGCTAAATGACGTAGTGATAACAAAGAATGACGTGGCTGTTTTGCGAAAATAAATCTTTGAGAAAATAAGGAAAGCCGCATCTTTAATGGCGTCTTTGCCCTCTTAGAATACCTGCTACATCGGGAACAGGTAGAACAGGCTGATTTTTTTTTTTTTTTTGCATCACTTTGTTAAATGATATGACAGACATGTCACCACTTTTGACATTTTCATCTCTAGATGTTTTGGCAGTTAACTGTTCAGCAATCCCCGGTGTAAGCCGATACTGAGAGAGAAATAACCTGACAACCACGTCAGCCAACGGCAGAAAACGGTCGAGCACAAAAAAAAAACCAAACCTAAGACACATCTCTCTCTTTCTGTCTTATCACGCAAAAAAGGGGGTAAGCAAAAAGCTAACCCTGATTACGGTCTTGAGACGACAAGAGCAAGTGAGAGAGACAGAGGGGAGGCTGGGATGGTGAGCGGGAGGAGGTCGGGCTACCTTCACGCCTCGGGCAGCTGGCAGGCATCTCGTCTTTGCCCGGGACAAACAGGTGCCAGCGAAATAACTGAGATTTTCCACTACGACAGAGCAGACACGAGCCCAGGGCACTCACACCGACCGTCAGCACTAACGTCTTCACCAGTTGCCGCCATGTTGGACAGGATTCCACAGCAACCGAGGTTCAACTCCAGCTTCTCGTGGGTAGCGACTGGCAAAAATCGTGAGGTGCATTCACTTGCCTGCCTGGTGCACTACAAGTGTCATGTGGACGAACTTGAGCATCTAGAGGAGGGTTGACTCCGACCCTTGGACCTGCTAATCGTTCACCAACCGTACGTGTGTGTGTCTGCGTGATGTGTGGGAGGCAGCAGCAGCATTCATGGATTCTCCACAAGTTTAAATGCATGCTGGTGGAGATTTTTTAGTTGTGGAAACGGGTCTGAACGACACTTTGTACTATCCTATGCTATGACTATGGCAGCAGGTATGTGAAGGTAACTCGCTCAGCGTTAGTCTCGAGCCTTTTGATGTTTTGATGATATGATCGCTAGAAGAACAAAGGGAAATTACTCTGTGTACAGGTCCACAAAAAAGCACGAAAGAGTTCCACCTGCAGTCGTTTCAGGTCTAAGTTATCGAGGTGATATTCCTGGAGTATGTATCCTCGACGACTGCATCGTTTTGGAAAACCAAGACTACCCGTCCACGTGCCAGTCATCCAAGTAACTACGTACATTACCTTACACTTCGCTCGCACATGATATGCATGAGTCTGCTCAAAATAAATGTCTTATTTTTGCTTTAACGGATTATTTCTAGCAGTGGCAGAGGAGAATTCCAATTTTGGAAAATAAGCGGGCTTTTTTTTAAACCTTAGTCAATGGTATTGACCGTGAAATCAAGATATTCGTGTGCATTCAAATCTTTGTTCACACCTGCACGCGACATGGTTCGCAAAAATGTACATATCAATGACGGTTGTCAAGTGGCACTAGAGCAGAAGACATGCCTGGAACCCGGCCAAGCGTAACACGGGTACATGGCGACAAGAAGCGGGTGAAACACACTCACCTACACACTGTCTCGGATGGTGCTTCCGTTTGAAAGGAGACTGGAAAGTCGTTTATTATTTTGTCGCATCGACTGTGGTCCCCACATACAAAGCAGACACAAGTACACCACAGACATAGTTCAAGTGGCTCCTCCTCCTCCATGTGCACGAGACCAGGAGGCTGCCAAGGGGTTAAAGCTGCTTTACAAAGACAATAAAACATCGCCAGCAATGTAAGTTTTTGGAGGTTGGCGGGTAGGTAGGCGAGTCTGGAATGTTAATGTTCAGGTACGTACACACTACCAGACAGTGCACGTGCTTTTTCCCTGGCAACTCATTCCCGCAACTTCTAAAAGAAATTTTAATTGCTTCAGTTGTTTCTGGCCTCGTCTTGGAGAAACCACGGGTTTCCATTAGCCATTCCTGTCAACCACGATCTGGTTTCCATAGCGAACTCTGGCAGGTTCAGGGCTCTGGCACGGAGCGTGCGTCTGATTGGCAAGATCATTATAAACCTCGGTGTCGTTTGTAGATAACATTAGTCAGACTTTATCTACTGTAAGCACCGAGACTAGTTACAGTGAGGTCTTCTCAGCCATCCTCCATCTTCACTACGTCTCACACACAGGAAGCCAACAAAACAGAAACTTTAACTCCTCATGATGTCTGTTGATTGTTTGTCCGCAAACAGTGCCTGGTGTGGTATGTGCCATGTACTTTTACAATTCACCCAATGTTCAAGGTATAAAAATACCCGGCAGATAGTTTAATGCGGTGTATACCACCACCCTCACAGGTATGTGCTAATTACAGGTATGTGAACAAGACTTTGTTTATAAACTTTATAAAAGGAGTACAGCTTCCCTACAATAGCATGTCTACATAAAATAATCCTAGATGCAAAGGTGTGGTGTGTTCTTTACATGAATGCCTGACAGAAGAACCTGGACATGGAGTGAAGGTGACTGTAGGTAGAAAATAGCAAAGTTATTTCAGATACCCCGAAACACGGAGTATAACAAATGTCATCGGTTACAATTACACACTTATTGCATAGCTTGTCACACGATTCCTTCACAGCGTCAACAGTTTTTTTTTCTGTTGCAATATCGCATGATAGTTTGATTAGTGTCCGTCAGTCTGTGCTAGTGTCTGGTGTCCTGCCGTGCAGACACTCCAACTCATTACCACCGGTCGGTCTGAGTTATTATTCCGCTAGCGACTCTGTCACACCCGGTCCTTTGAGTAGTTCTCGAAGATATCCCCCTGATTGTATACTGCCTTCAAGCCTCGGATTGTGCCAGCTTCAAAGAACCACAAACAACACCTTCGAGGGTGTGGGTGCATTGAGGAACTGAGGCCCACAGTCACAACGGTCGCCGCGCGGGTTGTCGGGAGAACTGTGACGTCAGACGCCTTTTAAACTACCTCCGGGATTGGGTGTGGGGTGGGGAGGTGGTCCGATGGTGGGTAACTCCACTCTGCCACTCCCAACCTACCTCTAGTCAGAAGGTTGGGGCACCGACAGCCACAGAGACACGCGGTGCAACTACAAGACAGTCTGCGACCGATGACTGGCGGTAACGAGAGACAAGTGAGGACGAGAGGACTTCAAGGAAGACTGGGTGCCCCGAGTGAAAGGGCATTATCTGGATAGCCGGGACTCTTAATCCAGTCTTGACAAGTGAGTTCAGCTACCAACCGCCGGCCACTTTGGGTGATTTACTGGCCGGTCACGCGACTGGGAGTACGGGCAGCCCCGGATTACCCTTTAGTAAGCGATACCCAATGTCGGCACGATAAGCATCCGGCTCGAAATATTCAGAAGAAATTGTTTGGGAAAATAAGCTCGAGTCTTTTTAAAAATTGCCATGAACCCTTTCAAAACCACTTGGAATGTTTTCATCAAAGATACTTTGTGAAGAATGTCAGCTTCTGTTACGATAATGAGGATTAGTAGTATCTGAACCCATCGAGGACAAAATTAATCCTGTTGATTAGTTCTGTTTGTGTTTTGTCGATGTCTCGAGATACTAGGTTCGACCCTACGTCACACGAACAAACGGTTACAAATGCATTTTGTGGATAATATTCAATGGAGGCTCTATGTATAAACGTGTGCCTTTGTACAATAAAACCTCTCCTCCCATCAACACACACAAAACAATCCCTTTGTAAATGCGAGGTTAGAAGACAAACGATGCACTATTATTCTGAACAATAAATCAACGGACAAAAACTTGGCATGGTAATTGTTGACTCCTTAGAAGATCAAAGGATCATAATGTTTTCAGTACGTTCTTTGCGTTGATTTTTGGTGAATAGTTTTCAATGCATCCTCCACAAACATCAAGAACCAACGGCTTGTATCACAAAAAAGAAAAAAAAATGTAGCTGCTCCAAGATTCACTTATGAAAATTGCTTCCAAACATCCTTGTCATTTCACGGCTCGACTGGCTTCCGACTGACACGAGAAGGTCTACCCGTGTACCCTACGTGTGTGTGTGCATGCGTTCTCCCCCGTGAGACTACGAGTATGTATTGCTGACACACGCATGCGCCTGGAGGCCGGAAACCGAGAGGCGTGTCGAGAAGTCGTCTGATGCCGGGTAGCCGACAAACAGATGATAGTAAATACGACTTTTGTAACGCCTTGTCGGAAATAATGACTTGAAAGACGGAGATGATGTGATATGCAAGCATCTGCAAAGCGGGCGATATGTAGGCCTCCACAAAGAAAGTAAAGAATTACAAGGTGAGGCTGGGAGAGAAAAGAGAAAAAAGAGCGATGGGCCAATCCCCGGCGCTGACGTAGATGCACCTCACTCCAGGTACCTCCTTGCTGTGCGGACCTCGAACACATCCTGTCTGTGCACGTGCTGCTACAATCCCAACATCTCACGTCTGCAAGACAGCATCTGCGTTGTAGGAACGGGCAAGGAGGCTCGGAGGTCGCTACCTTGTCTTCTTCATGGGAGGAGAACAAGACAGCCGTTGTCTCCTAGTGTGCA
>SRHC01002698.1:13055-43656 GCA_004794325.1 Pomacea maculata
ACTGACTGTGGCGTGTCCACAAGTTTCTCCCAGCTGAACGACCTGATGACGTTATACATTTATTTCCATCATCCTAAAAATAACGTCACTTTACATTTGCGTCACTAAGACGTCCATCACTATAAATAGGATACCATACCTCAGTACATCTGTCACAAACCTGCTGTGCTATATTTAATTTTTTTTTTTTTTTTTAGCCTGGAAGGGGACAGGGAGACATTCACGCTGCGCGTTAGACGTTTACTGCAGGTGTCAGAAATAATTATTTTTCATGCTTTTGTGCCATCTGTTAATGATTTCGCAGATTCTGTACGAGATTAAATAACATCTTTTATATTTTTACCATTTTATATTTTTTATATTATTAATAACTTTCTTTTTTTATTAATAACTTCCCTTTTACACTAAATTTCCTTGTGTTGTTTATTGGGGAAAGCGTACTGGGAGCTCAAGAGTCAATTAAAAATGTAATTAGCAATTTAGTGTAAGTGTGCGCGTACGGTAAATGTCGGCGTGTGTTGGTAGACGTGTCGAGAGTGTGATCAGTCCGAGGCAGCAGCAATCGCAGCCTCTGACCATCTTCGCGTGCTCATTCCCCGGAGTTCACGACACATCAAACACGGTACTAAATTCTACTGGTCCAAGACTTCGTGCATGCAAATTAGTAAAATAAAAGGCATTGTTTATTCACGCTAAATGCATAAACATATACAAGAAAAGAGATTACTGGAACATATATTTAACAGTACACTTCAAACAAGAACAAACAAAGCTAATATTTGAAAAAGTCTTTCTTTCTAAAATGTTTTATTGCCAAAGTCCAAAACACAGCACACAGTCACTGCTGCTCCTGGTGATGTTGTAGCTACAGTGCATGTAAGTGCCGGAGTTGTTAATTAAAAAAGTAGAATTTATTGTAAACTGCTTAGTTTATGTGTGGCGTACTGTATTTACACGTATTTACAGGCTGCAACAACAGCGCCACCTCACCTGACAGACACCTTTGGTAGTTTTTCCGCTGAAAACATCTCCGCTGACTGAATGTTGTTGGACTCTGAGACATGACTTGGACACCGGAACCCAGCAACTTGTTTCCGTTATCATTGTTAACTTATTGCTTCATCTGGTCTGTCCTGCTACTTGAAGTCAGGTCAGATGGGGTCACATGGCAGCTGGGTCAATGAGAAAAACATCGCTAGTGACTTTGCCTGCTCCACCCCGTCCTCACCCTTGCTACTTCACCACACTGCTTCTTTAAACGGGGGAAATCCTTTTCTTAGCTGTCACTCTATTTCATGCAGGAGGGCAATGAAGGTCCCATGGCTGCCTTAGATGTTTGTAGTGATTGTGTTCAAGTGAAGTCCGTCAACAGAACGCATCACATCCACTGGATAAGTATATAAATGGGTCATACACAACATATGTATGACGTCAGGAGGTGATGACGTCAGATACCCTGCGGTTTGGGGTAAGGGTAGACAATCACAAGTTGTGACGCAGACCTGGACATGGAGTAGAACCGGGCTGCATCATGATAACCCAGACAGACGATGACTTTTCTCTCCAGACCATGGACACGCTCTGCATGCGCCACCCACACCACGTCACTGCGGGCCGTGGCCACGTCCTCGATGTCATCGTCCTTCATCACCCGCACTGGGATACCCGCATCTTTAAATCCCTTCATCATACTCCAGTCCTCAGGAATATTAAACCAGCACAACACCAGCACGTCTCTCCACTGTAGGCAGGGCGGTGTTGTGCCGCCGCTGGTGGAGGTGACGGTCGTGGCTGTTGTCGTGACATTCTCTGTTAACATTCAAAGTCAGTTTCTATTATTAGTAACTTGTCGGAGATACAGCGTACACACTGACAGACACATGGATATAAACACAGCGTAAAATGACAGACACACAGGGCAAACACAGTGTCTTGATGATGATGATGATGATGATGATGATGATGATGATGATGATTGATGATTGATGATGATGATGATGATTGATGATGATGATGATGATGATGATGATGATGGCATCTTGATAGCGCGCTTCTCCGCTGGCTGCAAATTCAGTGATCTTTTACATAAGCAGTCAGCAATGTCCATGTAGATTATCAGACTCCACAGCACAATCTCACTGTAGGTAAACTCATAATGTTGTACTCAAAGTAAACAAAAACAACGGCGTTACACACAGCAACATTTCAGGTCTCACACAGTCAAGAGGAGGTGAACAAAGATTCACCTGAATACTTCAGTTGTAGGTAACACAGGTAAGTATCCAGACACAAGCCATCGTGACTGCAGCCTCAAACACACATGGAGCAGAAGACACACAACCACCAATCACTGATGTCACACTCATCGTCAGTCACATCGTTGAGATGAAGAGGACACAAACATCTACTGTACACACAGTGCAGCCATAGAACACAGGTCCGCACATCACAAACTAGAAAACTGAGTGGTCAGCAGTGCCAAACACGTTAGAAGTGTCAGTGACGTAGACACAAGTAATACAAATGATGAACAGGTCTCACATAGGGCAAGATGGCGCAGATGTTACAGTTGAATAAAAAATGTTCTCAAAAAGTGAGACAAGTTGTGAAGACAGAAGCCTGACCTCACAGACTCACAGATGACTTGTACACACAAACCTTTACTCAAATAAAAGAGGGAAGACGAAAAGTGATGAAGAGCTGTCACCGTGTAGCCAGTTAGGAGAAGGGATATCACATAGTGTCATCTTCACAAGACTGTTTCTCACCTGCCTGTTATTTATCACACCGATAAGTGTTCACCTGTCAACAGACACAACACCCACACCTACCTGTAACACCAACACGGAGACTGAGTAGGAAGCTGGCCACCTCACGACCGCACGTCACACAGCTACCTTCACTGTAATGTGAGTGACCTTCACCTCCGTGATACACTCGTCTGACTGGCGGGCCGTCTGTGTGGTCGGGCACACCGCGGTGACTGTACCGCTCGACAGCCGTCTCCTCAGTGAAACTCCACTCTTCCTCGACTTCCCTGACGACGGCCGGAGGAGAGCGGAGGGGTCTGGTTAAATATTCCACTTGCAGGCCGGCGGGTGCGTATTTATGGTGACAACTTGCCGCCCAAAGATGGAGATGAGGAACTTGTGTCAGCAGCTTGTCACACACAGTGCGGAAGTCTGGTGACCTGTGACAGACATGAGTGTTACAGTAGTTACCGTCACACACAGCTTCCTGCTGGTCAAAGGTCGTGGAGCGCACAAACATCACAAATTTTCAATGTCAAAGTATTTTATGAAGTATCAGGAACAGAAATATCACTTTAACTCATAATAAAGAACAACTTGTGTCACGTGTTCAGAGTATGTCTGTGTTTGTGTGACTGGACACTAATTGTGTAATACTTTCATGTCAAGGGGAGGCTTTTTTAACATCGCTTTCTCTAAGGCTGTTTAGAACGTGGACGGGAAGATTCCAGAGGACAAGCTATCATTGGCTATTTCTGTGAGGTTAGGGAGGAGGGCGTCGATAAAATACCAGCAATGGAGTGGAAGGCAACTTTTGTTTCTAAAACAAATTCAACTTGGTGCACCGAAAGGACACACCCAGGTGTACAGAAAAATGTCCTATTTACGGTAAGACAATTTGAAATAGCAGATGTATTTAAGAGCCATATTTCATGTTCAAAATGGCCTTTTATTCAATTATCTTTCAAAGTACAGTTTTGGTAACAGAAAATCGAAAGCTAGTTTGAGCCTAGAACTATATAATACTTTTTCACATTATGATACATGCGTTTCAGAACAGTGCAGTTAGGTAGTGTCTTATAGAAAACAAGCTGTTTTTATATAGTTAGAAGAAAATTCTTGCCTTCCAAATTTGTCATAATGTTGCAGTATAATGGTATAATCTCACTAATTTGTTGTACCTGTTAGGTCCCATCTTATACAATGCAAAAAAAGTTTCATTGCAAGCCAAACTGGGGGTCAGTATTTTATCAGACATTCTTTTTCTAACCCTTTATAATTCCATAAAACCTTTTTTACATTTTTCTCTAAGAACTGATTACCTGTTTTGACAGTTTTTGCACTGAGCATCCTACAGCACAAAACATTCTTTTATCAATTTTAAATCAAACTTAACAGTATAATTATTATTTGTTATACTAAAATACAAATACTGATTTTTTATTATTCTAACAGTATACAAACAAATCACATTGCTATTACAACTGAAAACACTCATTCGCTGAATGATTTCTGATTTCCAACGCAGATGCATTTACTAATGCTTCATGTTAAAATGTTATGTTATGTTGTTTACATTTTGAACACCATCTTCTCAAAGTTCTGCTAGCCTCTTTTTTTGTGCAATAGCCAATGTAAGTAATTATGAGAAACCCAATGTTTCTCCTAAAGGTTAGGAGGAGAAACAGGGAACTTTTTCAGAAACAGTCCATGTGTGTGACATGATAGTCCAAATAAACCAAATACTAGTGTGCAGTTGCCATTATATATCTAGACTCAACATTCAACAAACTAAATTCTACTGTTTTACTTGTGTATAGTTGTACACAAGTTTTAAATTATGGCATCGTAGTGTGACATTTAATACTGATCAAGAGCACTGAATAAATAACTAAGAATTATAAATATAGGTTCATGGTAATAGGCAAAGTAAATAGTAACTGTTCTCATTGTTTTTCTTTTTATAAACAGGATGAGTACCGGTGTAAACAACGTTTCTCTTCAGTAGATAGCCGTAGGAGCACTAAAATCACAAACTGTTTGTTTGTCTAAGTTACAAGTCACTGTAAACAATGCACTCGTCAGGAGGTTGGTACTATACGGCTCGTGTTTCTTTTTCTTTGTTCACTGAGTCTAAATATATTTAAATCTTTAAATCTTAATGAATGATAGTCAATTATCAATATGGTAACAATTTCTTTCCAACGTTAATTTTTCACTGACTTCATGTATTAAGGAATTATCACCTGTTAAACACCTGTTGGTGATTCTAAGATCATAGCGAGCGGCATCTACCTGTGTGTCTATCATCACATCACACGATATAATACTCACCCGCTCACTTCATCAGCGATGACGTACAAGTATCCTCCCTTTGATGCCTGTGACAAGTCCTTGACGGCCTTCTCCACCTCCTTATCATCAGCAAGACGATACTGCAGGAGGTGAGGCTGACCGGGTGAGACACCTGCTGACTGTTGTGTGTTAATTGCCTGCAGCAACAGGTGATACAACATGATGCACGCTGCAGGACTCCCATCAGAGGTACTGACAATGTAGACGGGGTGGCCACCTCGCAGCCATTTTATGCCTATCAGCAGCAGCATCACAGTTTTACCTGTACCAGGTGGTCCGGCCACAAAGAGTCTGGGAGGCGCCGTGTTCAGCAGGTGAACTTGCTCCGGGAAGAGTGTGATGACAGCAGTGTAGCACTGTCCTGTCCACCACACGGCCTGACCCAGGGTCTTGACACTCACACGTGGAGGACTTGTACATGGCACAGTCACTGATGTCGCCGGACCACAGAATCTAGTACAGTCAAATGAATACTTATATTCAGTTGAGCTATTTTTAACTAAACAGTAACAAAATGTTACTGAAGTGTGTACTGTAAATTGACTGTTATCTTGAATGGTTCAACTAAATGTCACATATGTGTAAAGAATTCGACAGCGATCTGGAGCAGTCCGCTATCGAGAAAACCAATGGTGGCTTTATTTATATCATCTCCGAACAGATCAAGTGTTACTGACTATTTTTGTTGAAATTTCTGCTTAGCTTGTTCATCTGAGTCAGATTCTGCACGTGGTATCATGTATTGAATCGAATCTCATGCCTGTGGAATTGTGCCTTACAGTTAGCACTAGCGTACAGGAAAAGACTGTGACGAACCTACCATCATGTTTTAGAGAGAATTGTGTAGTTATCTGAAAGATCAAGTGAATTTATCAAGTCCGATGTTACACAAGGATATTTTCAAGAAGCTTTAAATGCTGGTGATTTAAACATAAATGTTGCTCTTTCTAATTGTAATCAAGGCCTGAAAATAGCTGGACAATGTATGAAAAGGGTGGTGAACATCAGAAGATGCATATCAGCCTTGGTTTGACCTTCAGTGTAAGGAAACTAAAAGTATGTACCTGAGGCAGTATAGAAGAAACAACTGTGAAACAATAGTACATAGTTTTATAGTAGAAGGGAATATAAAAAGTTAATTAAGCAAAATAAAAAGTACTATAGACAAAGTACAAAAGAAAATTTTCACACATAAAAACGATGCGAAATTATTTTGGTATACTGTAAAGTCTTTAAAATCAGATCACTACGTGAAAAAATAGCAAAAGAATGTTAGTATGGACACTTTTCAGCAGGTCTCTTATTATTTCAATGATAGCATCATTTTTGTTATTGAGCATGATAACTTAGACGCTGATACAGCAGACGATAAGAATGCTAACAATCCTTGTGATGACTCTCTAGATGCTGAAACTACGAAGGAAGAGGTTATCAAAGGTCTGCCTGAGCTAAGGAATAGGAAAGGACCTAGTACTGATGAATTAATTGGATAAATTCACAAGTCTATGCTTTCTGACTCAAGTTTATTATTGGTAAAACTCTTTTATCAAATCTTTAAAAAGGGACAATTTTCATTGCAATGAACTGAGGCCATCATTCAATCCTGTACAAGAAAGTGACCCTTACAACCCTGACAATCATATAGGGTTTTTATTGTTGAAAAAGGTGGTCAGTTGTACATATATATTTATATTAAACCAAAGACTTTCTAATTGGACTTAAAAAATAGCTTTAAGTTGCACTTATAGATTTTAAAAAAGCATTCGATTGGATTGTACGGGAAACGTTGTGGAAAGTTTTGATTAGAAAGGGGGTCAAACGAAAAATGCTAAACGCTTTGCATAATATTAATAATGTTGTTCCAGTAAAAGTTAGGCTGCGTCGTGATCTTACTGATTCTTTTTTTCTGTCCTAGAGGGTTAAAGCATGGGACAGACATGTAGAGCTGTAGTCTTTTTACTTTTTATCGGCACATTAGCAAGGAATATTATTTAGCAGGGTAAACATGGAGTGCAGCTAAGCCACTACCTATTTCATATTTTAATCCTGTTATTCGCTGATGACGTACTCATTGCAGGACTTCAAATTAAACAAAATATTTTGTATAATACTATCAAGTAGCTAAGCTTGGTTATAAATTAAGAAAAATAAAATATGATTGTATTTAGAAATTGGGGTTACCTAGCAAAGAAATAGAAATGGTACATACGAAATGAGAAAGCAAACATTGTAAATATGTACAAATATTTAGGGTTAGGCTTCGGGTTAAGCAGAAGCTAAATTGTAACACTTTTATAGAAAAGCATCTTCAGCATGAGCGGGACAGAGTCTGGCACCAGGGGCTTTGGCATGTGATGCAAATATTCAACATCAAAGAAGGCCTCGTTCAAGGGCTGTACAATTGGTCAACAAGTACAGTAACCCTGAACATACAAATAGGAGGTTACTTTTGCATGCGTTCGCCAAGGCTGTTTCTATCACAGGCACTATTTAATATCTTTCAGGAGATCATTATTCTCGAAGCTCTCCACGACTTTCATACTTCATCTCAATTAGTGGAAGACCGTTCTGCAACCTTTGCTTTGCAGGCGACAGAGATCTGTTAGCAGGTACTAACAAAGACCTGCAAGACCTTACTAACAGACTGACAGTTCAGATCCTTAAAGAATGGAGACCAGCACTGAAAAGAGCAAAGTTATGGTCAATAGCAACGGCAAAGCAGAGATCTCTATGAAGGGAAGCTCGAAGAGGCTAACACTTACCTTGCTATCAATTTTTTGTAGATGTTAGAGGGCACTTTATAAGTGCCAGACCCAGCCCCAGCCACACGTCGCTTCCACCATTGTCCGAGTTCGCTCAGCACGTGACTACTGACGTCATATGGTTTCTTGGGGTCAGACAACTGATCAGAGCACAGACACAGACCAGGGATGTCGGCGGGATCACTTGTTCCCAGACACCGACACAGGTCCTGTATAAAAAACTCCTCTTACTTAAATAGAAATGAGCTAAATATGTCAAGGATGTTAACTAACAGATATAAAGCACAATAACATGAAAGTAATTACAAAGTTATTATAAAGAATTTACAATGCTGTTAAACTAAGATAAATAGAGTAGTACACTAATGGCTTGTGAAACACATTTTCAAAACAATCCGAAATATGTGCAAAAACGTGGCAAAACTAAATAAAAAATGGTATGTCTATTCATCTACAAACTCCTTCATTTCATCAGAACATTTTAAAGATTTCATTGACTTCTTTACAATGTTGGTAAATTATGTTTTCCCTTTTCTTAGAAACATTATTGTAAAGTAGACAGAAGAGAGCTGAAACCTGAGTCAGCTGGGGGTCGCCGGAGATGGCCTGTTGAACTTCATCAGTCGTGAGGCTGGGGAAGGCGATGACCTTAGTGACGGGCAGACCGGGAGCGATGTCGGACACCAGGTGAGACAACATGGCCTCCGCCTTGTCCAGCTGTGACATGGCCTCTGTCAGCTTCCGTCAGCTTCTTTCTGATGTTTTTGTCTTTATCGTCCTTCGACATATTCAGTGCCTGTGTGTTGTCACCAAAGGCCTTCACCTCGCACGTGACTAAACCGAAATGTCGGTGAATGAGAAGCACATCAAAGTCGCCTCGTTTCCAGTTTGGTGGCAGAGCAGAAGTGAGGCTTGCCGGTAGGGGGAGCTGTGTAGCTGCAGCAGCGTAACAAGGTTCCCCCAGGTAGTCGCCGAACTGAAGCTGAGTCAGTCCAACCATGACTTCTTTGTTGTCTTCACTCAATTTCTGGAGACACAAGAGCACCCGTTGCATGGCTGCATCGTCTCTGAGGTCACTGTCCTGAACGCGAGGTGGCTGAGGAATGGAAGCAGCAGCTGATGGAATCATCGCCGTCTGACCAGTCTGAGCTGACTGACCTGACTGACCTGACTGACCTGACTGACCTGTCTGAGTTGACTGACCTGACTGACCTGTCTGACCTGTCTGAGCTGACTGTAGGACCAGAACCTCCTGACCAGCAGCTGACTGTCTAGTCATGGGCACGCGGTTGACGTAGACAGGAGGCAGGAAGTAGGCGCGAGAGTCGTGATCAGGGAACGCGGCCTCAACCCACTGTAGCCAGAATGTCTGGGCCTGGTCTGGTAATGCTTCCTGTGAAAAAACGATTTGGGTAAATTTAAATACATATGAACTATTGTGTTCAGACATTTTGAATGCTTTGTATTTTGTTCTAATTTGTATCAGCTTCTGGTTATGGCCCACTGTACAATTCTAACATCCATTAAGGCTGATGTCCTGTGTTATTTTCTATCACATAATATCCTAAAACTGTTATTAAACCAACAAACAAACAAACGAACAAACAAACCTTTGAGCCAGTCTTCTGATTGATGAGACTAACTGCTGCTTTGATCTGAGAAGCATCACCACGGATGATGAGAACCTTCACACCTGGTACAGGTGAGGGGTTGGGGTCAAAGTCTACATCAGCGCCTGACTTCTTCTTCACCTCTTCCAGAGGACGTGTGTTCGCTAAAATAATATTATGGTCTGTAGGTCCTTTGTCATTCACATTGATTGAGTTATTACGAATGTTATCTACTTTACTCTTGTTTGTTGTTTATCTTACTCAGAGCTATTGTTGTTTAGAGAATGAAGTGACTTTAAACATTCCACTCACCTGTGTCAGCAAGTAGCTCAGACTGTTGGTCAGTCACGGTGTGTAGGTAAACTTCCACCCGGCCACGACCTGTAGAATGTTGTTTGCCTCCTCTTCCCTTAGGGCGCTGTCCCTGTGATAGTTGTTACAGTGAGAAAACATCACGAGAATGAACACGACAAACATTATTGAGATGATGATGATGATGATTGATGTTGATGATTGATGTTGATGATCGATGATGATGATGATGATGATGATGATTGATGATGATGATGTTGATGTTGATGTTGATGTTGATGTTGATGATTGATGATTGATGATTGATGGATGATGATGGATGGATGATGGATGATGGATGATGGATGATTGATGATGATGATGATGTTTTAAACTCTCTCTGGGTAAAATTCATCAAACTTTTCCGTGTCTTACCTTTTTTACAGCAGACGGCTGATGACCAGACATTGTTGACAGTTGGCTTATGTGACGTCACACTGAAGATTAGTAAACAGGTCTGTAATCATATTGTGATGTCACAGTGGAGTTCAGTTTTTAATATTTTTAGGATGTCAGTACATTTCAGTAAACAGTAATCACTCAGTGGAGTTCACTCATTATTGAGTGATGTTGCAATACACATCAGTGAGCAGACTTGTAATCATTCAGTGATGTCGTTGTGATTTTTTGTCAACAATAATGATTATGGATAAATACTTAAAGCAGGGAGGATCAGTGGAGAGTTCATAAGCCGTATAAGGTAGTAATTTAGAACTTAACATATCCACATGTAAATCTTGATATGAATGACTTTAATTCTAGATAAGATCGTCTTTGTCAAATATAGGAACATGCTTGACAAAATATGTAAAAACATGTAAATATGTCTCGACTTTTAATTTTCTGCGAACAATAATCCATCAAAATAGTCGGAAACTGTACATCGCTAACCTTAAGGGCAACAAGAATTTCTTTCTTGTGATATGACTTTGATCATACAGTGTCTGTCTGTCTGTCTGTCTGTCTGTCTGTCTGTCTGTCTGTCTGTCTGTCTGTCTGTCTGTCTGTCTGTCTGTCTGTCTGTCTGTCTGTCGCTCGTACTCACCTCAGTGTGTGAAGTATCAGAGCATGGTGACAGGCAACGGAAGGTAGAGAGAAATGACTTGATTCTGTGGAAGAAAAGAGCGAACGACTGTCAATAAATAGGAGACTGCAAAACGAGGACTGCGAGGGCTGAGTCACGTGATGTGTGGGCGGCAGACGGTTTTAGCCTCAGCCAGCATCTCACATCGTTATCACTCTAGCTCTCGTCAGGATACTGACATCGCCTGGTTGTAGCCCACTCGGATGTAGGGTCAAACTACTTCCAGCTCTCTAAACTTGTACAATGTCGCCTTTGTACTGTGTGAAACATGATCACCACTGGACTCCATACTTGTAAACTGCATGTAAAGGATTTTTGTTACATCCCTTGACACCTAAGTAAACACACAAGACACAACAACAATCAGTAGTATCATAATACATTAATACCCGTCACACAATACAATAGCAATGAGTAATACCATAATAAATCATACCCGCTCCACTACACAGACCCGCATACAGGATTCACACTCGCATGTGAGTTACGTTCATTTGCACACAAAAGCGTGAAGAAGTCGCACCGCCGAAGAAAATGACAGCTTTCGTTAGCCCTGCATACAGGTACATGTACACAGAATCGTCTTCCCGATGAAAGTTAATAAAATTTGCTCGACAGGACCAGTCATCACGAAGACCTATAAACCCTTTATTCGGTACACGGACTTTTCGCCGACGGACGTTTCGCCGCCGGACGTTTCGGAGCCGGACGTTTTGCCGACCGGACGTTTCGCCGCCGGACTTTTCGGAGTCGGACGTTTTGCCGACCGGAGTTTTGCCGCCGGACGTTTCGGCGCAGGGCACTTCATTTCGGCATTTCACGTGGGGCCTTTAGCCGAAGTCAAGTGTGTGACGCCCCTTAGCTCACACATTTCTCTCGCCATTGTATCAATGTATCAGTGAACTCTCTCTCACTATCCCTCCTCATGTGAACCGTTAGCTCACACATTTCTCTCGCCATTGTATCAATGTTTTTTCTCAAAGCTGTTGCGCATAATCTGTGACAATCAAAGTGAACTGTCTGTGAAGTCTGTGTGTAAACTTTGTTTGAAATAAAGAATTATTGTGTAATCTAGTAGTTACTTTCATTCTTTGAGAGGTAAGTAAGCTCTCTCTCTCTCTGACATAATGCGGCGAAACGTCCGGCGGCGAAACGCCGGTCGGCAAAACGTCCGACTCCGAAACGTCCAGCGGCGAAACGTCCAGTCGACAAAACGTCCGGCTCCGAAACGTCCGGCGGTGAAACGTCCGTCGGCGAAACGTCCGCACACGCTTTATTCAACTTTTCTACCTTCAGTAAACGTCTCTCGTCCTAGAATTATACATTCTTGTAAAAACAGATGAACGAGGAAAACACACTCTTTGTACTGCATGCTTCTGAAACCTGGAGAGTGACAAACACCATCAACAACAAGCTCCAGACCTTTACCAACCGATGCCTACGCCATATTCTGGGAATAAGATGGTGAAATGATCTCCAACAACAGCCTGCGGAAAAAAAAAACACCCAGAACGCCACTAGCCAAGACATCACAAAGCGCAGATGGGGCTGGATAGGACACACCCTGCACAAACCAGCTGACAGCATTGCCATTTGACTAGAATCCTCAGGGGAAGATGAGAGTTGGGAGACCAAAGCAGACTTGGAAAAGAACAGTAGAGAGCGAGGCAAAGGACGTGGGAACCACATGGGGCCAACTGAGGGGGCTGCCCTATACCTGGTCCGCTGGCGAGGTCTTGTTGTGCCCCCATGGTTCCCGAAGAATAACAATTAAGGAATAAGCAAAAATAATCTAAGACATTGTGTATTAACAGCAGAGAGCTAAATACACCTGTGTGTTTAAAGCAAGCAGCTTGGTACAATTGTACCCGTAATAAAACGACGAGAACAATACAGGGACTGTGATGTACACGGATTATTCTTAGCTGTGGAATCGAGTCTTCAAACATTGTGTAGGCGACCACGTCGACATACAGAGAGAAAGATGAAGTTGAACAGTAACTGATTGTGTTCTCTAGTTCCTGTAGCTAAATATCCTGTTTCTAAATAAGTTACAGGCATTAGTGAGGACGAGTGTTTACCAGCCAGTAATCACGTGACTGTCACGCTAGTGTCTGTGAAGATGTTTGTCCGGTTGTAGTTTCCTGACCACTCGTCATGTAGACAAAGTGTCGTTGTGTAACACAAGTCTGTAGGTGAGGGCACGTGCAGCGTTCACACAACGTCCCTGTTGTGGTCATCACTTGTCTCTCCACACTCTAGACGATTCCTGCAGTTATCTCCCCCGGCTACTGGTAGAATCAGTGACTGGAGACAAAGTTTATTGACCAAAGGAACGCTTTTTGCAAACCAGATATTAATCTGCGAGACACCTACGAGCTCTGATGAAGCGTATGAGGTCTGCAGTTGACATCTTTTGACAAGCATGCTAGAGACTATACAGTCGTGTGATATTGTACACTGTGTACAGGCCATCAGCAGTTATGATAATGTACACTATGTATATACCGTCAACGGTTCAGCTGGGTAGTAGAGTAGGACAGTAAAATGAACTACATGACAGAAAGGCACATACATGTCATGTACAGGGGACAAAACAATACACACAGTACTCTCGTCTTGCAGTACACTCATCACACACATCACTCATTACACACCTTACTCTCATATAGGTATCTTAAGAAAATTCAAGCTAGAAACTGTTTTTAGCAAAACTGGCATAGCAAAATATCTGGTAGTGATTGATTTTAATTCTACAGCCCATTTGTCTTCTTTAGTGCTAAGTAACATATTGACATTAAATATAGAGAACAAATAATTTCCAAATTACTGGTATTGTTCGTAACAAATAAATGTTGTAACTATATTTATGCATTATGTACTCAATTTCTCCACCTGCTCTCTTAACATCGGTTATGGGCATGAGCCTGCCAAATAAAGGAAATTGTCATTTTGTGATAGTTTGTGTGTGTGCGTCTGTTTGTGTGTGTGTTTTATGTTGAGACCTTATGTGTAACCTGATGCAAGAAGAAGAAAGAAGAAAGAAGAGTCAGGAAATAATTATTCCAAAAGATGACGTTTTCGGGTAGTAGCTTCCCTTTTAAAATGTACAAACGCCTGACGTGTCCATAATAAATAAGACGAGGGGAGTAAAGTAAAATAATTAAAAACAATAACATGTTGATTTATTTGAGCACTTGCACAAAAATATTTGTACGTGTGTGCATGTACAGTCCTCTGATGTCGGGCACTGTATACAGTTGGAAGTAACACGTGTTGGGTATTTATCAACACCTTATCTGCAATAACGGTTGCCAGATTAGAGCTCTATAAATGTTCAGTATTAACTACATAGAAACATAGAACATATAAACATACAACATAGAAACTACAAACTATTTTTTCAGCTAGTTAAGAGGTTTATTACTTCACATTAATATGATTCTAAGAACACTTGCTTATCCTTTATTAGTCTTCTAGCAATTGAGCAAGATTTCTTGACTGTTCCCAGGTGTAAATAATTATTGTCAACCGTTTCTTAAACGGGGAAGTTATGTTCCATGTGCCTGGCGAGATTGTTCTTTGCTGATCGCTTTAAAAAGAAGAAACTTTGTTGCCTGAATGACTGACTCTCTGGTGGCAGTGTAGTCAGCAAAAGAGAGATGTGTGTCAGGTGATTATAATATGACAGATCAAAGATCAGAATAAACAGATGCGTTTGTATGTACATATATACATAGATCTTTACACATCATCTTTAACAGTTTCATTGTAATGTATTTGGAACATGAACTGAAATCTGGAAAAAATGAGTGATGAAGGTTTCGTTTAGACGATCTTTACAACAGGAAGTAGCGTCACCTGCACAATGAAAATGAAAACATCCCCTGTGTTCGGAAATGACATAGCCCATGTCAAATAATTAGTATAAATAGTATCATTTCTAATGCTTAGTGCTGTGTAAATACTTACATTTTCGTTAAAACTACCGACATCACTGATTTATTTCTCTTTCAATGCATCTGGGTGCTTCTTTAAAGTTATAAACTCAACTTTCATGTCACTTCTAGATGGTATGAGCTGCATTGTACAGCAAACATGATCAGTTTAAAGAAAGGAAACATTATGATCGGTATACGTTACTTATTAATGTATTGATTGTGATAAATTTTTACTCAGAATAAAATACTTTGAAGTTAGCAATTAAAAACAATTAGAAACATGTTTACCTTCAGGACGCCAGGTAAGAGCACGAACACGGCATAGCAGTGCCGAGGAATATCACCTGTGTCGGTGTCTATTTTTTGATCGTCCAAGTAAAAGTGAAGATGATTAGATGAATCTTTCATCACTCCTATCAGCCCTTTTTCCATTGTCAAGTGTCTCCATCTTGAAATACCGTAGTTCTATCAAAACAGAAAAGTAGCAATGATAAACTTCGAACTAATTTTTTTGTGTAGAAATATTCAAAACTTTTCAAAATTGAGGACGCAGGAGAGAATTTACAACATAAAAAGAAAGGTTTCAGGAAAAAGAGAAAATACAGGATTTTATTTAGAAATAATCGTCGTCTAAATTAGTTATCTCTCCACTCGTCGTCTCGTCATCCCCGTCTCTCGCTACATTTTGTGACAGGATGTATCGTGCTCCCTCTTTATGTCGCCATACTCGCCCCTCATGAAACATATATGTTGGACAGATGGTAGTGAGATAGCGAGCTGGGACTGTCAATGTTTTAAGCACATTTTGGTTTATATAATACTCTATACGATCATACATTTCATGAACTTAATATTATTTAAAATGTTTTTGACCTTTGACCAGATCCTGTCTTTTATTACAGGTCATTGAATAAATGAGGTAGAGAGGCTTGTAAACAAAGGACAATTCAAAAGTCAAGCACAAGGTAATATTACATTCGTAAAATAAAAGGTTTGAATTACTTTTTGAAGTGAGTCAAGTTTGGAGGGTTTAGTTTCTGTTATTCCATAGTACACGAAACCTTTGGACATAGTTTTGTCTACTCTGACCTGCACACACAAAGGTAAAGTGGGAAATATTTCTCTGTTTCACTACTGACTTGGAATTACCTTTAAATTAATTAATCAGATACAGGTACTTCGTTTTCTTAAATGCTGGTTTTTAGAGCTGGAAATAGCTCTAGAAAAGATGGTTATTTCTATTTTTCAGTTATGAGAACTGTAATAAAATTTGTGAACCATTGATCCCTTTTGGACATTGACGCAAGAACCTGTTGCATCTTTGATAATGTTAATGATGTCTACTAACGTGTTTTATTTCAGTGATTAATTATTTTACTACACATGTATTATTCGTTAAAGTTGCAAAACTATATAATATTTTTATATTTTTATTTTAGAACATTATGGTAATTAATTTTCTTGCTATTGCGTCGTCGTCATCATCATCATCACCTGATATAAAACGTTTGGCTCTACCGGCCGACAAGATGCCACTACTCCAGGTCTTGCAAAACAAAGCCCATCATTTTTCTGTCCTGCAATTTTCTTGTCTAAGATCAATGTACTGAAGATGCCAGAATTCGCATGAAAGGCCAGGTGTTGCCTCTGCACACAAAACGATTTCCATTATTTAGGATAGGATCTTGAACTTACCCAAAGTAATATATGTAATAAGTATAAAAATAAAAAAATAAAAAAACTTGTTTAATCAGGTCTCTTTACACCGATAAGGCATTGTATCTGAATTGTAGTAAAAAAAAAAAAGAAGACTTTAAGGAAACCTTTCTTTTAATCTGACTTTAAGAAAAGTTAAAAGATAAGATGATAAGGTAACAGATTTTGCTTTAATTAACAAGAAAAACTTGTTAATTAACAATTGTTAATTAACAATATAAAACAGAGGCACAGACAGTTTCTACAGTTTTCTTTGAGGAGAAATAATTAAAAAAAAACAGTCATTTTTATTTTACCTGAAGATCGGTTTTTAACCTTCCCAGCATTTGTAGATCTTTCTCGATGTGTCTGACTATGTCTTTATAGCAAGTTGTATCTAGGGAAGGATTGGCCCACACATCAGCTTCTAGGTCGGCGTCGATGTCAAGGCTGTTGACCCTGTCTGTTAGAGTTTTGGTCGCGTGTATGAGTGCAGGACGCGGTGCCACCGATCGGACTCGAGCCACAATATTTGTGTGTGACATCACGGTCCCTAGTCGCCCTCCAAGTGAGTTCTTGAACTCTTTCAGTGATGTCCTGACTTGCGAATGGGATAAACAGCTAATTTCCTTTAATTTGTTTCGAAAACCTTCCACCAGATTGCAAAGACGGTCACATACAGCATCTACCTGTGATACGTCGTTTGCTTCACTGATATCCACATCCTCCAAGCAATTGTCCACCTCAGCCATCGCCTGTTCCACAAGCTCCTCCGCCCGAGAGAGTCTGTTCGTCAAATCAGTCGTTGAAGTCTCAGCTGACTTCATTTCTTCCTCGATTTCCCTCATTAAGGAACAGTTCTTGTGTTTCAGGAAGCTGCAAGGTAAACAGACAGCGAGGCGGTGGTCGCCACAAAAGTATTTCGCCTGTTTGTCGCCGTGGTCAGCACACAGTGCATGGCGGCTGGCAGCCAGACGTTCAGGTGTCACAGTGCTGAGTCTCTCCACATCGTGACTACGAGACGATGAAAACTTTTTATGAGCCTTGGCACACCCTGAACACAACATGTCCTGACACTGCATACAGATGAAGTCCGCCCTGACGTCCTCACACACACAACAAAGGTGATCTTTACCCAGCACACGAGCGCTCTCCACCAGCGCTTCCATCACAAAGTCTGTTGGCATGGCATCGGCAATGTCAGCTGAACTTTGACCTGATTGGCCTTGTGTCTCAACTATAGGAGATCTGCACAGAGGACACTCGGCGTTAGGTTTTGAATCCATCCAGGAAATGACACATCCAAGGCAGAGAAGATGTCCACATTGTAAAATCTTTGGTGTGGTAAAGCCATTCATGCAGATTGCACATTCTAATTCAGTCGGCTGATCAGATGATGACGCCATCTTGGAAAAGAAACAGTCAACAGAAATTTCTGAATTAGAAAACCGAATACAAACTACACTTCAATGACATTAGATGCTAGCATTAGCACTGTCGAAGGACTTAAAGTGATTTGTAGTATGTATCATAAGCTATGGTGTTATAGTACTTGTTGCTTGAAATTCTTGATGGCACAACGTTAACCTGAAAGCAAAAGAAATCGTTTCGCCCATCAGGAAAGCCTACTTTGTGTCTAAAAGCTTCGACACATCCAGGAATGTCCTTTCAAAAAACGGCCAGAGGCTAACACAAATTTTTTTCAAGGAGTTTCTGAAACCTTTAGAAGACTTTTTCTTTAAAGAAATCGAATGTGAGCTCTGCTACAACCGGTGCAAATAAACGACCCTTCATTGGAGAGATCGAGATTGTCACATACCACCTTTTATCATATGACCTTAGTATCACCATGAACTACTCCAAGCTGTCAACTAAACCTCCCACAAGGTTCCGGGTTAGCAGTGGGCGATAAAGAAAAATGGATCAGATCCGAGCACATTTCTATTACAACCCAACCTTTTCTTCAGAAGTTATAAAAGAATAAAAGAAAAGGAAAGAAAGAAGAAACAAAAATATTAAAAAGACAAAATAATTACAACCAACGAACCCAAGCGCCTTTATCAACTTGGTTTTATTTATTTTTTATAGTGTAAATAAATTCAAAGCAAAAACCTTTTTTTTTGTAATAATGCATCTACCATCTATTTCAGGGCCTTCGTCACATGATGATGCATTTGTTTGGTTTGTTAGCTGTTTTCTCAAGGAGTGTCTTCTCGTCAAACTTCATATTACATGGTCGCCTGGCAACACGACAAGGTGGCCCATTTCCCCACGCTGTCCTACCGACTATCACTCCCCCTATCCTGTAAGGTACTCATCCCTTTCTTCCATTTCCTGTGTCGTGAGTGAACGAAGGAAGGCGAGTGACCTTATCGAATAGCCACCTGGTTCATGTGTACTTGCACGACCCCTGACCTTTCGACTACGATAACAAAAAACTTGTATTATTTGATAACGTCGGGTAGAAGTGATGTTTGAAGAAAATTACTGTAGAACATCTATTTTCTACTTTTAGTGTGTTTAGTGTGTTTAGTGACTTGTTAGGCCAAAGTTTATATTCTGACAGTAAGACGTGCCCTATGAGTCACATAGATGAAGATGAGTTTCATTTTATATTATGTTTTCCATGTCTGATGAATATAAGAAAACGTTTCTTTCCGAAAAAGTATTACATTAGATCGAATATTCCCATTCCACGAACTGATTTAGGTCAAGTTTGAGATATTCAAGAAATGTTCTGTGAAACACTCTCTTCTCTTATCTAATGCAATCTAGTCAAACATGTTTAAAAAAGAACTTTCTTAAATATTTATATCACATCCTCTCCCAGTTGTCATTGACTCAACCTGTGGAAAACCACATCGAGCTTCCCTATGGTACAAAAATCATTAAATCTTCTTATTACACCGCCACTCTCTGCGCACCCATAGTTCAACTATACAGAAATACATTTATTATTATTGCCTCTTTTATATTTTCATTCAACGTTTCTGTTCGTTATTATAACTTTTTTTTGCTGGACATATTGTTACCTCCCTTGGGAGTGTGGCTACGTGTTAGATAAGAACACCTTATTTATCCTTTCATCCTGCTTGATAAAGAGTTGTAATTTTAATTAACCCTCTCTCTCTCTCTCAGTTTGGCGTCATACCAAGGTTTCACAGTTTTTGTTTGTTTGTTTTTTTTCTTTTTTTTTTTTTTGTCAAGGGAAACTTTCATGTCACTTCTTGTTGCGATAAAGGGGTCGCTTGGCTTCACTGTTTGTCAACAACCAGCTCGGGGTATTAACTCTCTCGGAGCACTCGTGTGCTGCCTGTTTTGTGGATAAAATGCGGCAGCGGCTACTTTTCGGCGTTGGTGGTTTAAAGTCCAACTTTCCTGTGTTGCCTGACCATTTTGTAAGGACGAGTGTCGCTGGATTTGAGATGCACCGGTTATAGACAAGCAGATAGGGGAGCTCTGGCTCATTTTGTACGACATAGACATCAAGGGTAAATAATTGTAGCGATTTTTATTCTTAGTGGGGAATATGTAGAATGTAAGCAGAATAATTGTTGTCCGTCTGTCTATCTGAGCACAAGTCCGTTGAAAACATTCTCAGAGAAAAGCTTTTTGGGCGTAAATTTCAGAAACGATAGCAGTTTTTCTTCCATTGATGACCCTGCTCAGAGGTAAGACTGAAGATTATTCTGAGCAGACAATACATTTAACTTACAGATGTCGTGCACTGAATTTACACTGTATTTATAAGACTAGGAATGTACCAGGATATTAGAACCCAATTATAACCGCATTCCTTCCTTGGTCACATTAACCCTAACCCTGTTCGCAGCCACCTCATCAAAGATTTCGTCAAATTTTATGTCGAGTAGGATTTCGGGGCTGCTTAAGGAGTTTGAATGACATTGTGCATCATCTGCTTACTGCTTATAGTGTGTTGTCCAGAAAATTGACGACGATGACCCCTCCATGGCACTGACACACACACAGACCCGAATTCCTGCCACGGACAGTCGTCACCCGTCTTGTGTTGCTAAAGTGATCTTCTCCCTGTTTTGACCTTACACGATGGAATTCTTTACTTTAGCAAACTTTTGGCCAAAGGTCGTGACATCGAGTCAAAGGAATAAGCATAAATGTGACTTTATCTAGAAACGAAACGTAGTTTCTATTTACAGCACATCGCTCGTCGATGTGAGATAACTCAAGTGTATTTGTGTTAATCAGTTAACAAGAATTTGTTCCCTTGTCCTATGTCGCGACTTTCGTCTCCGAAAAAACACGACGACTTCCGGTTATGGCGGTCCAAGAGATGTTTGTTGTTCCGCGTGTTGCTGGAGTATTAATGAAAGATCTCGAGTCACCAGTAGATTAACAAGTGTTGTCGCCTCTTTAGTTCTTAAAAAATGTAGACATTCTGAATATGTTTTCCCTCCCGGCTCGTTAACGAGAAAGTTATTCAAAATTGTATTAATCAGAATTAAAATATTTAAAATAATTATTATACTCAAGTCTGTTCATTCCACCTAACGTTTTACAGTTTCATCTTCCTTCGTCATCCGTTTCCTGTCCATAGTAAAAAGTTGCCCCTGGTTCGAAGCGCTTTACGGGATAAATACACCAACTTTTTTAAACTATGGAGCATGACGTTGCTGCTACGAATTATATACTTGTCCTTAGACGAAAGAGAATCCCAGAAAACATTAGAGAATAAACCACTTTCAGAGGAATACGTGTAAAATGAGGTAACAAGAAAAAATTTTTATTTACCCCACATAGCATGGTAACATTTTGAAAACGATTAAAATTTGCTTACATGGAGGTAATAAGGTTAAAGTTTTAGATGAAACATTTTAGAAGCAATTTTTAAAAATTTACCAAAAATCATGATGCATTTAAAACTGAAACATGTTTAAAACAATTTAGTATTAAGAAATAAACCATTTAAAACACAACTGTTAAATAAATGTTTTATAAACATGTAAGAGTTAACCTCTATCATTGCGGGTCATAAGGCCGCTGATGACGTAATTTTTAAAACACCTCAACATTTTTATTCGCGTACCTTTGCGGCATAGATACTGACACTTCTCACAAAAGGGCATTTTTAAAGGCTTTGGCATATTTGTCTTATTGAAATTTTAAAATAATTTGAGCTTATGAAACATCTATGCTACGTAACTAAATATTTGCTATTCTTCTTGTGGATGCGTGTAGTCCCATGATTCCACGCGGCGCGAAAATTTTCTCTGCTGCTTACGACACATGACTGTGCGAAAAACATTGGGTTGTAAAACGCTGTATACGGTGTTCTAGTACAACACAGATTTAATGTGTGCTTATTAGGTGTGATTTGTCAAAGTATTCTTTTTTGAATAGTGCGCTCGCACATATTCTAATACGTTAAGGCAACTGAAAGCTCAAATCATGGCGGCCTACTTGACGAAACGGAGAAGAGTAAATAAAATTGTAGAAGCAGAGTTGGCAGAACCGAAAGAAGAAAGACCGATCTGTTTTATACACACACGATACAAACAATGGAGGGTGAGTATGCACTTTACACATTTTCCATTTATTATTATTGTTATTAAATCATGCCTTCGTACATGTACGTGTGTTGACACCACTACCATTACAAGTTATGTACTAACTGCTTGTATTTTTGATTCATTGCTGTTCCATTATCTATGGCTGAAAGTGTAACAGGACCACTTTATTGTTTAATCATTTTTGTTTATGATGTATATTTGTTTGTGTTTTATTTTCTTAAAATTTCCTTCATGGATTATAGTTTAATAACATTTTATTTCTATGGCATCATAACATTGCATACCAGAGAAGTAGATTGCAGTCAGTACAGTCATGTCAGCTTAACAGTAATTGCTTACTATGTTTCCTTCATTCACCATAATTCCTTAAGTATACAAGTTGGACATAAGTAAATGCAGTCATAATCTCTGGACTAAATATGACAGATAAATTCAAAAGTTTAACTCACTGGCATGAAGACAAAAAAGTTAGCCTTTCTGGGAAGGGTTCTTGAATGATGGTTTATTTTTTCAGTACACAAAGATCGCAGCAAAATGGCCACCGAGTAAGGTGACAAAATATGTGAAGGAGGGAACTCTGCCAGTTAGATGTACCTGGACTCTGCATGATGTTTGCATTTTGGATTCAAAGGGGTACTTTTATACTGTTTGTTCATTGTCATATATAGATGTATATTCATAGATTGGACGTTGCATCAGCCTGGTTAATATTGTTTTGGTCAGTCTATTGATACAGTTTAAAAGTATTGTTCTTATTTATTTTTTTTTAAACTTTGGGATATTGTCTGTCTTTCACATAGACCTTGCTTCAGGTTTATTGTGGTTACAGACTGGAACATACAGCCATATGACTATTAATATCTAAATGCTCCGTGGTCTCAGTGAACAGACTGATTTTTCATGTAAAATTTGCACAGTATTGTGTGGTAAAACAGTGCATGTCATTATTCAGGATGTATTTTATAACTTTGAAAAGAAATTGCCTTTTCAGAGGAGTATTAGGTTGTCAGATTAGCAGTTGTTAATAGCTAGTATACACCAGATCTTGAAGCAACAGATGTTTCTTGTTTGAATTATAGAATAACAGAGATCAAGGAATTCAAAGGTTTGGAGAACACCTGACAAAATCAGCACAGATTCCCATTATTGTAATTTTTCGAAAATGCCCAAGTGCTGTTAATGGGGCATCTGTATGAGTCAAGTAATTAGAACTTTTGTGGTCTTGACCCATGAAATGAGATTGGATGTTTAGCAATAACCACGGCAATCCCAGTTCGTCCTTTCAACAGTTCATTACAATTTTTCACGAGGGTAATATTGATATTATGATTGGTATAGCATAGGAATTTTTTACTATTTTATTCTTCAATCTTTTACTTAAGAATTTCTGAAATTTTCAGAACTTGTCATTTAAATGCACACTTCTTAATATTTGGTACGCTTGTTAATTATATTAGGGCGAGACAGCTCACAAAAGAAATCAGTACATCCAGCAGCACCACTGATATACTCGCTACAACCAAAAGTGATAAACAACCTTTTATGCCCACAGGTGAATGCACTAACCACCAGAATATTGGCATCATCATGTGAGCACTCCTGTGGCCAACATATTGATGCTCTGCAAAGAATACAAGAGGAGACAGACCTAAAACTGCAGCAGTAGAAGGCGGTATCCGGGGAGTTTCTAACGAAGGTAATGCAGAAAATTTTATATTATGGCTTTTTGCCTATTCCATTTTGCTGTGAATTCCCTTTCACAATCTGATGTCGCAGATAGTGTTGGTTACTTACTGCTTCACAACCACCATTGATAGGCTTTCACCCATAGTCAAAGTATTTGAAGGTGAATTGTCAATCACAGTGCTATATTCATGCTTTTGCAGCATTAGTCCAGCACATTCTCAAACAAGGGACAAACTTAACATTGATTCTCCACGATATGCTGAATCATTTGACTGCTCTGATAAGCAAAGACAAACCTGCTCCAGCACTCTGGCAGGGGCTGTTAGAGCTGCAAGGATGCCTTAATGATGACTCATAAATTACTTGTATGTAAAGCAGATTTCATTGAAAACAGAAAGACATGGGGAAGAAGCAGAAGCACCATGGAACTTAAACAAGATGTGTGGTGTGAGACTTTTTTTAGTCTGTTTTTAAACTGTAAACCTAATAACCTTTAATATACAAATCCCAATTTTTCCATCTTTATTATCTTCAGAAGCTGTACAGAAGAACAATGGGTGCATGGAGGCTTCAGATACATCATCGAAGAGAGCAGCAGCAGAAAGAGACGGGGCAGAAAGCAGAGGAGAGAACGAAACTAAATGCTAGCATATTTCAAGGAGGTGACAACTGTGTTTCTGTGCCTTGTGAATTTTCTGGACTGTACTGTAGTAGTATGGCAGAATTGTGTAGCTACGTTTCCTCATTGGGATTTGGCATGCTGAGCTGCTGTATATACATTTCATTCATTTTTGGAAAATCACCTTGGCTTCTCCAGCTTTTTGCTGCACTGTGTCAACCTCTGTATACCAAACGACTGTGTGCTAGTTCCCTCTACCTCCTCACCCCTGCAACCAGTTCATCACCTATTTTCTGATCTTCCAAGATATTGAAATTAAAAACTGTGACATAGTTATCCTCATCTTCAATTAAGGCCAGGCACCTGAGGTAAAATTTTTTTTTAACTTTTTATGGGATAGCATAGAATTTCGTAGTCACCTAAATTAAAAAAACATTTGGTCTAGACATCTGTACTATATTAGTCGCCTCTCCGTATTCGCAAAAAACTTACTCTTCTTTCAAGAGGTCTTTACATACTTGAACCAGAGCCTTGATCTTCTAGTATTGTGTATAGCTCTGTTTCTCTCTCTCTCTTTTCTTTTGAGTGTGAGAGAGAGACATGAACTGACTTTTGTATTACACCAAAGAATTGCTTTCAGGTCTTGCAATTATTATTACTTTGATTTCTAGAAAACTTTGAACATTAACATTAATGGTGTATGTTATCAGCTCCTTAAAGAGACTTTTTAAGTTGTCTAAATACGCTAGATAGGCATCAAAAGTAACTCTGATTATTTATTACTAGAATAGTAATACATGTATCTCAGAAAATAGAGAAGACCAAAGATTCATACGTAATACCTCTTTCCGACCGTACATGAGAAAACTACCACATTGATGACTATCACTTAGGTCCTTACAAATGCATGGAAGGTCCTTATGAGGTTTTTGCCTGTCACCATCCCTGATCTCTGGGAACCCTGGAAAACTTTCGAAGAGCGTTCGTACATGTAGCCTATGACCCTGTCACGGTTGGCATGAATTCTGATTGGGTATATTCAAAGTATGTTTATGCATGCATCCATATAAGGACATTACCGATCCTTTGTCTTGTCTAGAAAAGAGCTCAAATCATAGTGTGAGAACCTTCTATCTGCCTTGACCTAGCCTTTGTTTGAAAGGTGACTGAAAGCTCTATCCGACAATATGCAATGTGACACAGTTTCTCAAATAGCGGAGTGTGTTGCTGTGTCCCAAACATTCTTTATTCTCACTAATTCTGCTAAATTTAAGGTTTTTGAAAACTAACTTTGATAGGCTAGTACGTCAGCAGAAACAAAGAAAAATGAGAAAATAAAATTGACCATTTCTCAGGAGAAAAAATTCCAAATAATCAGTGTTGCTATAAAGAAAGGTATTTTCGTTCAGAAGAATTGAAACCATTTTCTCTTTATTTTACTCCAGTTTTGGTTTCTCTGTTATCGCCTCTGTGCATGCTGCTCCTACTTCTTGTTTTTGTTCCTTTAATTTCTTCCATTACATGTGTAAGATGCTGATATCTTGATATCTCTTTTTTACCTTGACTTCTATTCTTTTTTTTTATTTAATCTGACTCTTTTGCGCCCACCCATGTATAACCTGATGCTGTGGAGATATTATTATTGATCAGTGGTTTACCCAAGCTAGCCTCTATCTATCTAATCCTCTTCATACATCAGGTTGCACATAAGGCCTCAACCAGATTCCGCCACTGATGTCGATTCATCTGAAACCTGCTGTAGGTGACCCCATGTCCAGCCCTTTCCTTTCATCTCCCTTTCCACTGTTCTTCTCCACATATCTCACATATCTTTACATTGACTCAGTCAATGCTGTGTTGGAGCCCGCTGATGTTTTGCACCAAGGACTGGTAGAAGGTTTGTATTTGCTGTGAGATAAAAAATTTGTTCATTCACCGTTCTTCTCCAAGTTTCCTTTGGGCGGCCTCGTTTTCTTCGGCCGTCTGGAGTCCATCGCAGGGCGACTCTGGAGAGGTCTGCTGGCAAAGCACATGTCCAATCCATTGCCATCGTTGAGCCTGCGTGGTGATGGACTCGGTTTCAGCTCCGGTGGAGTTCTTCATTGTTATTAAATAACCAGGAGCAACAGTTTATTAAGCAGAACCTGGAGTGGAAAATGTCATGGTTTGGATCTCGTACATCTCGCGCTTGTACCTGCTTGGTGATGGACTCAGTGTCAGTTCTTTGGTGGAGTTCTTCGTTGGTGATGGTATTTGGCCAAAAGATGCTAAGTATGCGCCTGAGGCATCTGTTTTGGAAGACTTCAAGCTTGTTACTGATGGTTTTGGTCATCTTCCATGATTCTGATCTGTAAAGCAGGGGGCTGATCACATTTGACTTGAAGATTCTCAGCTTGATCTTCTGGCTGATGTTTTTTGCCTTCCATGTGCTCCTGAGCTAGCCTAAGTTTGTGCAAAGTTTGGAAGAAGATGGCTCCTTCTTTCTAAACAAAATATATTTAATGTGGATTGTAAAATTTTAACACAAAATGTCGCCCCTCAGCTATGCTGACAGTGCCTACATCGGAAGAGCTTTCATTGACATAGTTTGGGGGACAGGCTTTCGTGCACCTCCTTACAAATAACAATAGGTACATGAACGAAGTTCTGTTTTTGGGGTTTGTTTTTGTTTTGTCTTAGCAATAATGTCAACATTTAAGGTTTTAAAAAACTTTTCTTTAGAGAAATCGACTTTTTATTTTTCAATAACTTTTAATCAAGCTTAGGATGCTGATGATGATGCAGCATCACATGCTATTTGCCATTAGCAACAACAATGTAAAAATAACTATACTTAGCAAACCACTAAAAGTCATAACAGATTTTTATTGAGTCTTAAAGACCTGGGCTTGTATTCAGGGACGTTGGTTAAGCCTTAACCGATGCCGGTCACGTGACTAATCGTCGGTTAGTGCGAACACGGCATATTTAGGGGCCCAAATTTGCGCTAACCGATGACCCCTAACCGTCGTCAACTTAACGATGGTGTCCCCCACCGTTAAGGTCAGGGGCGCCTCAAGAAAATAGCGGTTTTGGGGTGCCTCGGTCAAATTCAAGATAACACCGTATTTGCATACTTTAACATATGATAAAACAGATTCCGGGGTGTTTTTGTTGAAAAATGTATCCTTTGATGCTAAATAAAATCATTTTTCACACCTGCCCTAACTAATTTTATCTCCAAGCCTCGTGCTGATACCGAAAATGGCTCTTGTTTGAGCCTTGGTTACGCACGCGACGATCGCACGAAGGCCGACATGTTGTATCCCGTTTAAACTGGCATTCTCTCCCCTAGCTCACTATTCAAGTCAAAGGCCAATGCTACTAATAGCTTTCAAGCTATTTTTAACCAAACCAGGTCTGGTGGTTCTTTTCTGGCCCAAGGGTGGTGCCCAGCCTAATGCACCCATTGGGAGTAATAGATTCCGATGAAGTGTCCGTTTTGGTCCAGAGCCATCCTCTCGTTGGACCACATACACCGGTATACCGTTCAATTTGTCCAGCACGACAAAAACTCCTTCCTCCCAGCGATCATCCACTTTGGATGTAATACGTGGCCCCATGTTTCTGACCAGGACTCTGTCTCCCACTTCTAAGGTCGCTGCCAAAGCTCCTGCATCATACCTTATCTTGTTCTTAAGTGAGGCCTTTTCCATTTGCTCTGTGGCCGTTCTGTATGCACTACGGAGGTTTTCTTTCAGGTCCTGCACATACTGCCTGCAGCTCTTCCCTTGTCGCTTCCCTATGTCCAGGCCAAATGCCAGGTCGACTGGCAGTCTTGGATGTCGTCCGTAGAACAGGTAGGAGGGTGAGAATCCCGTGCTGCTGTGTATGCACGAGTTGATGATGATGTAGTTTTGTAACGCGCTAGTATCCGTATCACAGAGATACGCTCAATGCGCGGGGAACCCAGCAGCCACCAAACTGCAGGGCAAATGGACAACTTCAAATAATGTTAAACAAGTGAGTCTTAAGATTTTTCCGAAAAGATGCAATACTATCAGACTCCTTAGTCGAGAGGGAAAGCGAGTTCGACAGAAGCGGGGCTACATTAGAGAAGGATCTGAAACCCACAGTCTTCTTGTTAGTATTCCCTGACTGAACACTCCGTCGTAGAAGTCTGAATTGGGCTGCTGAACGAAGGTTCCGCTGAGGTTGGTGACGGTGAATGAGTTCTTGGAGATATGCAGGCGCAAGGTCGTGAAGACAGCCATATGTCAAAGTTAACAATTTGTGGACAATTCTTTTCTCCACAGGAAGCCAATGTAGGTCACGTAGTACAGGAGTAATTTGATCAGATTTCTTCTTGCGTGCAACTATTCTAGCAGCCATATTTTGCACTCGCTGAAGCCTCCATAACTCGTTCTTTGAAATCCCCCAGAGGCAGCTGTTCCCTCTCAAAGCGACAATAAAATGCATTCAGTTTTTTTGCATAATCTACTCTGTAGGCAGGAATAAGACGTACAGCGTTGTGATCGGATTGACCTATTTGAGGGAGCTGGATGGATTTGAATACATTGGAATGTTGCCGTAGCAACGATCGGGGTCACCATCAAGACGAGTATTACAAGTTACATATTGTTTGAAAGCAGGCAGAGCAGATCGTACAACCCCAGTTATTAAAATCACCAAGTACAAAGTTAGGAGCATCTGGGCTAAGTGACTGTAGCGATCGGACAACTTCGGCGATCTCCGTGGCGGCGCGTGACAATGTCGCTGTCGGGTGCATATACACAACAGTGATACACACCAGTCCAAACTCACGTGGCAGATACTTGGGCGTGAGAAATATGTCGATTGAGCATCTGGATATCGGTCGCCATGTTGACCCGGTGTGCCAGCAACAACACCAACTCTGAATGCACAGAAAACAACTGCCACCACCACCAAACCGTCCAGCAGCAACACAGCACGCATCCTGAATCTTTCATAAAACTTCCAAAACGAAAAATAGTCCCTCCAACAGGGCTGAAACAGGTGAACAAACGTAAAAACTATGCCAGCTGAACACACGCGTCTGAGTCGCCCCGTGTGAAGCGCCCCTTTTGTGACGTATACGGTGGTTATTAATTATAGGAAGTATGGACGGAAAGGGTAACAATTGCCAATAACCTGGTGTTGGATATACACAGGTCAAAAGCACAGAATGAAGTGGGCCAGTGATATAGTTCGAAGTCACGCGGTGATGTCAGCAGTGACGACAATGTACTATGACGTAGAAACGCAGCGGACTAGGTACTGAAGCACAGACAAAAATAAATGTGAATAAAGGGAAATAAGACCACATATCCACAACCACCGTCTGCAGGCACCACACTCAGAGAAAATTCACTCGCAGATCAGTATATCAGTATATCACATATATTCACACATGAGCGATCTGAAGCAGAACGACGACAAACAATCCATTGAACGAAAGTAAAGATGAATCTGCACAGAACGGTCACCACTGATCATCTCCCACATAACAGAACCAAAACCGAGGACACCAGAATGAAAAAGCAGCACATCCAAGCTGTTGCAGCCAGGCACACTACAAATTAAAGTCGACAGCGAAGCCTCGGTAAGCAGCAATAATCCAATAATTAAGAGTAAGGAGGGTGATATAGAAGCAAGACATGAAACGTCAGTGAACCACAAGTGAGGGCAAAACTGAGTGACTCAAAAGTCTTGAACGTTTCTGACACCAAAGGCCTCAGAAGCACGGATTTCTTATATACAGCAGCAATCCCACCACCACATCTATCTCCAGACCTGGGATTGTGAATGAACAAGTATCCCACGGGAGTGATTTGCTTGATAACAAGTTCATCTCCAGCCTCCCTAAGCCACGTCTCAGTGAACAACAGCAAATCCAGTGACTTGTCAATAATCATATCGTGAATGTCCACAGCCTTCCTGACGACAGACTGGGCGTTGAGGAGGCCACATAAAAGTTGAGTCTGAACTATCCTACTCTCAGACGAACTTGTAATATCTAGCGTTTCTGATGGAAGGGGGTCAACACTAGACCCATCTTCATTCACAATAGACGTACAGTGAGTAAGGGGACAGGTCTGTGAACTGGAAAGGGAATGCCGGAGTAGGGGAGGTGGGCGGAGGAACAGCAGTAATACTGGTGTCACAAGAAATTAATGAGATGTCAATAGGCACAGGGTTG
>SRHC01002699.1:0-19848 GCA_004794325.1 Pomacea maculata
AATTATAAGTGTTTATAAAAAGTTACTTAATGGCAATTTTGAACGTATTAGGAATTAGAGAAAGCTTGAAAAGTATTTAATAAATATGTTTCACTAGTGTTATTATGAGAGTTTTAATTTATCTTCTGATTTTAAAAGCATATAATACTTCAGCAACATTAACTCACTTCAGGCAATTAGAGAAGAGAGAGAGAGAACTTCTATGTAGAAGGTAGGCAGAGATACAGAAGGTCTTGCCTATGTAAATCCTTATCTCCTGGTAATTTTCTTAAGTTTTCAACTGTCAGTAAAATAAACGTTACTCGTCTTCAACGTCCAAACCCGGGAACCCGTCGGTTCGATACCCGTGTGTCACAGCAACCCTTCTCTAGTAAACCCAGCTGTCAGGAACTAGTATGTGACTCTGTAGAAGAGTTGGGGATGATAAGAATGAGAGAGGGACAGGGAGGATATAAGCACTACCCCCATCACCGAAACTTTGCCCCCAGAATGTGAGGTCACCAACATCTCACTCCGTATCGACTAAAATGCTAAGGATTACCTTTACCTTCTTTATTTTACCTTCTCCTCAAAACATCACATTTCATAGTAGTGCTTATATCTGTTGGCACACTTGGAAGACTATTTTTAGCGCCTCATTTCCTTAAAGATTATTATATCCTCACAATATCTACTAATACATACAGGTTTTTGTAAAAGTCTTCTAAGTGTTTGAAAGTAGGAAAGTATGAATTGGACAAGATGTTTAGCACACAGTCGTCTCATCCTTTCTGTCATATTTTCAGCGATATAGTGTTAATTGTGAAGGTAACAAGAAGAACTTATTCCGCGGAAAGAAATAGACCGCCATTAGACTTGATTACCTGTGCCGGTGTCAGACCCGCCTAACCGATTTTCAACTGTGGGGAAGTCCTCTGTACTTAACTTGAATTCCGGAACTGATGGGTGACCACAATGCGAAATAGTAAAACTCAGTATATCAACAGAGAAATACATGAACACACACACGGACACATACACGCACTCACCTAAGCATTCATTCACAGCCAGAAAGAGATTACAAACAGAAGGTAGGGGAGTGGGAGAGAGGGGGGAAGTAGGATATTAGCAGAGAGGAGTAGATCATGAAGGGGGGATATTAAGCGACTGAGAGGTAAAAGATTAGATTGGGTCTGTCTGTCTGTCTGTCTGTCTGTCTGTCTGTCTGTCTGTCTGTCTGTCTGTCTGTCTGTCTGTCTGTCTGTCTGTCTGTCTGTCTGTCTGTCTGTGTGAGTTCTTTACAAATGTACCTAATATATTCACATACTTATTCAGTCACACAGAACAAGACGGTCGATGACCGGGATGCTGACCAGGACTCACACACACACACTCACACACAGGATGGAGCACGAGCATAGGGCAGGGGTGGGGGACACAGGCGCGCGGGGGGAGGAAACTCGTGGCCAGATGGCCGCTTTAAACGCTGTCTTGCCGTAATGAGAAAATCGAATGTCTCAGAGCCGGGTGCTCACAGTCGCTGACGAAGACATGTCGGTCAGTCGAGTGACGGGTGGTGTCCTCATCGGACGGTTGTTCGTGATCCCACACACTGACGGCCTGACTCACGGTGGGTCTGAACTCGCCATTGGCCGCTAGCGCAGACATTAGCACCTGTCCCCAATACAGTGAGGATTAGCTGTCCTGGGTTCAAATTTCATCTCGGGTATGTTCTTTCACCGTATGTAGCACCTGTTCGCAGACCCGGCTGCTTAGTTGTGATATAGGTTTAATCACTGGTAATCAGTTGTCTCCCCCAACACGCCCCTAGCCGCGCGTTTCCTCCCTTTAGTTCACTACGTCTCCGGAGGAGTGTTCCTCCTTCCTGACCAACGTGTCTGTCAGCCTCAGACTACACTTTCGACACCAATGCTAGATGAAAAGTAACCGATGAGTAATCTGCACGCCGATTAAATTTAAAGTAAAAGAAGGCGAAGGCGAGGAAGGCGAGGCGTGATATTAAAAAAATAATTAAAAGCTAGATTTTTGTAGGCTAGGTGGAAACTTAATCTTGATGAACACAATTAAAAAGCGAAAGCAGTTCAAGGAAAGCGTCCACGTGAGAGAGAAAGAGAGAGAGAGAGCTATCAGCAAGAGAGAGAGAGGAAAAGACAGAAATGTGAAAGAGAATGCGTCGGAGGCATGCAGATAAAACAGATGATATATTCAGAATACTGATATTAATGGTCAAAATACACGTATGTCATATATAAATAAATCATCATATAGAGATGATCATCATCATGTAAGTACACAACACACTATTAAATGTCATAAGTGTATAGATAGGTAAATTATCATAATTGTGGATAGATCATTATACAGGTGCGGCTAATACAGACGGCGCTATCTCCTTCTGTGTCCAGAGCTAGATTATTGACACATTATTTATCCTAACTCTTGTTATGACAGTCTAAAACAAAAATAATATTATGATGATAGTAGTTTGGTTCCTTGCGAGCTTTTTCAATAAACCGTACTCAGACACACTTGTTTTCATGGTAGCGATAACAGTACTTTTCCTTTTATTTATTTACTATCTTTTTTATTTGGTTCTGAATTTTGTTAGACCGTCTACATTTTACTTTTTCTTATCCGTGTGTATGCTTGTTCAAGCATTTTAACTTTTAAAGATTTTTTTTAGAACAAAATTGATAAAACGTCTTGCTTAAAGGGATCCGTGCTGTTGAAAGTCCTGCTGCCGTCCTCCTTCCTCTAAATGAAATGAATTTTGATGACTTGTCTCTCTCTCTGTCTCTCTTTCTCTCTCTCTCTCTCTGTCTGTCTGTCTCTCTTGCTCTCTCTCTTTCTGTCTCTCTCTCTGTCTGTTGTAGCTTCGTTCAAACAGACGGACTGCTCCATTCTGTCGTCTCTGATGATGAGAAGTGGTGCAACGCTGCTTCCTTGAAAGTTGATAAAAATTATTGTCGTGCTTATTCACGATACCCTCACAATGTAGCAAGGATGTACCTACTACATGTATATGCAGCTGGTGTTTGCTGTAGGTTTCCTCGGCGCCGGTTGTCGAAGTTGTAATCTAGATGATGTTTTAGTTTTTCGTTTTCGAGCTCTACCGCTGTATGAATAGACACTCTGTACCAACAGTCTTCAGCATCCTATTCGGATTTTTTTTTTCGGTTCTTAAAGAAATTATCGATAAAATGTGTCGTCTACTATACAGTCGGGCACCCAGTTTCCACATAAACTACAAACTATGACTTCTAGCTTCGATTTTCCTCCCTTGGCGCACTCTTTCACTTCCACTTAATAAGGAAAGAAAGGTCGAGATGCCTTGCCCAGGCAACTTGTTCTCGCCCTGTTCTGCTCGACTTGATGGCACAAATAAGACTTGAGGTCACGTGACACTTACATGCAAACATTACTGCATCTCGTGTAGGTGTAGGCGATGACTTGTCAGACACGATAGTTCTGTTACCTGTAAACAATTCCTTGTTTCATACCAAAGTCCTGTTACCTGTAAACAATATGTGTTTGTGCTGTTTGTGTATGCTAATAAAAGATCTGTAACAAACGCGCTCGCAAACACGCAGACACACCTCACTACCCGCCCCGAGCTCAGCCGAGCGCCTGCAGCGCGATGATGACTGCTAGATGTCCCGGATGTAGATAACAATACAAAGGATGATTTCTATTGCCATTTACCGTTCTCTCGACATTAACTTCCTCAAGTACTGCCATCTTGAGCCCAGTGTACACCCCGTGCCCTTTGTGTGTGTGACTGTATGGATTGCCTGCGTGCGTCAGCGGCTAGTTTACACACGATTGTGTAAATTCGCTATCAGGGGACCTTTGTCACCATCACCCACCATTGCAAGACAAGTCACAAGCGCTTCGATCAGCTCGTTTCTTGACATTTACTATTGTTGGGGAGTTTGCTAATTATTTCATTACCTTGCCGCAAAGGTTGTCGGTATTTCTTTACTCGTGTGGAGAGAGACGGTCACTTTGGTGGAGCGAAGAGAGGACACGAAGACAGAAATAGAAACGAACGAACGACGGAAAGGAATAGAGAAAGAAAGAACGGATAGATGGATGGAAGAAAGGGAAGTTAAAATATAATGTAAATAAAAAATGAAACAAAAAGAAGAAAGAATGAAATAAAGAACATCGAAAATGTAGAAAAAAGATAGAAAGAAGGACGGAAAATAAAACAAGTAAGTGCCTATGTGTAGATCTACTATTACTTGTACACCATTCGTCAATGCGTGTAAATGCTCACTCGTGCGTGTGTGTGTGTGTGTTTTGATCGCGCGTGTTCGCATCTGGATGCCCGCATTGGAGTGCGCTCTGGTACAGAAAGCATCATTTGCGTTTCGAGTCCCTCGGTGACACCCACCAAGCACCAAGCCACCCCATCTTCTGCCACCCTTGCAAACTACGCAGGCCGACATACAGCTGTATCAAAGTAAACACGTCGACATGCAGCTGTATCAAAGTAAACACGCCTACATGCAGCTGTATCAAAGTAAACAAGTCGACATACAGCTGTATCAAAGTAAACAAGTCGACATACAGCTGTACCAAAGTAAACAGGTCGACATACAGCTGTATCAAAGAGATGACATCCCTGCAGTTTACCACAGGAATGTGTCGGAATGGAAACATCATCCACATCATCTACAAGTCTCTTCTAAGTCTTTTTTTTTTAATATCTAGTCTATTAGGGATGTCTTGGTCACAAAATTATTCAACGAAGGAAAAGATAACATTCAACACATCAGTTTACAGTTAGGGTCGTACTGGTAATGAAAAGTAAAATATAAAAATGTCGGGTTTTCTTGATAAATTCCAAAGCCAAATGTACTTTTTGTTATGATTAGTGACGTAGAGATAATATTCAAACACTTTATCTGCTGTACTACAAGGGGGAGAGCAGACGAGCAAACAGACAGACAGGAAACTGAGAAGTGTAGCGGAAGTGGACATACCCGTGACAGCAGACATCAATGAAAACAGACCACGTGTCTGAGGTTAAAGGCCAATATCATCCGCGATGGATTAGTTTCAGGCACACACGCTGCATGTCCTTCACCTTGTCACCTATTTCTATTTCCCAGGTGTCGCTGCGAAGTTATTCTTGGAGAAATAACTAGGCGTTACGTCACTGGGATACACCGGGGGAAGGAGTGGTCCACTGTCCAACGTTGGGATTGCAACCATTGGTCAACTTTCCCCTCACGCGTCACCAAGGCCGTTAATAGCAGTGACGTCAGCTAGCACAACGTCACCAACGCCGTCAGACGTGACATCATGAGTGGTCATGTGCTCTCCTGTACGCATTGCAGAGCTCACGTGACTGGCATCCTCCTCTCCAGCTGACAAGCAGGAGTTGTCTGTCAGCGGCGTCGACATCGAGATTCTTTGATGGAAGTACGTTGGATTTTTTTTCCCACCCGCTCGCTGTCTCCTCCGAGGCGCGTGTCTTTGTGACTGCCTCGTGCTATGATCGAGGAAAGATGAGGATGGTTCCAATGGTGTCGTCAAGACACGACGACACGGCGTCTCCTGCACGGGCCCTCCCCGAGGCGCGGGCGCAGCACGCACGCGTGAAGACACTGCGGCGGAGTGTGCTTGGGGTCGGGTGGCGAGGATGGGGCAGCGAGGCGGTCGATGAGAGCAGACAAGAGAAAACACAACGGAAATGGTGACGGTGACAGCGCATGAGAGAAATTGTTACATCACTTCCAGCTCGATCAGACACTTCTGACACCGCTTGTGGCTGCATCTGCCTGGGTGGTCAGCGGCGACCACAGCCTCCTAGAGTCTCGCTGCGATCGGACAGACGCCACAACGATGATTAACGGTAAAAAAAAAAAGTAAATTAATAAAAAATCAACTTCAGATGAGAAGCAAATCGCACAATTCTGGAGTCTGTCACCATCTCGTCGTCCTCACACAATGCAGATAACGGCAACAGATTCTGATGTACCCGACACACCCTTACGACTTCATACTGTCTCGCCTGAATGATCTCAATGCGAAGTGGTTACGACTATCTGAAGCTGCAGAATGAAACCCTACAGAGAACAGGCAGGTTGTACTGGCTGATACCTGTGTTTCTTAATCTCTCTCTGTGTTGGGGAAATAGTTTCTGTTTGTCAATGTAATATCCTTCACATTCAGCCCTTCTCAGATGTTTATTAGTATACTCTTCTGTTTCAAATTCCATCAGCACTAATAGTTCCAAGGATCCTGTTTTAATTAATTTGATTTCTAAGCCTCCAACATGTACACGAGCTCGCACCCGGCATGCCTTTACTGGGAGTATTTTCGACAAATGAATGCTAAATCAGTCAACCAAACACTAATACAACGAAGGATTCCTTGTCTGTCAAGCCATCCTGGTATTTAGTACAGAAGATTGGTTGGGAAACACAGACGCATAAAGAGGGTTCATCTTTCAGTCAGTGTCACTTTCTAAGAACAAATTATCTCTACTCGGAGACGATCGTCAATGCTGCTGGGACTGCAGCAATAAACTGACGGTTGAGGATGGTCGGGAGAGTTCTTCATGTCAGAAGAGCTCACTGATGGTCCACCGTGTTCGGCGTCCAAAGGTTAGCTTGGACAACGACCAAAAAAAGCTTTCTATTAGGATGCCAGCCCTCGCTAACTCCTCCGCGCAAAGCATGATGGGGCCGAGGGCATCAAGAGACGGACTCCATCCTACGAGGGGCTTTATAGAGGTCTGAGCACCTCGGATGTAACGACAGTCGTGGCAAGGGGGGATAATTTCTTCCGTTTCCTGCGGAGAACGCCGGTTAGCAGCCCACCAAAGATATCAAAAGCCCTCCACACATTTATAATGCAGTGGGACTTGGGGCACTTGGAAGCTTTGACACTTCCGCACTTTGCCCCAGTGTGCGAGTGTGAGTAAATGTGTGTGTGTGGGTGTGGGTGCGTGCACACTATGTACCTGCGCTTTGACAGTTGCACAGTAGAAATCCTAACGGCAGCACATCTAACTTTCAAAACACCCTATTGCTCACATGAGATATATTTTATTGTCATCTGGACTCGCTTTATTTTTCGTTTAAAAACATGGCAACCAACGTGCGGCTACAGAGAAGAGTCAAGCTATTTTCTGCAGAATTTATGAACGAAAACTGAAACAACCGTCCTGTGGATCATACATTTTTGCTTACATCCTCACACAACGTGGGATCGGTTATCTGCCTTGTAAGGATTTTATGTTGCTGCCATCTGACTTTTTATCCATCGAAGAAGAAGAAAAGACAATCTACTCTGCGCGGCATAACAGATGGTGTGGGAGGGGAGACAACGCCGAAAAAAGTAACCAAAGAAAAGTTAGCAGTTATCTCACAGAATTATCTATATTTCTATAATTTATTTTCCAAGTGAATAATAATAATAACGAATAATGGTAATTACAAAAGCTCAACGCACTTTACAAAATATATAAAGACAGACAGGCACAAAATAATCAAACTGACAGACTAACACGTCAGCAATCAAACGAACAGATACCGACATAAACACGAGACAAAACCTGAGAACTAAGCATGCAAGGAAAGCTCAGTGGAGGATATTTTCGGGGTCTAACAAGTGCAGTATGTAATCGTGTGTAAGATTACAATTTTGTGAGTTTTTTAAAATATTGGCAGACTTCTACATCACCGAATTTCCTCAGAATTAATTCTTAAAAACTTCAAACTGGTATAAGGATTCAACTAATCGGGTGAAAAGAAGGAAGATTGAATTGGCTTACATGCAGATGAAACTGGATCTGACTGTTTGCCTGATTAGGACTTATTAGTCGTAGAAGGACATGAAGTGAGAGGACAATCTGCAGTGAAGTTCAAAGGAAATAACCTTTTCAAAATATCTCAGTTAACTATGAAGATTCCTCTAAAAATGTCATTCTTAGCTGGACAAACATGGACAAAACACACATTCCTATGCACACACACACACACACACACACACACACACACGCACGCACGCACAGGCAGACTCATAAAAATAGAATGAATGGCAGACAGACCAAATGTGGTCAGAGTGCCAGATGCCAAGCTCTTTTTTCTTCCTTTCTGTTTTTCCCTTTCGACTTAAGGTCAGACAGCCCATAAATTAATGAGGCTGCGAGCCCCCGTATATCGCCGGGCGACTAAAAATGAGACATTTCAAAAACAATCATTCCGCTATTTGCTGTTTGAATTCTTTCCATCGAGAGTCTGCGAGGACATCAGCGAGAACCGACAGCCATAGTCAGTACTCTGATGACGTCACTTCCTTTGACTGAACCGTTTCTCTTTTTATTTATTTACTTTGTGCGTGTATTTATTTGTTTGTTTTTGTTGCAGTCTTCTGGTAGATTGTCTTCTATTGTTGCCAGACGGAATCCGAGTCCGTCTGTCGGCCTCAATCGCAAAGAGATCAAAGGTCAACCGAAATTTTGTGACACGGAACACGACCCGAGCGAAGAGCAAGGACGGAGTTACCTTCACAAATTACCTTTAACGACAACGGTAGTTTTCGAATGAGAGGTTTCGTACCGCAGACGACGGGGAAGGGAAAAAAAGGTGTTGCCGGCAATAATTATCGGTGTAACTACAGCTGAGATCCAGACAAAGTACAGGTGAGATCCAGACAAAGAGTTAGCTCCTCTTTTTGTTCATTAAATGTCGCGGCGGTCCGCAAAAGTAAGGGGATACCGGTATTTTCTGTCTTTCTCTATCGCTCTGTCTCCGGTTCGTCTTTGTAACATCAAAGGCGATCTGTAAACAAGAAATCACCAGCTTTCTGGTACGAAATACATTCAAATTATTTTAGTTAATTAGCTAGCTCATTCGTGAACTCGGGGGAAAAAGTAAGATTGGAGATGGGGAAAAGACAGACAGACAGACAGACAGACAGACAGACAGACAGACAGACAGACAGACAGACAGACAGACAGACCGCTCATATTGTCCATCATTACATTGTGGCTAGTCTCCAACATTTCCGCTGTTTCGGTCGTTTTACAGGCGACGCAGGAATTCTGCAAAGTTTTTCAAATTTATTCATCTTTTTTTCCTTTCACTGCTTAACTTATCAGCCAATCATCTTAATCGGAATCTTGTTTATCATTCTCTCACTCCTTCCCACTTTCGGTAAAATCTTTCAACAAGATTTTCGTCGAAACTAGTTCCTACTCTTTGGGTTTGAAAATACCTCACCGTCTTCTTAACACTTATGGGGTTGGTATGTGGGTGGGTAACCTTGCCTTCAACCTCATAGTTTATTCAGGTTTACTTTTCAAAATGAAAAAAAATCTTTATTTTCAGTTTCGAGGTACTAAGATTCTCTCTATCACGAGTGAAGACGATAAATATAATCCCTTGACTTAACGGTAGTTTCGAAATGATGGGTTATAGCCCTTGTATTCTCAAGACCAGCTTTTTCCTCATCTCCCTCGCTGATTGCCACCCCTAACTTTCTATGGAGTCAGATACCCATTAACAGCTAGGCCAACTAGAGGAGAGCTGCGCTACACGGGTATCGAACCGGCGAGTGTGCGCCTTCAGGGTGGGACTCCGCTGCTGTAACCACGAAACTCTTTCCTTTTTATGAGTGACTAACCCAGGCTAGCGTTTTATTCAGAAAACCCAGTAGTAAGGACTATCACATGATGTTTATGGAAACGAGTAAAGACAATTGTTACTTTGTGAGATTATTAAGGGGAAGGCATAATTACCACAGCAAATCAGTAAAATCCAGCAAGCTACACAGTATCATACCTTCATAATCCTGTCAAAGAATTTATGAAAGCACATAACAGTGCTTCTTGAAATTAAATTCTGAACATGAAAAATACCAAAAATATCCCTATTCATCCGGTTGTTCATTAAATGATTTTTTATAGACAGTATAACTGCGATCTCATTTTTGTCTGAACTTTAAAGGATGGCAGCTTTGCTAAGTCAGTGTCTCTTTCCTCTTACATTACTTTTTAAAGGCTTTTTTCCCCTCTATGAAAGAGAAGACTCGATTAAAAATAAATTTATAGCGATTAGTTTTCCGTCAGGTCCTCCGATCGCTAATTTCATTAACTTGTTTTTGAAGTAATGATTTCCTGGCTGCAAGTTAGCCATGCTCAAAACACTTTGTCAAATAAGTGAGGGTATTTTTTTCAAACTTTATCCGTGATTGAGAAAAATAGTTTCTAATCAGTACGGCTTAGTGCGGCCGCGGCGGACCCGACAGACAACTTCAGAAGAAGGATGGTCCAGTCACTGGTAGTGAGAGAATAATGCAGCGAGCCAGAAAGTAGTCCAGACAGACAGACAGACAGACAGACAGACAGACAGACAGACAGACAGACAGACAGACAGACAGACAGACAGATTTAAATTTTTTTTAACTGTTCAGATCACAAAGAAAGTGCAAAAGTAGTCGTATATCAATTTCGTTGTGTAAAACTCACGCAATCAATCAATGACCGGTCGATCAATCAAATTAACTCGAAAAGTAAGATGGAAAAATATGTCAGATATTTGAAACAACAACAATTTCGGTGGAACAATTACATCGGAAACAAAAGCAACCGCATAGACAAAACAAACAAACAAATAAACAAATAAACAATGAACAAGATAAATAAGGAAAGAAAAGACGAAATTAATTAGAAAGTTGGAGAAAATGTGAATGAAGGTAAAAGCAGCCATCAGATCATGCAGCAAGCAGCAATTAGTGACTTGCCTGCTGATTTCGACTTCCTGCCTGTTGTCTGTGGAAACACAATCACTGCCCAGTCTTCATAAGTCCTGCTTTCCATCTGAGACTTAACGATCTGTCATCACACACTCTTGTCGTCTGCTTCCCTTCAAATCCTGTCGTCTTTTCCGGGCGCAGACAGTGAAGAATTATGGGAAGTGAAAGTCGACGATGTCAGTCAGCTTACATTTGTGGCTCTAGACCCGCCCATTTATACCCCTCCTCCTTCTTCGTCCCTTCCCCTCCCTCGTCCTGCCTTCCGCCCTCCTCCCTCCATCCTCTGGACTGAATGACCGGTCCCGAGGATCACGCCTATGCAGCCGAAATAAATACCGCCATTGTGACTCCCTCGGAAACATCTTGAGCCCGCCTGTCTGTAGCTGCTGCTGATTGTAGGAACTGTTCTAAGCTTGTTACCTAAAGCCGATGATAAACACAAGAAATCGTTTCTTGTTTTCTTTTTTGCCTTCTTTGCAAATTGAAATCAGCACTCGCAGATGAAATCTTCTGTTGACATAAGAGAAATTTTCTTGAAATGAGCATTTGGCAATAAAAGAATTCAGCACTTGAGGGAGGAAGAAAGGCACATCTGTCGTCAGGAATCCCAGGCGCAGATCCCGCGCAGGGCCTCAGCACGGAGGGTGACAGCATAGAGACGTAACTGAATTTCAGTTAAGGAAGTTACAAGTCCCCAAGGACAATGTCTGAGTGTCAGGCACGATGGAAGAATAGTTTAGTTTCACTGTTCGACTGAAATTTTCTTTTTTTTTCCATCCTCCTACTAGTGTTCAAGTTCTAGTACACACTACTTAAACTTTTTTTGAGTTTATTTTGTTTTCTCAAAATTTTCTTGTCTTATCTGCCTTCTTTCCTTTGGAAGTATAAAGCTTTCTTTCGATTTCTTTCGGGTAGAATCTTCACCTCACATATCTTTACCTTTATGCTTCCCTCAGACCACAACGGAGAAGAAACAAGGATTCAGAAAGAACAGTAAACGGAAAATAAACAAACATTTATTTAGATATTAATGTTGCAAATATTTTTTATCAATAAGAAGTGTATGAGTGTGAGTGTGTGTGTGTGTGTGCAAAAAGGAGGGAAAAGATAAGATGTGGAAGAGAGAAAGAGAAAGTGCAAAAGCAGTGTGGAAGAGAGAAAGAGAGGAGAGAAATTATTTATTTATGAGGGAAATAACACAAGCATAGCATATGCTGAACATGTAGCACTCTTCCTGTGAAAGGCAGAGTAAACTAAACTACAATTTAAAAAGAGAATGACTAAAGAAATAAATGCTTAAAACAAAAAACAAAAAAAGACTTATTGGAAAAGGAGAGGAGGGGGCTTCGTGGCTTCATATTTGAGACGAGATGAATACAGCTCACTTATGAACTTTGAACCTGCCGATGCTGAAAGTGAGTCATTTTAGACAGCTGAGACCTATTCCAAAAGAAGTTTTATTTAAAACACTGTCACCAGATATGCTGTCACATGGGAACAAAGGATTACTTCCTTCAAGGGGCGGGGCTGACTTGGCGAGCAGACCCAGATCAAGTATGTCAGCTGTCAATCAAGTCCATTTCAATCAAGCTTCAAGGCGCAGCTCCAAACCTACCACAGCCTGACTGCCGTGGCTGCAAATGCAGAGTCTGGACACAGAGAGTGAGGATGATGGTGAAATCCCTCATATTTGCCACTAAAGTGTTCATTGTCACTTGTATTCCCCACAAAAGTCCTCATTTTATATATATGTACATCAGTTATAATATATATATCAGTTGTAAGATATATAATATATCAGTGGTAAGATATATATTAGTTATATAAATATATCAGTTGTAAGAAATATAATATATCAGTTGTAATAATCAGGAAACTGAAACTAGTCATTAATTAATATTATATTGGACATTACAGATACTGGTCACCAGTTACCGTGTATTAGAAACTGAAACTGATTAGCAGCTGGTCTTGTATTTGTCAGAAAACAAAACTTTTCATTGATTACCATACTAGGTACAAACAGATACCTATCACCTATGTAGCCGTTAGAGTAGCTGGTGTATGAAGTAAGATGAGTAACACATTATTACTGTAAATGTTTAGCTGTAAATGTGTAGTCCTGTCATGACTCAAGTGTATTGTTCAATAAAACATATTTGAAACAAACCCGTCTGTTTACACATGCCATACAATCAAACACTATAAATAATACTAGGTAGTTAGCTACTGGTGGGTGCCGGAACCAATTAAATAATTAAATACATTGATATTATTTCTTACGGGGGAGGATGCTCGGCACTAGAGTGAGCAGCACTCAACCAGCCATCCAGTGGTCGATTGGGAGGCACCACTGTAAACATACTTCACTGGATGGGCGATGACGAGATAAATGCTGGGAGGGGAGAGCTGAGGTGAGAGGTAGAGAAGGAGAGAGCACGAGACTAGTTGTCAACAAAGTAAACAGAGGAACAGTGAAAAGGAGACATAGTGGAACAAACGTGTTTTCATTTTTGTGTATTTCGGAATACGTGTTAAGAAAATAATTATACATTTCATATGGCTTAACTTATGTTTAGAGTGTTTGTAATTTTTTTCTCTAAGATACTGGGTGTATAAATAAACAGTAAATTTGAGTTGTTTTCCAGTGTCACCTGATAGATTCTGGCAGTCAGAAGCTCCCAAACGTTTGCCCTTCGACCTTCAACCTCTCTTGTTGAACATTCTCTGGGTGGTCTTCACACCAACATCAGTACCAGCGGGTATTTCTTATTCACGTGGCCATCATGTTATGGAACAGAAGGCCAGTAGTTCGATGTTCGATCCAGCCAGCCACCAGGAAAATGAAGATTCTTTACTTATCAGAAAGGTTGAAAGACTGAGGATGCAGGCAGGCGGGTTAGTTCTACCATGAATATTATGTAGACATTGTACACGTCAGCGACATGGGCATTAACCTACACTTACTAGTATTAATAATTCTTTTCTTGCTTCACTCTTGCCTTCAGATCAGTTTGCTTATAATAATCGGTAAATATTATTCATCTGTAGGTACACGCAATCATCGTCGTCGTCGTCATGGATCATCAGTAGAAAAAGGCAGTAACGACAGTAGATTGAAGAAAGTTATTCTCGTTGTCCTGACCACATAAATAAATCTGTTGGTATGATGTTTATACGATGTGCGGTGTAAGACTATAATCAACCGTCTGTCACTTCCAGGCTGTCTTCCAGTGACCCCACGCAGGGGTCGTGCGCGTCAGTCCTGACTTAGGCGAAGAGTGCACATTTAGCACCCTCCCTCTGTCTGGCCCAGACTCCACTCCCAGTCGGTATACAAAAGAACTGGGGCACAAGGGTAGTGTCCCGACTGCACAGACACATACGTCTTCAAATGCGACAGCAAGAAATACCAATCTTAACAAAATACAAAAAAGGAAAGAAATAATCACAAAAGAAATGCTTACACGTGACAATAGTCTCCATCCCATGCAGAGCCTCACTACGCTATTGGTTCTCGTATTTGTTCGTAATTTGTTTTAATTTTCCGGACGAAAGGCGATCTCTGTTTTCTATTGGCTGTTGGTTGCGGGGACTGTCAGTGATTGGTTGTCGAAGGCGAGGGAGGAGCGAGATGCATGACATTGATTCTGTTCCGCCTAATCAATAGGCGTGTTATGGTTTCTGTCAACTGATCGCGTCTCGTGCACTTCCCTCCTCTGGCAGCTTCAGCGCCCGTCAGATCCCTTCCCCTCCTTCTGTTTGTCTGTCAGCTGGTCTTTCCGTCTGGGTGCGTGGATGCTTCGTGTCTGTCTGTCTGTCTGTCTGTCTGTCTGTCTGTCTGTCTGTCTGTCTGTCTGTCTGTCTGTCTGTCTGTCTGTCTGTCTGTCTGTCTAAGATCGCACGCTCCACTTGCAAGGATGCAGGATTCAGTGTGAAGCAATGATGACTGCGGGAAATGGTTGCTATGGGAATACAGCTCGGGTACCTGGTCTTCACTAAAGGACACCCGGGTTTCCGCCACCCGAGCTGCTCCTGTACAGTATACAGTTGGTCTCAATCTCACCGGAAGCACCGGAACACGAGGCATTTTTGTTAAAAGTTACTAATCCTAGTTTTTTAATGTGCCGAGGAGGCTCTGTAACCTCTGGCTGTAGTTCTCCATCAGAAGTCACCTGCATTCTCGGATTTGTATTATCTTCTCTCCACATCTACAGCCAAAGAAAGAAGTCATAGCTGAGGACCGTACACAAGATGGAGAACCGCTAAACTAACGGTCGGGCTGATAGGTCAGCTCCTATTTCCAATCCTGTTTTCCACATAATGTCCAGTCGTTAACTAACTGTGAGGTAGTGTTACTTCTGCTTCATGACTATGGCCTCTGGTGGTTAGTGCTTTTGACTTCGAAAGAAAGATAGTTCGACTTGCATGTAACTGGAAAACCTACCCATCTTCGTCGAACAGCAATGGGTAGCACCTGATGTTGGCAAGGTAGAGGAGGGCGGAATTGGAGGTGCTAGAGACGGGGAACACACTGTATTCTGTTTCTGAAGACTCTTTACTTTTAAATGCCACGTGCATCTGTATCACAACTTGTAAAGTAGACATGGAGACTACTCAACGCATTTGAAGTCTGATACGGGTACCGGCATTTCACGAAATTCATCCTCCGCTCCAAGTCCAAGATATGTGTTTTACACTTGATTGAAAGTAAATGATCTTTCTGCAACACGAGAATTTCTGACAGGAGAATTTCTGCGGATTTGAGAATGTCATAACATCCTTTAAACCCAATTTTTACTCGAATAGTCTTCTCCTTTAGCAAGGTAGTGCGTGATACAATTCGAAGCTTGGTGTAGAATGGAGGGACTGGAGGAACCGTGTTTTAAACTAACGAGCTCACAAGTGGAGTACAGTGTGGGTTATGGTTAACCCAGTCAGGACATGACATTTAAACAGCTTCCTGGCTCTCCTGGACGTTTTCGTTGTTAACGGCTACGAGCAATCACAACTACACACGAGAGAGGAGAGACAGAAAGAATCAGCCAGACAGACCGGCATCATTCAAAAAAAGATATTTTTTAAAGGGCAATTTGTCTTGTTTCGACTGAGGAAGTTTATCGCTCCAAAGTTCAACACTTCATCTTTAAACTCAGACACTTTCGAGACGGTGGTGGTGGTGGTTGTGGTGGTGGTAGTGGTGGTGGGGGAGAACAGTGTAAGTTATTCTGTTAACGTCTGCGTCAAAATAACCGTCTTAGTTGTTGGACACTTCTAAGTATCGCGTATGTCGCCTGCTTTGCTGATTATTTCACCGATTGTTTTGATCGAAAATGTTACTGTTTGATATACCTGTAAATCCAAGTGCATTCTATTTGAAAAATTAGTGTTAACGGTTAACAAGAACAGATTATCTTCCAGAGTTATCCTAAGTCCGGTTTCGAGATATGTGGGGACAAATTTCAAAGCATGGCGACTGATTGAAACTAATTTGAAAAATTGATCGCTGCTTCTCGCTCCCTATCGACTGGTTGTCACCGGATCTCGGCGCGTAGAGTGGCGAGATGAAAGCGTGAGTTGAATTCAGCCGTGTGCGCATGCGCGCGATCACAGGGCCGGCCTGGCGACGCCGCACGGCAGCAGATTTGTCGCACGCGTAAGGAACCGCTGCCGTAGCCTTTTGACCGGCATCATCTCCGGCGCTAGCATTGTGCTGCAGACGGTCTGGACCTATCCTCATGGCATCTCCGATAATCCGCAGCACGCTCCTGCTGGGCGACATCGACAGCCTCCACCTTCTTGTCCTCCATCTCAACGTCCGTGAGGTGGTGGTGGTGGCGTTGGTGGTGGTGGTGACGGTGGGAGAGCCGGGGAGAGGAAAAATACGCAGACGGTCGGGTGGGTGTTTGTTATAATCGGGTGGCATGCAGTAGAGACGACAATCGGGTGGCGGGAATGGGGAGAGAACGGGGCAAATCGATGGAAGATTATTTCCTTTGGATAGCTGCCGGAGACAGGCACGGTGTTATCAGGCTGTTTACACTCGGCGTCGGCCATCGCTAATCGCTGTGGGCAAATAGACACACCTCATTAGAGCCAATCAAACTGTCCATTCCTCCTCCTAGCCTTATATGTCATCGAGTGTCTGTGCACTGTCCATGTCTTCGTGTCTGAACAGACAAGTGGTATAGTACTATAATCGAGCGATGATAACACGGGAATCTAGCTTAACTACCGAGATAGCTACTAGGCACACCAAATACTTTCAAGTGCAAGGACACTTTTACATAAAAAAAGTTCTTCCATAATGTTCCTCCAAACTGATGATGACGACGACAACGACGACATATTTCTTTCATATTTGTTTTATCTGACTTCATCTGCACGTGGGTATCGAAAACATTTTCCAACTTGGGTTTTTGTTTTATTTTTCCACTGAGATTCAAGCTTCAAAAATATTATTTCCAATCCTAAAGAAAGCCTGATTGTTTCTGTCCAACGCGTCCGTAGTTATGGATTTCTTTTTGTATTTGTAAAGAGTTTTGCAGCTGCAAATATTCTGTAAGTCGTCCTGGAGTCACTGTCATACCCGCTTATCTCTCCTCCTGCCTCGTGTGATTACACAACGATTTTTTTGTTTGTTTGATTTTTTTCCCCCGCAATACCTTGCCGTTCGGAGGGTTGTAGGAAACCAGTAATTTCAAATCCAGAATGTGTAATCTACTCAATCTTATGCTAGCACCTCAGTGTCTGTCAAATTTTCTTAATGGGTCGCATTGGTCCTGTCTCCGGTTTTCTCCCTCCCTCTTCTTTCTCCCTCCCTCACTGTCACTGTCTCATGCAGCGGCAGTCGCATCGAAAGAGTTTCAGACGGCAAGCGGGTGCATTCACCCAGTTTTGAAAGCTGACCCAGCCACCTGTCTCTGCGGTGCAGCTCAAACTCTATGCACCCGGAATAACCTAAGTCATCTGATACATTGTTTCCTGGAGTAATTTTTTTTAAGGAAGGAAAAGAAAGCCCACCACACCTGAAACTCAGAATCGAAAGAGTTTTTAAGTCCACGCCCCACCCCTGCCTACCCTACACTTTCCCTCCCATGCAGTCCCTCCTTTCTGAACCTAACCTCACGGATTGATGTCTTTTAAAAAAAATATTTGCTTATCTACTTGATGGTTGTAATTGTGTATTTTGGCTAAAGAGTGAAAATGTGGGATTCACAATAAAACTTTTTTGTCAAAAGTTTCAGACTTTTTTTTAATGTTTAACTTTTAAAAAACCTTACAAAGCCCCAAAATATCTGTTCTTCGTTATTAACCTATTTGATGCCTGCTTTGTCGTGGGGTAGCGTGATGCAATCAAACGATGTTTACGCTTTGGGAAAAAAACAAAAAACAGAACTATGCGGTTTTACCATTAGCCAGGCAAATGGAAAAGTCTCACACCTAATCACAGGGTCTTTTCAGGCCTCCAACACACAAGAGTGGCCTGCCTCTTTTCTCCCACTTGGAGATTCGATAATGCCTACCTTCCTCGCCGCTACAAAGAGCGTCTCAGTACATCCTTGAACGGCCTTTATTCTCAAAAGGAGTGGCTGATTCCAGCCTCGTTTGGGAGTGGAGATGTAAGCGTAAGAGCGTGTTTGAACAGCCTAGTCCCTTGCTGCCTGCAACGATTTCTTTTCATCAAAGTCGTCCGGCTTCCTTTTCAAAATTGTCGTCTGCTTTTTAGCTGCAGGTCTCACGGCAGATTGGAACCATTGTACCAGCGACAAGGAGGAAAGCGGGCTTCGCCATTAGCTCTGCCTTCAGTGTGGGGCAGTGGGGAACTTTGGCCAACAAATGTGTCGCAAACCTATCTTTTTTATCTTAGATGCAGCCATCAAGAGTTTTGGAAAACAAAACTTCCAGTATGGAAATATAAAACAACTGGAATGGCAGTAAGAAAGGAGGCGTCTACGAGGAGCTGTAAAAGAAACAGTAGTCGCCATCTTGCTGGATAACACCGGCAGATTAGAATTTTTTATCGGTGTTTGACCTTTTGGTGAAGACCCATCAGCAACGCGTCAGAACTTAGAAACTAATAACGGCCAACGGTTGACATTACACCTTTTAAAAACAAATACAATTTACTAGTCTACGTTGTTTAAAAATGTATTTGAAAAGCTAATTAGTGTTTCATAGCATCCAATAAAAAAAGCCGTGAAAACCATTCGAGGGCTGACCCTTAACACACAAAGGTTAAAACTTAAAAAGTACCCGTATAAAGACATCTATCATGTGTCATGTGGTGACAACTCTCTTCGGAGTTAAGCTCCAGTTTTTATGTCTTCACTTTAATTCTTCGAAGTGCAGGTCCAGAGGAAGTGAAAGAAGGTTCGAGACCGGTGCTTAGAACGCCTGTTATCTCTGTACACGTGAACTGCACGATCTCTTTGTATATCTCCTGTCTGTCTTTCAGTTTTAGTCACTCTTTTTACCTGCATATATTTAGCTTTATTTTTGTTGATTTTTTTAAAATACCTTGCTAGGTTAATAAAGAGAGCCAGATGAACGAGAATTCTATCTGACCGGGCGCTCTTTCAAAATGTCAGTAGTGACACAGCACCGCTTCGCTAAATAAATAAATAACATTTTTCACCAAAGAATTTGCCACAGCGACTAATTTTATTGTATCTTAAATGCCAAACATTAATTAAACGATCGGATCTCATGTGACTTTCTTAAAACAGAATCACAAACTCCCAGGTATTGGACTGAAGAAAACTAGAGGCAGACTTCTGGAAGTGTCTCGCTCTAGACTTCATGTGAAGGAAGGAGGTCGGGTAGAGAAATAGTATCTGACTTAATAGTATGTGCTTGTCTCTCTGGACGAAATGTGTCCGAACATTTTCCAAAAGCACATTCCTTTAAACAGCTATGATTACACACATGTCTAAGATACAAACCTCCCGTGCATCTTATTTATTTCATTATTAATGGGCACGTTTGCTTACAATGTTTGTATACATATCTATTGTCTCAAGCACATTATTATTATTATTATTATTATTATTATTATTATTATTATTATTATTA
>SRHC01002699.1:24034-46741 GCA_004794325.1 Pomacea maculata
ACATTTCCTGGAGAAAAAGATTACATAGAAAAAGCAATCTGTAAACTGTATAAACATTAAAAATCCTTTCTATTGGGGTAAATTTGACAGCTCGTTCAATAGATCATCCTCCAACTTTTTCAGGTTACTGGGGTGTTAGAGACCTCACTCTTCTCGGTGCCAGCTTTATGTGAGAGGGGTTTACATCTCCTGTTTACATCTCCCGTCCCTTGCTGTGTTCCTTTCCCTAACCCTCTATGGAGCCAGGTACCCATTCCCGACAGATGGGTGGACTGGGGAAATCTTGCTCCGCCACTCGGGTTCGAACGTTGGTGTTCGGCAAGCCGCTTCTCTACAGTGGACTACCTCATAGTTTTTATTTTCTAATTTTTGGATATTAAAATTAAGACTTTTGTGTGTTTCGGTTATCTGCAATTATACTAATGCAGGTCTAAATTCCTTCAGTGCACTAGTAGCATCAGTCTCTACCAATATTCTTGTTAAAAATGCTTCTTTATAACGACTTGAAGCATCTCCCTTACACAATATTGTATAATTAAAAGAGTAATAATAAATTATATTGAAATAAATGTATACTCAATGCCAGTGAAAAGGTAATGTCACATGTGCACCAGTCATTTAGTCTGTGTTAAATGTCCTATTTGTTGTTTGCTGACACACTGGTGGTGCTTGGTGACATTCTAAATACAACTGACATGCATGAAAGAGATGTGAAATGTGAAGCACACATCTTTATATTTTAAGTATTGATGTGTAAGAAGCTCTGAGAAAATTAATCTTTCATAATATGTAACAATTTATCCTTTACGGTTTGTGTTCACATATATACAGTACATGTAGATTTATTTTTATTATTTAATTCATAAAAACATTAATCAAAAATTCTCTTAGCAGATCACAGAGAAACAGTCACAATAATTTTGAAACTCATCGGCTACATTTATGATGTCTAAAAAAAGCAACTTTCCTGTTTTGCACAAGTTCATTTTTCGTATAAAAAGATCTAATTATTTTCCTAATTTATTTCTTTAATAAACACACTAACGATACATTTTTATTATATATATTTTCGAAAGGCATATTAATGCCGCACTGTGATTTATATATATATACCGAGAGAGAGATTCTAAAATCTTTTATGTATATAGCAAGTAAGCTATCCGAATTTTTAAGCGAGATTGATTCAGATACAAAAATACAAACAAAGAATTCTTTTCAATGTATTTTGCATTATTGTTTTGAAAAATTGTTTTAAGCAATTGTTTTGATTGTCTGTAGAACATTCTGTAACATTTTTCTTTCCCGACTCCCATCTTTTCGCCCAAAATTATATTAAAAAAACTTTCGAGATGTATATGATACTGAATATTTTTTAGATGAACCAAATTATATTTCGTGTTGAATATTTTGAGATGAACCAAATTATATTTCGTGCCCTTTCTGTTGTTTTGAGTTAAATGTACATGGAGCGCGTTTTACAACAGTAAAGCCACTCGATGGTGAGTTCCGGTTACTTAGCTTGATGTTTATCATGCATGACAAATATTCACAGGACGTGGTGAGACATACCCCCAGCCAGTAAACGACCCGGCCCACTTGAAATCTTGCGGAGAAAAGATGTTTTGCTTGCTAAATCCTTCTGCACTGTGAAGCACAACAGGTACGAACCGCCTCCAGACTTTCTCCCAGAGACATTCCTGCGGACTCCACCAGAGTCTGCGAGACATCCCCGCCTGTGCAAACTGTCAGCATCTCTTCTTCATTTTACTTTTTACAATTTTGCCCCTCCCTTCAATATCATGGCTGCCAATGCTTTCTCGTTTTATTCATTCCCCCGTGTTCCCTCTCTTTTTTAAATACTCTCGAATTTCTTTTGGAGTGAGCGATGGATTTTGCCACACTTAATATTTGAATTTCATTTCTTTCTTAAGACGTTTGAAACTTCTGTCATTCTCTCTCAATTCGTCTCTGCTTATTTCTTCTCGTCTTTTTCCATCTTTCTTTTTCGTTATTTCTTCTACACAAGCACGCGCGGCTCGAAGACCTGCATGATTGACAATTTGTAAGTGTGTACGCGCGTGTGTGCATGTGTGTGCGGGTACGAGTGCTTGTGTGTCTGTGAATCTCTATGTTAATGTGTATTTATGTCTGAAAGTGTGCTTCCAGGTGTGTGTAGGGGTGTGGGTGTGTGCGCGCGCATGCAGACATACGTGCGTGCGTGCATCTGTGTTCGTGGTCCTGACGGGCGTATACGTCACGTGACTCATTAAAGGGACACAACTCCCACCTGCTACCCACGGTGGTGGCTAAAAAAACTCCTCGGAAGAGCGCGCGGCACTTTGCATCGCCGTTGTCGGCGACGTTTTCCTCGGCGCCTGCAACAAGATTTACACAAGAGGACGCGGTGACTGACAAGAATGACAGCCTCGCTCTCGCTGAGGTCGCCGCCTGGGCCCCCGAACCCTCTCTTAATCCACTTTCCTGTTTCCCGGTGTTTTCCGAGAATGGAGTTTTTGACAAATTAGCTATCTGGTCACCTGCTCCCCGGCATTTTGTTTATGAACTAGACTCGTGAAGTGGAGGTGTATATTACTTCAAAATCGTCAGCTTTATTAATTTTGAAAGGTCAGGATGGGCGGAGTCACCTGAAGTCGGAGACGAATCGTGGCAATAAAATATTGACTACCTGGGGAGGAGTGGGTGGGTAATGGGGTGGTAGTCAGTCGAAGGGGATTGTTTCAGGGAGATGAAAATGTGAGAAAGGTAATATAAAGAGCTTTAATAAGTTATCTGCGCCATCGTGAAAAAGACTTAGTGACGTTCTACCTTTCAATACTTTGTCAATTTTCCATGCACCCCACATCCCCCGCTTCCCCCTTCTCCCAACCTCCACTCTCGACCTGACTAGTGGCGCGGCTGCAATAAGGACTAATTAATTTCCGGGCAGCACCCGCCTGTGTCGTCTGCTAACGATTAGTTTCGCTTTTCAGTGGCTGTCGCGGCGAGTCTTGAGTGACTGCAGCCTCAGCAGTTTCTGCCCCAAGTAGTTTGTCATTTTTTTGTGTTAATTTTGAGAAAAAACCTCCAATGAATTCTGTATCTAAATTTCTTACCTATATTTGAAACCTAGTATGTTTTACATTCCACAACCGTTTGATTAATTTTGAATGCAAAACACGATTTAAATTAGGTTTTAATTTTCCTCTATACTTCTCTCTCGCTTTTCCTCCTTATTGAGGTTCACATTAGTTGTCTGCTTGTCTATATGTTCTTTATCTGTTTGCCTCTGCTTGTTTTCGTCCCTTTTTTAGTTATTCGTCATTCTTTGGCATTTTAATATTTTTTTTTTTCCGCTTGAAAATATTTTTGAACACTTGCCCGTTTGAAACGTGTGAGTGATCTGAACTAAGCTTCCCATTTTTTTTTTTTATACTTGATTTGGAATTTCGTTCTAAGGAGGCAAGTATAAAGGCTGCAATGATGTCAATCTAGACTGCTTTTCTCTTTGAAAAACTCATCCAAAAAGTATCTGTGCTGGCAGATTGTCATTGTCTGTAAAAAGCTAACAGGATGAAACTTGGGAAAGACTTGCCTGCGATGAAAAACGACCTTTAAAGTGAATTTTTTTTTAAATCACAGTGACTTGAGCTTAAGTCGGTTTGAACAGGAAAAGAGAAAACTGTCCGTTACCAGTATCTACCACGTGCAGTCATTCGAAGGGAAGAGTCCTGGGAAGAGTGAAGAAGGAAATTATTCAACTTTGAGCGATGCAAGAATTAGGAGAGGAAGTTTGCTCCCCTACTCAGTCAGATTAGGACTGGTGGAATATGGGGTAGGCTTAATTCACTGTGATTTCAAAACCCCCGCTGTGGGATGGCTGTCTTGAGCTCGTTTTTCTAATTGAAGGTGTGCTTTAAAAAAAATGGTGAGCTGACGAATGAGCAGGTCGAGATTTCGGCGCCGCATAACTAACACGAGAGACAACTCTAATTTACCATAAAGCATCCGAACACGTGTCGACTGTTTGCACTTTCATAGCAGCCGTTCTTTGAGTACTCTGCGGGAGACAAACACGCCCTTGGTCGTCTTTTTATAGTAGGGGGGAAAGTCAAGGGGGAAAGGCAGCTATTCCTCCTCTGGGTCTCTACAATGCGTCGACAATAGGATTTTTTTTTTCACAGCCGCAAGTCACCCATCCCCTACACCCACCGTCGCCTGCCCCATCCTTCACGCACGGAAAAAAGCTGTTATCAGACCAGCGGAAGCCTCTAAGGCGTTGGGCATGCGTAGTTGGTGCTTCCGGGGCTTTGTTCCCAACCGGAGCTTGGGACGGTCCGCCCCAAATCTTTCGGTCACTGCGATTTCCCCTTCTTGCTTTAACGCCCCTCCGCATCAGCCTCCTCAGACCCGTGGTCACTATAACGACAAAAGCACCGATCGTTGTCACAATTCCCGGTCGTCTGCTCCAACGACAATTAGAGAGTGGGAAGAGACGAGAAGTCGTGATGCTTGGGCGTTGTCTGCACCATGTGCACCATTTCAGTTGGACTAGTTATTTGGTCGCTTGATTAGTTGTTTGGCATCCAGTATTTGGGGAGATTGTTTGTGACAATCACTTGGTTGGTTGCTTAGTTGATTGACTGATATCCATTATATAGAATGTTTTGTTTTACATTGTTTTATTCAGTTTTTAAAGTTTTCAGTGAGTCTTTGCAGTGCTTAAAGATTATTTTCAAGAGTTTAGAAGAGAAATGCACTGTGGCAGATTAGAGTTCACCAGTGACAGCAAATGACTGCTTTGTTCAAGTAAGCTTTCTTTTTAAAAGTTTCTTTTACTAAGTGCACAGACTTTGCTTCGGATTTTCTTTCCACCCTCGTCTCTTTTCACTCAGGCCGAATCAGAACTCAAACTGTATATTTCTTCACTCCAGTGAATGCTGAGCACTTAGAAACAACCTGACTTGAGTGTTCACATTTCTTTTGTTGATTACAAGGAATCGAAAGAGATTTTCTGTGGTAATTATAAAGGTTATTAAGAGAGAAGGCTAATGTGGCTGATCCTCGGCATATAAATGGACTTGCAGACTGAGTTAACAGGATTCTCCGAAGACAGTGATGTGTTGAAAATTACTCGAAGGTTCCTGGCAGACTGGGAAAGAGCAATGGTGGATCTAGAGAAAGTGTGTGATGTGGACGAAGGTAGATGTTTCATCAATGTTCCAAGACTATCGGGATGGCGTTTTCCTCGATGGGCTATAATTTGTATGTTAACATCCCCAGCGTTTGTCAAAACCAAGTGTTTGATAAGTGCTGGTGATCAGTCTGTGGAGCTGGCAAGATATATATATATAATACAAATCCTTAACTCCTAAAAAAATAACATTTTTCTTGATCAAGCAAAAGAGTCTGGATAGTTCATCTCACCCACGCCTTACAACCCGCCCCCTGTCGGGGTAGACAAACACAAGTAAACTTCGTTATCTGCAAAGTATATTCAGGTCGCTTGCGTGTCCCGACTTTCTCCTCCACACACCGCAGGTCGAGATGGCATCAGGCTTGGGAAATCTGATGGGCAAAGTGGCGCTTATTTCTGGTATGTGGAACAGTTATGACAGATTTAATTATTCGAGTAGTTTACTGCTTTCTACAATAGCTTATTTTCAGCATACTCTAAGTTTCAAACACTTTCCTAACAGGCTGCATTACAAGCAGACGAACTTTGAAGCGACCAAGTGCTGGTAGCTTGTTGTTATCTCCTGGTGTCATTCGAAGTCATTATCATGCCTCCTTAAATTAGTACAAATTTCTCACCTTCCTTTTAGAGGATTATCATAGTTTGTTTTGTTTTTTTCGCTGACAGTTTGTAATATAGCTAATATTTTCTACGTCGATTGGGTTAGTTTAAAATATTAATAAGATTTATTTAGTTTAATTGTTTGTTATTATTTCGTTCAACGTTTTCGTGTTTATCAGGTTAACATTGAATAGTGGTCGAGAGTATGCATCAAATAAAAACTTTTATATCTGCGCTTTGTAATGAGCCCTTTAGGGGGTGGATGAGGCTCGGGTTTGGAGAGTGGCAGTTTCTTGAAATCGAATCCAATCTGTACTTGTAATTAAAAAGAAAGTAAAATGTACTGATGGAAAATGTGGAAACTCGTGTCCCTTTATTTATTCTGACTTTGAAAAAAACCCAGATTTTGCCCCCAGTAACACATTAGTGTGTGTATGCACTCGCATCCAGAGTTTATCTGCAAAGCATATTCAGGCCGCTTTACATATTTCAGTTTAAACCACACACACTGACCATTCTTCGAAACAGCCATAGATCTTAAATATATGATATAGAAAAGAGGCTATAATTGCTGGTAATTTAAGCTGCTTCTTGTATAATTGATAAGGAAAATACTGAAATAGAATAGCGGATTGTAAAATTAAGCAGCGATCTTTTTATTTACACTCCTCGGGTTAAACCTGAGTATGTGTACTTTGAAGCCTCCAGTTTCTGACCATCCGACCACGGCCCTGTCGCATGTCGTTATCTGCTGTTGGCAGTTCAAGGTCATGATTCCTGACTCCACATGTACACTCCACGCACATTATATGTATGGGTATATTATAGCTAAACAGGATGGCTCTACTTGCTAATGCAATCATAAATAGTTGTAGCCTGCATCTGGTCCTCTTGAAATATTTACAAGTCAATGTTAGTTTTAAATTCCTAGATATACATTACATGCATGTGCATTATACATTATTCTTATGTGACGGTACCTATCAGTTACGATTTCAATATCGGTTTATTATCGGACACATAATCTGTGTATGTAATGACCTTTTTTTGGATGGAAGAACTGGCAAAGAGCATGGCATACTTCCTGACTTCATAGTAACCGTGTCAGCTGTAGAAAATTGCACAAAGTTGTGAGGAAGCCATAAGCATTCATTGATTGTCGAGAATGATGGGTCATGTGGGTTAAAAAGAACAGCGGCGGAAAGAATATATCTTTGAAAATACTTACCAGTTTTCATAATCCCCTAAAATAATAAAATCAACATACGGTTTTTCTTTTATGGTTTGCTCCCACTAACACATCAGTATACGCACTCACATCCAAATTAAAGTTGTCTGCACTGACTGCACGGTATATTGAGGTCGCTTTGCGTGTCCATTGAACAGAGCGTCAAGGTAGACAATCATCTTCAAGCTTCCATATCTTCTGTAAAATTCTGTTAAGTCCCTTGAATAGCGCGACCTTTCACCCACATGATGGAAGACATGGCAGGCTTAGGAAAACTGACTGGGAAAGTGGCTTTGATTACTGGTATGTTGACATATTTCCATTGTTATTCATTATAAAAAGATTTATTATTAGAAAATAGCTTATTTGCAGCAGATTGTAAGATTCTGGCGCAGCAACTTTTTATCCACCCAGTTATTTCGCAAAGCAGACGAATTTTGGTGTTTCGTCGTTCATCGTGCACGTGAGGTACAATATGCATATCCCGACCTCGCACCTACAGTTTATTGGTATCTGGTGCATTCAGTTAATGCTATGTCAAAATGTTAGGATGGACCGTAGTTCATAGCTTCATGAGCTCTTAATTCAGAAGTTCTTGACTGTTGTTTGAGCGTTACAGTCACCGTGGTAGGCAACACGTATGCGCTGAAGAGTATCAGACACATGACAGTAAAAAACACAAATTTTACATTGCTTGCATTTAAAAATAACAAGTAATTTTTAATTTTCCATAGTATACAGAATCATTTAGGTGTGACTTGCGTGACCTGTAGAATGTTTAAAACAAGAAATCCATATGTTCATTTCCGACTTAATAATTAAGCTACAGAAATTGAAGAGGGAAATAATTTGTCTGTGATTTCATTCTGAAATTATCACCAGAATTTGTTGGTGTTTCTGTGTGTGAAAATAGTTCAAAAAGTATATTTTGCTCTTTAGAAGGACAATGCTAGTGAGATTCCCTAACCAAACCAAGGACAACATTAAGCATTAAGAAATTTTTTTCTGATGTTTGAGTAAAGCTAAGAGTAAGATAGCCTACCCAGATTTTTGTTAATACATCCCTTTCATTCTTGAGATATGCTTTAGTCCTTTAAAGTCTTTTCTGAACTATCGTAATGCAAACATGTACTCAACATACATGTCAAAGCAGTCAGATAATTTTAATATTCATAAATATATTGCTGTCAGTAATATTAATGTAATTAAAAAACTAAAATTACTTCATTATAACTTAGGGATTTTTTTTTGGGGGGGCGGGATATTTCTTGGCATTAAAGGGATGGACAAGGAATTGCACAGCAAATGAAAGCATTAATTATTTTAGTATAAAATAATTCCAACATTATTATATCATTGCCTAGAATCAGAAAAGATTGCCTTGTGATATACATTCACATAAAGCTTGAGAAGATAAATTGTAGCTTTCGAGACCAAAGCTAGATTACAGAAGGTAAATATAGGTAAAACTATTATTTTACTTTCAACAATGTTAACAGGTGCCAGCTCTGGCATTGGGGCAGCCACAGCCATTCTTTTTTCCAAGCTTGGTGCTTCCCTAGCTCTAGCAGGACGCAAAGAAGAAAATTTGCAGAAGGTGGGCAGTCAATGCCAAAAGACTACAGTAAGTAAACTTTTTGTTTTCTGCATTATTTGCATGACATTTTGAGAGCAGAATTAAATTCTCTCTTATAATGTATTTAGTGCATCAGCTGTTAAGAAGGTTTATACTCTAGTTTGCTAAGCTGTATTCACCTTCCAAAACATATTATATGCATAATTGGAAAAACTTGTTTTAAAAATTCTTTGTTATCCTATTTTTATAGTAATTATCATCCTGCCTCATGTTTAATTACATGTATGTTAACTTAATCTTCTCTTTCTTGTTTTATTTCTTGTTCCCGATCTTGATTCTTTTTTTTTTTTTTTAAATCTTTTTTTAAGTTTTGAGTTATTTTGTTTTGCATTTTGCTTTGTATTTTGTAGCCCTTGCTGCTTGCTGGTGACTTGAGCTGCGAGGAAGACACAAAACGAATTTTAAATGAGACTATCAAACAGTATGGAAAGCTGAACATTCTGGTAATGTTGCCCTTATTTATTTCTTATTATATTTGTTTATTGTATACATATCACAAGGTTGTGTTTCCTAGCTTTAAGCCGAAAATGTGACTTTTTTGAATTGACTAAACTGTGGACAAAAAAATGCTAGTCACTTGCAAAAATATGGCGGCCCGGTGGCGCAACGGTTAGCGCTGTTAGCGCCTGTCACCAATACATTGAAGGTTGGCTGCCCAGAGTTCACTTCTCGTCTCGGGCACGCTGCTCTTTCTCTGCACGTGGCATCTGTTTACAGGGCTGGCCGCCCTCCGCCAAGGACGGTCCCAAGCCCAGCTGAAAAAAAGGAGGGTTGGGCGTGGGGCCAGCACCCCCACCCCGTAAAACAAATCCTTGCTACCAAAACATCGACAACAGTTAAGACTGTAGTCGATGGCCTATGCCCCAGGAGGGGCTAAGGGCCTAAAAAAAAAAAAAAAAAACTTGCAAAAATACATAAATACATTGCATCACATTTTAGTGACAGTTACAGAGAGATGGCTTTCAAGTGCTCAGATCTTTGAGTAGTGCTAATTTTAAAGCTAGATTTCTTTCTTGATTCATTTACTTTTAAAGCCTTTATTTTTCAGTAAAATTGTTGAAATTTATTTTCTTGTCTTCTTTCAGATAATGCAAGTCATTGCATTTTTTTAAATAATATATATAGTTTTCACTTCAGCAACTGAGGTTTATGTTCCTTCTTTAAATTGTTAGGGTAGCATATAAATTCATCTTTTGATTTGTGACTTGACTGCTTATGATCATTTGACTGATTTTATTCAGGTGAACTGTGCTGGCATATTAGAATCAGGTTCCATAGAAAACACTTCCCTGGAGCAGTTTGATCGTGTTTTTAATGTCAATGTCAGGTATTTAAAATTATCTCTCATTACTTTAGAAAGTGTGCTGTAGGAGTTCACATTGACGCACCTTCTAACCCTGATATTATATCTTTGTTTTGTGTTTAAAATAATAAATCATGTTTGCTAGCTTAACAGTGTTAATTATGGAAGGTTTTGCCATGCCTTTTATTTGAATGCATGAGGATTAACCACCATACACACCACATTTAAGAACAGTAGAAAGCGAGGCAAAGGATGTCGGAACTACTTGGGCCCAACTGAGGGGGCTGCCCAAAGCCAGGTCCGATGGCAAGGTGCTGTGGCGGCCCTATGCTCCTCGAGGAGTAACTAGGATTAAACTAAACACACCACATTCTTCATGTCCAAAACAAAGAAACTGAGCTGAAAATATTACTAAAACATATGTTTTGCATTGTGGGCATATAATATGGTGTCCAGTTTGTTCAAAGGATAATAATTCTTTATGCAATAGTTTAAAATAAAAAAAAAATGAGGCAAACAAAATACTTGTTGCTTACTCTCACTCATTCAGAAAAAAAATTATCTTCTTTACTAGAAGTCTTTTAGATTTTTCCTGCCAGATTGCTTCTGAAATGTACCGTTTAGTCCCTCAATTCGAGTCTTACTGTTAAGTTACAGTATACATTTCCCTGTTGATACTTAATGCCTGTATACTGGCAGTAAAGGGAAGTAATCTAGCATAATTTAAACTCCTTTAACCTGTTACGTCCCCTCTATCATATGATTTAAAAACTTTTTTTATTTATTTGTTGTCCTCTTGAATAAACATTGTGTAGCACAGAGGAGTTGTATTGATTCACAATAGGAATAACTAAATTTATTTTTTAATTATTTTAAAATAAAACAATATTGTTATCATGAAATTACCAGGACTATCTGCTGTTATGTTGATTCTGTATTATAGTACAGCAGTCATGAGTGCTAAGGCAGTCCTTGTACATGTACTATGTTTGAACAGGTCAATTTACCACCTGACAATGCTAGCTGTTCCTCACCTTATTGCCACCAAAGGGAACATAGTCAACGTCTCTAGTGTCAATGGAATGAGATCGGTAAGTGGCTACATCAGAAGTTAAATTTCACAAATGGTTAGGGTGTATAACAGACGATCATAAAACTTCAGCAAGTGATAGTAGATTGTCCATAGGGCAGTCCATACTCATCTGTCATCTGTGCAAGAAGCCCAAAAAATGTAAATAAGTGATACTGAATCTAAAAAAAAAATGTCTGACTTGAAGAAAGCTGAAATTTCTCAGATGCATTTTTAAGATGAATAATGAATGCTGAAGATAAATGATACTACATGATATATAGGGGCAGATAATTGTGTGTATGTATTCCACAAAAAATATGTGATGTAGGTGAAGTATTGCTTTTTTTTTTTATATAGTCTTGACAGCATTGTAGCTGCAATACTTGTATTTACTTGTTTACTCTCGCTTATCTACTAGCTACACAACCGTGACAAGTGTTAAATCACACTTCTAGGCTAGGTGTCACTGGATCCATATGATCACACATGATTGCCAGGATTGCTTACTTTGAATAACAGCTTAAGTATGGAGTAGTGACCTATGAAGGTCTATTATAATAGGGTGTGTTTTCATAACAATATATCATTTAAACTCACTGTATTTTTTCTGCTTTTGTTGCCATGATTGCTACATGTTTCAGTTTCCAGGTGTGCTAGCCTACAATATGTCCAAGAGTGCTGTTGATCAGTTCACCCGTTGTGTAGCATTGGGTAAGTTTTTTGTACATCTGCAACCATTGTCTGCTTCCTAGATCAATTTCTTGATTCTCGATTGCTATGGTATGGGTATGCAGACTGTTAGTTTGATTTTGGATTTTCCAGATAAAAGATGTTTATTACGTGGCAAAAATTTCAAAGCAGTAGTTATATATCTACTGTATTTTTGAGGCTACCTTTACTTCTAACCAAAATGTGGTTTTTTTGGGTACTGGGGTGGTGGAGTGTTTATAAGAACAACAATGATTAGTGTAGCATGTTGGCATTATTGTTTATCAACATGCCATTTTTTTTTTTTTTATTGTTTTGTGTTGATTTCAGAAAAGTTCAAAATATCAAGGGGTCCAGTTTAGAGGACTGTTAATCAAAGAAATATTGTATGAGATTAGTTATTGTACATGATATACAGCTTAATAAGACTTAATCTGTATATTACACAGTTGTATTGAGCTGTCAGTAACCACAGCAGCTAAGAGTTTATATGAAATGTTAATATTTACTGAGGGATGGAAGATGGATTGCAGTTATTAAAACATTAAATCAGCCTTACTCATTTCAGCACTTTTATAGGCAGATTAGCATTTTATGTTACACAAGGAGCAGAGAACATGGATAAACTGAATAATTTTGGCAATCACAGAGACTGATCTAAGTTTTTCATCGTAAAGTCTCCAGCCCTTGTTACTGATGTGTACAATTGTTTATTACTTCTGTTTGTATTCACATGTTTTCTGGTTTCAGAACTAGCACCTAAGCAAGTCAGAGTGAATGGAGTGAAGTAAGTGTAACTCGTTTTGTCTTGTGATATTTGTGTCAATCATCAACTGTGTTGTGCCTGCATGGCTTGTGCATTCATTGATGTACATAGTGTGCAGTGAGTTATATGGAAGGTCTGTGACGTTTACATCTTCATGATTGTACATGCAGTAGATTTACTCACCTGTGATTGTACAGCTTGATTCAGTAGATTAATTGTGGAAGAAAATGTGGACATAAATTTATAAGTAATGAGATTTCTCTTTCAGTTAAGATGTCACTAAAATTAATTTTTTTAGCAATATAATAAACTAAATGTAATGAAGGTATGTTCCTGATGTCGCAAATGTCCTTAGGTATACCTCATTAACATGTTCTCCTGACTTCCTCATTGGATGCAACACTGACACTGTAAATACAAAGTCTGTGCTTTATTTCATTATTATTCACCTATTTCAGTCTTGGTGAGCCATGAATATCAAGATTCCAAGATTCCATTTTTGTTTTATTGAGTAGGCCTGAGCCCATTTCCAGGGGAACAACAACAGCCATCATCATTAACATTTAACATTTTCATAAACTGTAGTGTGGAAAATAAACATACAATTAACTTTCAATAGTACAGTTATGTAAGATATACAGCAACATGGACAGTAATTGAGATTATGTAAATATAGCCACATAAACTAAATGATGAAAAAAAATTCAACAAGGGAAAATGAAAATCTACAATGTAAGATTTCAGATTAAGAAAGTAGGCATTTCATTGTGTATCAGATTGATTGATTCTTTATTATTTTAAGAGCATAGCTTCAGGAAGGGTGTGAGCATTTCAGAAAATAACTACACATCTTAAAACTGCTGTATATACAATCCAATAACAAGCTATGTCAAGACCAGTTATTCTCAAATTCTGTACACACATATACACACTTCGAAATTCAGCATTTGTGAAATATAGCTACTCTCTCTCTCATACACCATTATCCTAAATATCAACACCATATATATGGAGAATCATTATATCATAAAGGAGAAAACATCTTCACAGCCATTGGCTATCAAAACAAAACTTTAAAAAGGAGGTAAACAATTATCATGTGCAACAAATATATTATACTCTGTGACCTTCCTGGATGTAATGGTCTTTAATTTATGCCACAACTTTTCTTATCTCCAATGCATTGTAAACAAAAGAGGCAAGATGTAGTATAATTAGTATTCTGTTATCTAACATCAAGAGTGTGAAATGGAAAAGGGAAGGTGATTAGAGTATTTTTAGGGATGACTAGTTTATGGCATGTCTCAAGAACATTGGGATCACTCAGATTTTGGGAAACAGTATTGTCAAATGTCCTTTTCATTTGAAACCAGAAACTGCAACTCACTAGACATTTAAGAGACTCAAAAAATGATATTCTAAACATTACAGCCCTGGGGTGACCATCACAGACCTTCATAGACGAGGAGGAATGGATGAAGAGAAGTATCAAAAGGTACATGATACATCCCATTCTTATATTTGATAGCCTTTGTGATCTTAGGCCTGTCCATTTGTTGTTAGATACTGGAATAATTAACAACTGTCTTGATTTTGTTCTGCTTGCAGCTATTTCAGATAGCTGTTCAGTTCAATTAAGTGACTGCTGATGCTACTCCTGCATTTCATATATTCTTAAATCAACCTGCCATTCAGACGGGTTCACTTCCCCTTTGGTCATGACATGTTATGTAGCCCATAATATGCATCAAATGCTTCAACAAGCATCCTTTCTCCTATGTTACTCCAAAATAGACTGATTTTCACAAAACAAACTCTATCAAGCTTTAAGAAAGTATTAAAACCTCATCTGTTTCAAAAAAATCTTTTGCTAGATAAGAGGAAATTCACTTCTTCAGACTTTGTCAAACAGGTATAGAAAGGGAGGCAAGAACTATACCCAATTTCTGCCATAAGGTGCAAGGAATTACCAATAACATTATCAATTTTTTAAAACTCTCTCCTTTGTGTGTGACAGTTTCTGGAACACTGCAGAAATACACATGCACTTGGACGACCTGGAGAAGCAGAAGAAGTTGCCCGAGCAATTGCTTTTCTGGCATCAGAAGATGCTTCCTTCATAACTGGTGCCTCAGTTCCAGTTGATGGAGGTCGCCATGCAATGTGTCCACGCTAGATATCAGTACTCAGATACTGTAATCACAGTTTATCGAGCTAAAACCAAATGTGAACTTAGTTCTTCTAGGTCTTTGTAAGAGAGGATTTTACAGATGGAATATGACTACTGCTTCCTTTACTAGGGTAATCCGTGCCCTTTTGGATGATTTGATATGTGTTCACTTCTCACAAGTACTGTGAGGAATATATCTCTAAGAGGGATTCATATTTTCCTGTTTATCATCCAGCTTTATGATGGTAACTGCTTATGATTTATAATATTAATAAATATCTAAAGAGTGTATTCAAGGCTTTGTCACCATGTCTGTGTAATGCTTGAATTTAATATTTTTATGAATGGAGTTAAATTTCAATATGTTTGTAAATAAATCTCATGTCATTCTGGGGGCTGGATTCATTGTTTGTGATGTGTTACTAAAGTTTTTGGAATCAGCAGAACACATTCATTCAAAGATAGCAATATTACAGCCACTGGCAGCTGCACATTAGATGCTACTTCCCACCCCTAAAAAAAAAAACAAACTCAAAACAACATATACTTCTTAGACTCTGTTTGTATTGTACACAATAGCACACAGTACACCTTGAAATTTACTAAATCCACTGGTTAGTAACTGTCTTTAGGAAACAAAAGTTACTGAGTTGAATTATACAAACTCAGAACACCTAAGCAATGCACTGAACCATGCTATTGAACGGAGGCATCGCAATTAAAATACTTCAAAGCTTCGGCTCCTCAGAATGTTGAATATCACAAGCAGTTATTGCCAGTCAGTTGGAAGAGAATAACATGCGTTATGTATAATAATGATTAAAATTGGTCAGTCTGATCACAATTAGAAAAAAATATATATATATAAATCACTGGACTAGCTGATATAGCTGCTAGTGGTGGATAAACTCCAGAACTGCTTCTGCTTGGCTAGTTTAAGAAAGGTTTAAGCGTCAGCTGATTTGTTTACAGTATGCATGGTCCAGTGAAGAAGCTAATTTTTAAAACAACTGTGAACAATGCTAGATTTTTCTGCTGCCCTAAGATCTTGCTTGTGAGATATGGATCCTGTGGATGGTCAAGCTGTTGACAGGCATTAGCTCCATAAGGAAAATGTATTTTAGAAAACGATTGTCAAGGTCTTCCTCTGGAGTGTGGAAAGAGGCCAGCAAAAAGGGAGTTACATTAATCCAAGCATGAGAAAGGAAAAGGGCTTAGGGTCAGTCTAATAGTGGATTATTCCCTTCCTAAGCAGCCATTCCTGCAGTTGCAGTGAACAAGCCTACTGAAACCAAGAGGTTCTGTAACTCACTTCTCTGCAACGTCTTCTTAATGCCACCCTTCCACCTCTATGTGCACAAATTCTCTTTCACTCAGTCCTAACTGGTGTATCCGCAGAGTTCAGTGAAACTACAGCTTTGGCAAAGAAACTTCTGCAGGAGGGATGTTCTGACCTGGGCACATCTATACCTGAACCCAGAGGGCATATGACAAAACAGACCATTAACTGGCTAGGATGCATCGGTCACAATATTGCATACCCTGGACTGAACATAGAATGTGTCTACAGAGGGAAGGTCCAGCCCAGCTCTGCTAACTGCGTGCATCACCCAGTTGTTGGACTTTCTGCTTGCGGGTGGTGTTGCCATACCAGATAGCAATTGAACATGTCAGTACACTATCATTGCCTGGTAAAACTGGATCAGGATACCTCTCTCGAAGCCAAATTTTTTCAGCTGACGCACAATGTAAAGTCGTTTTGATAATCTGCACATTATTCCTCTGAGAGGGTCAACCTTTTCAATGGCCTTACTGTCGATAATGAGAGGCTCCAGTCCACTCCACTGGGCCTCTTTTCTTGTATCATCATTTTGGTCTTTTGTGAATGCATAATAAAGGAGCAGACAAGATCAGATTTTTTTTTTCCAGACAGTTCATTTGCAGACCTAGCTTTCCTTTTCCGGATAACACAATCCACAATATTGTGATGGATACCAAAGCTGCATTGTACAGGATTCTTCCAGTGGAGCTTTTGAAGGTACACTGTTGTTAAAGCGTAGAAAATATGGGAATGCATTATTAGGGTTGAAGAAATGATTGCTGTGTTATTATATTGGAACCTCAATGTCAGTCACAACCTTTGTTGATAAATGTGAAGTGTGTCTCTTTGACACAGAGACATTCTAGGCTATGTAGACAATCAGATATTATTCATTCCAAGTAATCAGTAAATAAAGACAAAAATGAGTTTCCATTGTAAATGACTCATGCTGGCATGTTGCAGAACAATACATAATGGCTTAAGACAACATGGGAAAATTGATGCTTATTTTTCTAATAAATTTGTATTCAGTAATTTTACTCTAATCTCATGTATCATTTTATGTATGTCAAATTGTAGCTGAAGCCTATAATGTCTTCAGGAAAGTTTTCCGTTGTCCAAGCTGCCATTTGAAAAAAGCTCATTGTGAGTTGCCTTCCATGGCTCCTCCCTTAATTGCCTTTTACAAATTTTTTAGAATCTCTACAGCCTGTGAAACTGGACTGGCATTGTCTAATTTTTTTTCTTCCCTCCGCCTACATTTTGCACAGCCTGGTGCCAGTGGTGGTGGTGGTGTTTGTTGGTACACACTGGGTGATCGAGGCTGGGGCAGCAGTTGCTTCAGCTGTTTCTTCTGCACTGGCCCCCACAGAAGCGAGGAGAACTTTGATATCTCCTGTCTCCTCTTTTGGAACAAGGAGTTCTTCCGAGGATTGCGAGGAGTCTGTTGATGCAAAACTCTGCAAATAGATAAAATACTCATGAGATAAATTTCAATAAATCTTGTAAATGCTTTGTACATGCAAATACGCTATAGATACATGTATATTATATTGCTAAAATGGGATGCTTTGTTGTTGCAGCTCCAAGTACTGAGGCAGAATGGCGACAAATTTCACAAGAATTTGCACAGCGGTGGAATATCTGCCAAACTGCATAGATAGAAAGCATATATTGCCATTCAATCTCATCGTCAACAAATTTCAATTATTTAAAATTCCACAGCATCAATCATTCTTCTGGCAGTTGTAGATGCGAAATACAGATTTCTGCATTTTGACGTGGGAGCAAAGGGCAGGATAGGTTTTCAGAGACAGTACTATATATAGCTGCATGCTAGCTGCTTTTGAGAACAACACTCAATATTCCATTCTTGGCCTTATTGCGGTTTATTCTGGATGGGCAGTGTCGATCAGGCACAGATAGTTCTCCCAAAGAGTAACATGAGTACACATATCTTTTCTCCGACCACATGACCGTTATTTACAGGAAGCCTACTGTGTTTCATTCGATTCCCTACAGCCAAATGTTGGTAGGACTTTCCTAGAAAATACATTCTATAAATAGAAACCTCGAGCCGCCTTGTGTAAAACTACGTCACAGCAGGAGCATGTATTGGTCACAGTTTGTGTCGGCAAGTACTCATTCACACCTTGCAGACGATTGTTTTCATTGCTCTGGCCCTGGTCTGTGCTTTCTACGTGCACGGTGGCTTAAAAGTTCATAAGCCGAAGCGTTCAGCATTTTTGAAAGAATTATTTAATTATTTGTAAGCATAGATCGAGTTTTGAGCGTCCGGTTGAGTCGCATAGAATTTTTCTCGGAGCATCTCCAGAGGAGAACGTGAGTTTATTTGTATTTTTACCGGTGTTTTGATGTTGTACGATGTTTTGGTTTGTCTGCCTGTTTTGTTGCGCTGATCCTAGTGTCATATTCCGAAAATCTTGGTGCTTCGCGAAAAAAGAAAACGGACGATGACTATAAACGGATGACTATATTTTTGAATGCCAAATAACACAAGTATATATATATATAGCAGAATATTTACTTCTAGTGTACTACTATTTCTGTATTATTATATGGTTTACTTTAATGTCTCCAGTCATTTAGAACATTATATTTTCCAGCCTGATATTATTTTGGCCATTGAAACACGTATAGTACATTTCAAGGCAAAGCATAGGGAATTGTCATTAATTAGAAATATTTAGCAAGTTCTTGAGTTTGGATGGGTATAAGTGACATGATTGCCAAGCACTGGTTGTGTATCACGCACACACATAGGAAAACTAATAATAATAATGCTTGCATAGCATGGACTCCCATGCAGCACTTGGCTAGGCTAGCAGTGCTTTACATTGCCAGGCCATAAATATTATGAGTACAGTTGAGACTGGGAGATATTCTATTTCTCACCCAACACATTCAAAAGACAAAATAATAAAATGTATTTTTACAGGAACTATACCTGTCAGGCATGGGAGCATTTATTTCCATTTTGTTGGACTTGGCTACCACTGCCATCATCATGATTTTTCTTTGGTGCTTTCACTGCTTTGTAATGTGGGTGAGTAAATAGTGATATATACATTTTTAATTTTTAAATGACATTTTTATGCTTTTAATTTTATTAAGCACAATGCTGGAATTCCACATTGATTGAAAAGAATTCTTCCTTTTTTATTCTGCAAACAGTTTAGAATGGTTCCATAAAGTTATAGCACCTAAAGAGAAAGGGGTGGTCTAAGAAAGATTGCAATGGTTGTCCAGCAGGAAACCACAGTGGCATGGCTTTGGCTATGAAGTCAATAATGAATCCAGATATGGGTCAGATTTGATGTCATCATGCACTCTGCATTGTTAACTCACTTGCCCACTCTCTGGGAAATTCTGACAGTGTTCACATTTTTACAAAGTTGTGAATTTCAAACCATCCTAATTATATATCCATTGAATATTCAGGAACAAAAATAAGACTTTTCTTTATGTCAAATGAATTTTAGATCATATACAATTCTAACTAACTTAAACACTCTTGCACTTTGTCACAATTTCCATAAGAATATCTTCATGTCATTAACTATAAAATCAATAAACATTTCTTTTGCTAGTTAGTTTGTAATGTCTGAAATATTAATTTTTTTCTAAAGATGTGTTTGTCTTTTTTATTTTAGATGTTTGACAGCTCACACACTGAGAATGAATCTTCTCCAGAAATTTTACCATTGCAGTCTATGGAAGGTTTGTGCTGACTAGAAGAAAACTGCTGTAACAGATAATAATATATTAACACTTAGTAGAGTAGCCTGGTTAGTCTTCTGGCATGTATTGACAATTACAATCCCATGAGTAACTGGTTTTATTTAGGGAAAAGCTGAGAGGTCGGGAATATAAGATAGATATGTGGTGAGAGGGTAATAAATTTTTGACAAATAATCAACTTCTTTATCACACTAGTATTAACAATATTGTAAATTTCACAGTTTGGCTTTCCTCTTCTAACAAAGTAGGACAAGAATAAGTTAGGACCTATCTGCTAAGTATGTTAAGTGTTTTAAAATTCACAGACTGTGATCTGTCGTGTGTCTTCAGTATTTTACTGTTCACTGTTCAGTAAACAAAACTTGATTATGTCTGATGTTTTACTCTATCAACTATCATTCTGAGCTACTTAGTCAGATATTATAAAACTTTAAAAAGTTAGTTTTTCCTCAAGGACTGTCTGTCATCCAATAACTTCACTTGTAATTGTACTTGTTGACTGACTTTGTTATTACATAGAGTTTGCATCCACACAGGGAAACACTTTACAAATTCATTTATTGTTAATGTTATTACTATTTCATTATTTTTAAGTAATAACACATGCCATCAAAAGAACATAGGAAGGTTTTATAAGTATGATGACATGACTGACTCCATGTCTTTTGATCTTTTTTGTTTATGGCGTGGAATAACAGTTTTTGTCTGATAGAAAAGAACAAATGAAGGCTTTAAATGCTTGTAATATTTTTTCAATCATCTTATACTTTAAACAAAGTAATTGATTAAATAATAAATAGCATTTTAATTTTGCTTAACAGACTTACAGGAGAGATTGCCAATACCTGTACAGTGCCAGGAGGACCTTGGTATGCCCAAAGTATTTTTATGTGATTTCTCTCTTACTTTCGTTTGTTAATGCATGAAATCAAGCTCTCTGCAATATTACAATGTGCCATACTAATATTTTGACATTTGTGCTTTGCCTTGACTATCTATATATAGCAGATATTTCTTGTTTTCTCCTGCACACTATGCTTTACTCCAACACGCAGTATGCTTATGAAGAAACCTAACGTATTATTCAAAACAAGCATAACTTTAAAATCTTTATGTAACTATTATTCTTGTTTATTATTCCATTAAGTGTATTATAATTTTTGAAAATCTCCTTTCAGTGCAAAAATTTCCTGCCACAATATTTCACCTGCCTTTTTTAAATATAATTTTCCTTCTCCCCTGTTCCCCTTACCCCCAAACACCCAGATGGTTCACATGCAAATCATTGTTTTTTTTATATAAAAGGACTTTCAGTTTTTTTTAAAGATGTTTAAAGAACTACAAAAATAAGGTCAACATTTCTTGCGTTATTCAGCTTTTTGGCTTTATAACCCTCTGATTGCAATCTGCTTTAGAGCTTTATCTTAAATTCTATTGAACTTTTCTGCAATTTTCTTTTATTCTGTGCAGGGTAAATATGGCCAGGTAAATATGAGTTCAAACTATTCTGTTTATTAAAAAAATCTTGAGGCATGTTCTAGTGAGGGAGTATAATAATAAAAATAATAATAATTTTATTCAGCTTCAGTTTATTACTGTGTGCATGAACATGTATGTTTTGAATATGAATATGCACATTTTTCTTCTGAGTTTTCAGTAATCGCTTGTCAGATGCTGATTTTAGCTGCTTAAATATCATTTACTTTTGCACACTGTTTTAATGGACAGATGCCTTAGGTAGCCCTGGAACAAATGCATCAGTGTGTGATAGTGAGCAGAAATTTAACACAGGCCTCACTGAATCTACCTGCAAGGCGACCTGTGGATCTGATGATGGTGAACTACAGTCTCCTACAGTATCCCATGTATGAATTATTATCTGTTATTCGTCTGTTTTATTGGTATTTTAGTTTATCACAAGACATTGTTTGGCTTCTTCAGTGTTATTCACATATATTTAACTTTGAACATTAGTTCTTTTGTTAATAATTTGTTTTTAAATAGTGTAGACATTTTAAAATAATTTTGAAATCATAACCCACCTTTTCCTGGTTCATTATTAAAAAATACTTGTTTTGAAAAGATGCAGATTTTAATAATCTGTCCAGCTTTTTTTGTAAATGAGATATGTATTATTTTTTTATATGTGTGTATTTTGTCATATTTTTTTTATTTAATAAATCTATTCTTGTTGTACTCATCTTTTGCTTGGGGCTGAAGAGGGGTGGGTATCGTGAGCCATGTGGGAAGATTTTAATGACTGACCTGTGAACACTGTGCTTAATATTCCTCATGCAGGATTATGTTAATGTGGGTGGTAAGAGTTAGATTATAACTGTGCTCAGCACTGGGATACCACTATCATATTTCTAGAAAGCAAGGGAGATTGTAACAGTCTTTGATATACACTTTTTATGTTGCCAGAATAATACTTTGTATTGATTTTATTCATTTTTGGAAGCAGCGATTGCAGTTGTGTACATTTAAAATGTTAATGGTATGTAGGAAAAAAATTTCAGTGTTTAAAAGTTGCTTTAAAATTTAGTGACAGTGAATCTATTTTCCCTTTTTCTAGATTGATGATGCACAGTATCCTATACAGAGCCAAGAAGATGGTGTGTGATATATTCAAATCTTGTGTTGAGTATTGTTGTCTGAAATTATGCCAGCAGCTAATGCTTAGTATTTTACAAAATTCAAAAAAAAAAATTTGGTCAAAATATTTTATTCACGACAAGCATAGATACGTTTTGAATCTTTTCATTGTAAGGTCTAACCCTGCAATATCCATGTAAAGATGGAAAGTGTGCTGGAAATTTGTAATCAAGTTTAACTGATTTATGACATTGCCTGTAGGCTGATAACTGATATATCTGGTACAATAATTCTTTTATTATTATTTATGACAAGACCACTGTAAATGTTTTTCAGTTGACCAGGGTGTGGA
>SRHC01002700.1:0-46734 GCA_004794325.1 Pomacea maculata
GTGGAATGCACCCACGGCAGGATGCAGCAGCAACACAGCAGCTGTCATGCGAGTAATGCAGCAGCGGCAACAATGAGTTGAATTCACTCCCTTGTTTTGCATTGGGATTTGATGAAGGGAGGGATGTAATAACAAATAGCAGCCACCTGTATACCGTAGCAATGTCGCTCCCTGGGAGGAAAATCACTATTTCTCGCTTTATTTCATTGATATGTTCAAACCTCTTTTCTCCACATAACAATTAAAGGATTATATATATATAAAAGCCCAGTCTTTGGAATAACAAATGGAGGTCTACAGACACAAGCCCTTGTACACCAATGCTCACTCACGTGTGGACGCACTCTCTCCTCCTCTTACACAGTGTGGACACCTCTTGGGGATGGCGCCCAAAGTCCGATAAGCCTTCCCTTTGCTCTCTCCTCTGACTACTCAAATAAACAGGTGTGACTATTTTTAAAAAATCACAATGGGTTAACAGGTGTCAGTTTAAAAACGTTACTTACAAATCTTTCAAACACCTCAAAATTTAAAAAGTTGACAATATTTCTGAACAGTTCAACAACTAAAAACTACAAGAATACAACCAAGTTGCTTCCTAACCTTGCAGAGGAGTCACACTCCCCCTTCCCCGTCACACGTAGCTCGTCTGCCATGTTTTCTGGGGAATGGAAGAGATGGTCCGTGTCTGGTGTGTCTACATCCGGGCTACCCCTTCCAGAACATTTTAAATATTTTTTTAAAACGTCTTAACACTCAGGCTTTTACATTCACTCGGTCTACACGTACGGCTGGACCTCTCCGCAATGTACTTTTGTAACCACACAGCTTCGCTCAAAATGATAATAATAAATAATAAATAATAAATACAAAATTTATACAGTGCATACTCACTCGTAAGGAGCAAGCTTTCAACCAATCTCAGACTTAATCAAATCCCACGTTCAGTTCATTGTGCAATTTCTATAAAATACAGGACAGTTTTCTTGTAATCCTTCCAGAGAATAAGCATTCCTTAGTATTTTTAAAACTTTCTTCGTTGAAATCTATGCAAGAAATGTACAAAACTTGTCATTTATAATAAATACTGAGTCTGCGATGCTAGTCAAGAAATGAAAGCGCATTTTTGTGCCGGTAATTAGAGTTTGGGATGAACTAAAGCCGGATGACAATTTTTGTCCACGTTCAGCGAATTCCTCGTACTTTTAAAAAAGATTCCTCAAAAAAGAAAAAGTGTCTATCATGTTAAGACTTAGTAAAATTCGATTCTAGCTGCGCGGAATAATGTTAATGATTGATTTAGGGAATATTTGAGATGAGCGGAATGCAATATATCGATCGCTAGCAATCTCATTTTACACAGATTATGCTTTAGGAATGTACAGCAACAAAACATCTTGCAAGGAAGGAACACAAAAACAAATGAAGCGAAGTCTAGCTGCTGGAGTGTGAAAAAATTAAATAATAAAATGATGCAATTTAAGAACATTTTTGTCGGAACTTTATTTCACCGCGCTGACGACTGTTGGTTCACCCCATGCTCAGCCTTAGTGCATGACTATTAACTAATTGTTCGGCCGAAAAATTATGCTGGCTTTTTCGTCTTGGAAATAAATTTGATCAATAGCAGAAAGATTTTCGGCTTTTTCTTTGACAAAAAGAGGTCAAACTTGACAAATCTTGTTATAAGATAATCTGATTTCTGGAGGCTGCAGCAAGCCCAGCGCAGTCTTTGCACACGTTACGCTGGAAATGAACGATATTACTTGGCGGCCATTTTATTTTTTGAACATAGCAAGCTGAAATTTGGTCATTTGATGGCTAGAATTGTCTCCAACGATTGCTGTGTCTACGACAGTGCATGTGCAAGGGTGTGTTAGTGTATGTGTACACCAGTGTGTTTGTGTATGTGTACACTAGTGTGTTTGTACAAGTGTACACCAGTGTGTTTGTATGGTTGTTGTTCCCGTGGTAAGAAGCACACATGCCACACACTCCGTCGCAGTCATGTCGGGGGTAGAGGGGCAGCAAAGGTGAAAGGTCGTGGCAGAGAGAGAAGGACAAGCTTCACTGGTTTTTACGGGTTGTTTTTTTTTTTCATGATGACGTGTGTTAACTGACAGCTTCCTAAACACTCCATCTTCAGCCTCCTGAAAATGATTCATGTTTAAAACATTAATATGTGCGAGTGTGTGTGTGTGTATGTGTGTGAGGATTAGGGGGTGTTTCTGTGTGTGTGTGTGAGAGAGAGAGGAGTTTGTGTGTGCAAGAGATAGAGAGGGAGGAGTAGAATATTAATGTCACATAAAGAATGGGTCAAATAAAAATCATGCGCAACAGCATAAACAATACACGGAACAATTTCATGGTCGAGAAGGTACAGAAAAACAATCTCAACACAAACAATAAAAGCGGAGAGTGGTGTTTAGAAAGAAGACTTGAATGGAAACATGAGCATGTGGCGAAGCTGGCACTGACAGAAACCATTCAAAGTGTCTTGAGGCTTTGTTTTGAAGCAACGTTCATATCCTGAACCGTTGAGTGGACAGTGTGAAGAACGAGGGCTGTGGCTAGGGTCGGGTGGGCGGACGTATGGAGCTTAAATGGTGTCAATCTTCCTTTTATATGGCTCCACCGGGCACAAGGCCTTTTCAAAGTGGACTGAAGCTCTTGGCAAACACTCATGGCACTGCATCCGGGGCCCTCTCTAAGACTCGGGAAGTTTGAAGAGAAAAATTAAAGACGGAAGAAGATTAAACGTAGAAGAATCAGTTTTGATGGCGTGACAAGAACTGACCCGCCTACATCTTTCTCTCATTCTGTGTGTGTGTTCGTTTGTGTGTGTCAATGAGCGTATGTTAAAGTATTATTTGAAATAGTGTGTGTGTCTGTGCATATACTGATATTAACGCACTCATTGTTAGTGCGTGTGTGTGAGCGTATACAGTGTCGCGTACCACCCCCCAGCGTCCACGGAGCACGCTCAAGGCCACTCACACAGCAGGCCAAACACACTGTCACTCAGCCGGAGGCAGGATGCGACTTACTTCTCGAACCCGTGCCCAAGCGAAGACCAAGACAAAGACGAAAAGAACGACACAAATACGAAGTTTAATAAAAAAAAAATATATATATATACCCAAACACCCAAATACCTAGTACAACCAAGAAAAAGAAAATACCGATGCGAGTACAGGTAGTCCTCGACTTACGACGGGGATCCGTTCTTAACGCGGCGTCGTAAACCGAATTTTGACGTAAGTCGGATCATACGTTTATACAGTACTGTACCATAATAACAGTACAGTACTGCAAACACTTAGCCTATCCAAACACCTATCTTAACACAGCAACCTACATCATTATCAATAAACATAAGTACAGTAAAGTATTGTGCAGTACACTACGCTTTGTTATCACTGTCGCTGTCATAGGAGCAGATCCTGTCACGTGTTCAAGGATACGATCTTTATCTTGATAATCGTAGCGACAGTCGAACGACTAAGTCCTAATGACCTGCCAATTTCTGTTGCTGTTTCCCCTTCTCAGACTGCCTTATGATATCCACTTTCATCTCCTTGTTGATGGCCTTCCTTTTCTTTGATGCACTGTTATCAGATGAGTCTACTTTCGCTAAACCTCGTAAGTGGGAATGAGCGTCGTAACCACGAAACGACGTAACTCGAGACCGTCGTAACCCGAGGACTACCTGTACTCACAAACAAAAAAAAAAACGAACAAAACAAACCAACAACCCGGTACTACACCACCGCAAAAAAAAAAAATAAATAAATAAAAAATAAAAAAAAAAACCAAAGCGCAAACGCGCACAAACACAGCAGTAAAAAAAAAAAAACAACCACCGCGCACAGCAGCCCAGTACAGTCAGTTAAACGTAGTTTTCCCCTGAGTCTTTAATTCTTAACACAGAACAGGGGCTTGAGGCGCTTAGTACACAGTCTCAGGAGCTGGTTCACAGTACAGTTCCCTTTGTGAATGCAGGTGTAGAACCCGTAGACGTAGACGTCACACATGAAGAAGTGCAGAATGGTTGATTATATCTCAGACGAATGCTCGTCGAACAACAAGGCGTGGAGCACGAATAGCACGTATACACAGGAAGTACACAGTAAATACACACCAAGGGCGTGCACCCCGGACATACACAAAAAGCCCACCCGGCTTATGCTAATGACCGACGGTCACCCCGAGAAGAAACGGAAGCACACTCCCGTAGACACTGGATGTCACAGCCCAATGCTGTCATTCCGCCAGCCTCCGCACTTTCCACAAGTCCCGGTGGTCACTGCTGGCATCAACTCGCTAGTACAACCAGCCTCTCAGTGTCCACAAGCTTGGGTCAGTCGTGGCAGAGCATACAACCGGCACCTTGCCCCACAGCACAGACTCCAGCCGTCTTCTCAAAAACAAAAAAACTCTCCGCTCTACTCAGCGCCTTGGTAAGAAATCTCCCAACAGCAGCGACCCGCCCTCAAGCAGACCTCACGTGACGTAGCAAGACTGTGACGTCAGCTGCTGATACAGACAACGGGCGAAGGCCTTGACCTCTTCCCGCGAACCGGACAAAAATAGCCTGAAAACACACGTTAACTGTCGTCTGCTGTCAGCTACCTCTCCAATACAGGAGCGTCCCCGCGCGCTGAGAGAGATGCAGACCTAGACGAAATCATGACACGCGACATACAGTATTCAGGACAGTGTTAGTGCGTGTGTGTGTGTGTGGGGGGGTATATACTATATTCAGGACATTGTTACTGCCTGTGTGTATATAGTATACAGGGATCATTGTCTGTAGAGAACAATGTCATGGTTTTGCTGAATGCAGACGACCTCAGGTTTAAATAATTCCAAACTAATGCATGTGTGTGTGTGTTGTCTTTTTGGTTTCTTTGGATTATTTCGTTTTCTTTTGTACTCTTTCTTTTCTGCAGCGAATGGAAAAAAAGTTTCGTAAACGATTGCCTGTTGGGTTCGAGGGTTCTAACTGACGTTCACACCTGTTCTAACTGACGTTCACACCTGTCCCCTGGTAGCTGGCGCCATTCCGGCGAATCATCCAGCCAAGGTGTTCTCCCGTTATGGCTGTCTGTCTTTCTCAAACTTGTACACAAGGCCTTTATAATTCCGATTTTGTGGCTCATTATTAACAAGGGTGGGCAGTGCTGGACTAAGGAAGATATTTTTTTACAAAGAGATAGCTTAGCTTGTGGACTGGGCAGAAGACTGTACCGAGCTGCTGCGTGGTCGTGTAAGTGGAGTCTGTCATATTTAGTGGCCACTGTGTTGTTCCCATGTCTCACTAAGTTGTGACAGAATCTACCCACAACAGAGTCAGGTTGACACAGCCTCCCAAGAAAGACTGACCGCCGACCAAGATGCTGTTTAGGAATTTGCGACAGGCAGGAGGGGGAGGATCGGGATGGGGAGAATACAGGCTACAGGGATGAAACAACGCTGGTATCCATGCGCCACATTTCTAGGAGAGATGTCTATTTTTTATTTGATAACAATGTCTGCTGACCTATGTAGATTGCATGTAGAAATTGTCTAGAAAACATTGATAAAGTTTTTCCTACATTTGTCAATCTTTACAAATGCATGAACAATTTCTAAGAACCCCAAACCATAAGTGCTTAGAAAAATTCAAAAACTGAGAAGAATGTCTCTGTCCAATAAAACTGTTAATCACGCAAATGACGAAGGCTGCCACTAATAAAGACATTTTTGCGGCGGAAACCGAATTCCGAATGCTAGGTTCTTCTTCTGTGGTGAAGAGTTTACATTATGCCTCCTCGTCTGGCTGGAAGTGCATGGAAAGGATGCAGACAGCTGACCTTTTCCCTTGCGAACGAGCGTTTCATTAACTTTACAAGACTCTGATGTCATAATAGCTGGGGAAGCAGTCTCCCCGGCACCCGTATCAAGTGTGCCTTGATTGGCAGTTCGTCGTGGCTCCAGAACCCGCTCCTCTTGCAGGAGAAAGAAGAGGGAAAGAGAGAAGAGGAAAGATCCTCCTCCCCTTCGTTCACACAGGGTTTGAACCCCCATCGCCTAGGAACCCCTGGGTCATCAATCAATATTTGTGATGAGTGCCGATTGCCCTTGAGTCAAAGGCATGGCGAACGCTGATCGCTTATTGAATTCCCTCTCTTCTCCCTCCACGGCACGCCTGTGGAATCCAATAACACGATGCTTGATCAAATATTTGCAGTCAAAGGTCGCTTCTTACTAATACCTTAACGCTTCATAACAGAAGTCTTGATGAAGCCAGCGACTGCCGACGACATAAACACAATGGTGATTGCCCCGAAATGGGATGTTTGGTGGCTGGCAGGGAGGGGGAGAGACACGGACTGAGTTGTCTTCATGCTGTTTGAAGTCTGACCCTTGACCTGACCCCGGGGACGATCATGTCCAAGGCGCCAGCTAGCCACTGCTTAGCAGACGGTGGGTCCCAGAGTAGATACGGGTGGAAGGCGGGGTGGAGCTGCTATTGCTGATTACAGACTAGGATCAGGCTTCAGTGATGAAATCCGCTGCACGAATAAAAATCATTAAGAATAACTTTTTCACGGCAACTTCATTGACTGTAATAGAAGTTGCTTCTTTCTTTCTAACATCATTGAGATGATATTAACTTGTCTCGAGTGAAGGAGGAACAGCTGGTTGGATGGATGGACGAAGATTGGATAAGTAATATTCTGAAGCTTTCTCACCCAAAAATTTACAACCTTTTCAAATACTTTATGTGAAAATCGTGTGTGAATTATCTCTTTTCTTCTTTCAACTTCCAACCATGCTCTCATCATCAAGAAAAGCTGGAGTATTATACCCTCACTTTCCCTTGAGCCAACAGATTTCAGTTCTCACTTTACAAACCACCCGAGCACGCTCCGCAATTCCATTGAAGACAAAGCCTTAATAATAAACCCACTGTAAATACCCGTAATAAGACGGCTGTGTAGGGGTGGATATCAGGTAGTGGGTGAGTGAGTGGGATGTGAAGTATTAGCACGTAATGGTCAGGCGTGCCTGCGAGATGAAGATGTTGACAAAGTAGATTACTGGCTGTCACTCCAGCTGAAACATGTGTCAACACGATTTGTTTAGCTTGACGACGCTGTCAGAAGATCATTGATTTCGTGCAGGCCCAGGAAGACACATCAAGGTTGATGGAGATGCTTGGCGGAGCCTGCTGCTACTGCTGCCTCTCCCACAAGTCACCGCGCGCCGTGTGGAGATGCCGCTGTTACTTCACACACCCACCGCTCTTACTTCACACACCCACCGCAGGCCGGGGCCCAAGTTCCCTGCGGCTGTCAGGAGGTAGACTTGATCCAAATCTCATCTGACAAGGTAATTTGGAGGTGATGAGCGCTATTTATGAGACATTCTTGCAGATAAATAAATGTCATAGCCAATAACTCCTTAAGGAAGGCGAGGACGTAGTTGTCAGAAGACTGAAGGTAGAGAACAGTTTTAATCCTCCTTTTATTTTGTTCCTCTCTCTCTCTCTCTGTCTTTTCTTTCTCTCTTTATGATGAAGATGAGACTGAAGCATTGTGTGGTTGGGGTAGGAATGTAGGGTGTGCAGCTATATTCTGCCTTTACCCGTCCTTCTGCTGCAACGTCAGCAGCCACTGTGCAGTGGTGGCTCTGATGAATCACCTCTGAAGCGGCCTGTTCTATCGAATAATCTTCACCTTCCTCCTCCAGAATATATATATATTCAATAGCAACATTCTTTTTTACCAGTTTAAGGCATTATATCATGAAAACTGCGAAAAAAGAAAGGGGCAAAAGATCAAGCAAAGCAACCTGTCCAACAATTCATCGCAACTGTACGGTTTAACTAATGTCTCGGGCTTTTCTCGAAAATCTCGAAGCGTATTTCCTGTGCCGATCGTATGCGATCACACACACACACGACATTTTTCATTTGTAATCCACGTAGGTATACGCAACAAGACCCACTCTTCCGCACCCCCACCCCAGTTTGTCAAACATTTGTCAAAATGAAACTTTGACTTTTGCCCCTTTGCCCTATATAACGTATACGACACCAGACCCTCCCATATCTATATAAAAGATTTTTCTCTCTCAAATAATTGCCTATTTCCGGACGCATGGATATTTGGCCGTTATTGTCAACAGACAAGAAAACGTTACAATTTTGTTGTATTTTTTTCCCCTGCACAGCCTCCATAAGCATACGTAACCAGACCCTTTCACCTCCCCAAGTTTTGTCAAGAATTTCAAAAAATTATTCTCACCAGCTCCTCCTCATTTTGCGACTGTGAAAACAAAACGCGTGCCGTTATTTTCACTTGACCCTCCCGTCAACAAAGCGTGGGTGGAAAAAGAAAATAAATAATAATGATCAGAGGCTGGGGGCCAGTAGCTCTGCCTTCTTGCTTGACAGCAGCAGCAGCAGCAGCAGAGATGCGTCCGTCTGCAAAAGCGGACAAATCTCCTGGTCCAAGGTTGAGTCTGAATAAATCGCAGTGAGGTGGCTGGTCTATTAAGTACGACACCCCGACGGAGAACTAGGTTGTCTGCGAGTGATGTGGCACCTCCACGTGGCATGGGGTGAATACCAATCTGTCCCCCCACGCGGTGCTCGGAGCGAGCGGCTAATGACCCCGTGCTGTGGCTTTACGCGTGTCGCAGCCTCCGGAACACAGAGGTAGTGAGAGGCGGGGATCCGATGGTCACCTCCAACCATCGCCTTATCAGCCAAGCAGTAGACCAAATGTCTGAACTTGTGGTTCCTGTCGTACCAAGCAGGATTACCGTAACAACCACGGTGGTCATCAGCAGGGTAAAACTGACCTGTCACCACTGTCTATACCCAGTTCATGTTCCCTGTTAGTGGGGGAACAATCCAACGCTCGGTGAATTCTGTTTAGAGGAGCTGACCATCGAAGGATGAAAATGAAGCAGCGTCGCTATGACCGCTTGACTGCCACAAGCCGGTGATCCCTGTGGTATTTTTTCTCACACCTCTTGCTTCAAAATCTGTCCGCCATTTACCTGCACATTTCCTCACATTGATATCTGGACAGAAATCACATTTTGTCAACACCGAGTAATTGCCATCGACTTGCTTTATTTTACTTAGTCGGATATCTTTGAATAACAAGACTTTGTGTATTTCCGGTTTCAGAACAAAGTTCTCCATTTTCTTCGGACTGACCCATGTTTCAACCGTTGTTTACATGCAGCCCTTCTCAACTTCAGTCTTCAAAGTTCTCGACAGGTGAGTCATTAAACACTGCTTAGCGGATTCCGACTTCTATTGCCATCATCCTGCTGTCCATATTAAACACCTTTTAGGGTCTCTAATGAACTTCAATGCTAGCACCGAGTTTCGTGCACTCTCTTCACATGAACACAGCTCCCAAAGATTTGTCCCTTGTCAACTATGCCCTACAGCTTTATTCCCTGATTATTTCCCTGTCGTTAATCACTGTCACTGTGAATAGCCGCACAAATATTTTTGTAAGAATCTTCGCTCTTTTCCAAACATCTTAAGGCAATAATTTGAATGAAGTTGACATTCATTACAATTAAAAAGGATTATTGCCATCTCTCAATTCACGGGAAGTCATATTCATCATCTTTTGCAGTTTTTGCTGGCAACGCCAAAGTAATTCTACTTTTTTTTTTTCATTTGCTCTGTACCTCAAAGCTGAGATAGATGAAGATAATATTTTAAAACACATCTTTCAGAAGAATGAGGCTGGCAAGGTTTTCACGAAAGCGTAAAATTATTCCAAGCAACGGAACTGATAAGGAAATCGATCTTTCACTTCCATGACATCCTGCTGCATGGAGTCGCCCTCGCTAGTGTCAATGCTCCGGCACTTGCACAGTCCAGCTTCTTGTATAGCTTCTTGAGGACTAGAACTTAGGGAAGCACTGCACACGAAACAAAAACGAATTTTTTGACTAAACGGCCTGAAACCTATTGATGAAGCTGACACAACTCCATGGACGACAAGCTGCAACCTGTAGTTTAAAGGCTTTGTTCTTGGCGATGGCGACGAGGGGTTACTTGGCCTGGTCTTCTGCTGGGTCGTAAATCAGGACAGGCCTGCAGAAGCGATCATCAGGCCGGGGATTGTACAGTTCATTAAGCGATGATTAGAGTCGTAGGAGCACAATGAAAAGACAAAGGCAGCCCATGAAGTTGTCTCCCTCGCAAGGCAACGCTAGTCTCAGGCCTAGGCAATTTGCATAATTATGGCCCTTGTTTAGTACCTAACCGCACTGTTACCCAGAAATGCATCCAAAACGAGCGAAGCGGAGGATTCATTAAGAACCCATCAGATTCTTTGCACAGCGTTAATGTGTTCTCGCACATAAGTACTGACTTTATCTAACTTGACAGGGATACCTGCTGTGCAAAAATACAAGAGAGAGAGAGAAAGAGAAAGAGAAAGTGTTGTGTGTCTGGGAGAGAAGGAGACAGCCTATTAAACACAGAGTTTTTCATTTTCGAATTTTTGTTTTTCTCTAAAACCTTTGTGCCATCGGAATCTCGGATTTCGCCCGAGGCCGCACACAAGGTGGTGGTGGTGGTGGCGGGGACATCACGGGATCTCGTGACAACAATGAGATCTGACAACGTAGCAAATTCTAACATCATTCTGAAATAAACCTTTTACGCAGTCGAAATGTTCACCATCAGTTTTTTAAACTATCGGTTTCCAATGCCACATTTTAACATCTTGTGGCACCTCTCCTATTCGAATCCTCTATTGTCTTGGAACTGACCAGTCGTACAATGAGCAATCCCCATTTCCAGGGAAAGGGAGTTGTTTGACTGAAAAAGAATTGTTCATTCCTGAATTTGTTTTGCCACGTGTCATTCTTCATTTACGCAAATCTCTCACTTCTTCACAAAAACCAGCATTCTGGAAATAGCGGCTCTATATTTCTAATCCTGGTTGAAATGAAAGCAGAGAAAAATCTCAATATGCCGCTGGAGGTATGGCTGTCAAAATACAAGAAAGACGAGAAAGCCATCCCATGAGGTATAAGGGGATTGCTTCCAAAGGCGGAGATTTTTCTTGTTCATCTCTAGTTTAATTCTTGTCTTGTTGTAGACGGAAAATTCAAAACATAGACGAATTCAACAAAAAAGAATGAACAAAGATAAAAGACATTAAGAAGATGTTAGTAAAATTAAACAATTTAACAACTATTGACTATTGTTTCTTTATTTATTATTTTGGGGTTATTTCAATGTCAATATTCCAATGATAATTTTGCTCTTGTTATTGAAGGCTTCACTCACTAACACTTTTCTCAGTTTCAGAGAACTTGGAAGTTTTGTGCACCAGCTTTTTACAATGTTTACAGCTGATTCTACAGCTGCTTCACTGCCAGAAAAGTTCAAATTAATTAAAACCAGCTGCACTGTCAGCTGCATGTAAATATCCAAGTAATAAAGAAGAAAGAGCACAATTCTAAAAAATGTTAATACTGATTGTGAGTAGCATGAAATTTATAGTGGAAAATAACAAATTTAAAGACATGTGTTGTAATTATGATAGTTTTACTAATATGAGTTTAGCACAATTTTTGGTGTTATAAAATACTTTTCTGCCCTTGCTTATTCTTTCAGTACTCTGTTCACAGCACATAATGAAACTCTTGTGGTCTGGCCAAGAATACCACAGCACCATCTTCCGATCTGTCAGCTGTGTTATCAGAATTTTCTGCAATACAAATTTTACATTCTTTATAAAGCAAATAGGAAACAAAAACATAGGGCAAGGTGAACAACACAATTTACATCAAATGAAGATGATCTCTCATTCTAGACCTGTTTGTTATGTAATATAATATATAAGCCATGAATTTTGTGATTTGTTTATTTCACTTGGATGTTAGACAAGAAAATTGTCGAATGTTACAATCTATCAAATCAAAACTTTCGTCCGTTCAAATGGTGCTAACCTAGTGAGTGTTCTTCGTATTCTCACAGGTGTAATATAAAGCTTAACAATTGTCTATATATATAGACATGAAGAATGAAAGAAATAAAATGTAAAGTGTATACACTAAAAAAAAAAGTAACCCATATCTTTGATGCACTTATTTCAGGGGCAATTAAATGCTAATCGAGGTCGATGTTTAAATGACTTTTACGTCCCAATATCAATTTAATTTCACCATCCCTCCCTGCGCGTTTCGGGTATGCTGTCATGGCCATCAGGCGCTAGGGGCCGCCACTGTAGCAGCAAGGCAAGCATCCCAGTCGCTCAGGAAAATTGCAATGACGTCTAATTTGATCCCGCGTCGATCCTCAGCCCTGTGTGTTTTTTTGCCTTCCTTATCTCGTGAGAGTTTCTTCTTCTCGGCTTTTCATTCCATCTTGAAATAGAGATGTTACAATCCAATCTGCAATTACTCGTTTTAGTACTGGCCATCACGCGCCGGCGCCATCGCTAACGCGAGGGTCTGCGAGGTCGCGCGAGATTTCTCCAAGATACCCCACCCACCCACTGCTAGCCCCTGGCCTCCCTGTTCCGCGTGACTCTGGCATCTGTTGCAAGTCGCCTTTGGCGCCAAGACCTATTCATCGCAACATGTTTCGCCGCAGGGAGGAAACACAGAGCGCCCACAAACCCTCCAGCCCGCCCACCCTCCACCCGGATGGCTTCTATTTGAGATTCTCCTGGTCCACTCCTCTTCGTCCTGCGATTTTTTTTTATTTGGCAACATTGATCAGGCTGCAGAGGTGACCTCTGCTTAAAGATTACAGGGTTAAAGTGGATGGTGGTGGAGGGCTAATTTGCATGTGCCTCTGAGGAGTTAGAGCTCGTGGCGACCATCAAGAAACTCTCCGGCCCGCCTCAGCGCCTCTTGGGGCTGCCTGGAGTCATTGGATAGCACTCGCGATCATTCACACACAGACATCTATATATATATATGATTGTAGCACATATCTACAGTGCTGTATTCATGTATTTATATCTATAGATAATATTTGATTCTGTTTTACAAGAAATGTATCAGTGCATTTACTTATTGTAATATTTACCTATTAATTGTTTTTTCATTATTATTGTATGTTTTTGCGAACTATTATTGTACAGCTGTTAACACTTTTAAGATACAAAAAATATTTTGTGTGGAGAATTAAGCCTTGCTCATTATCGCACTCTTGTCAAAATTCCATCTCTTCCTAGTGTCGTGTGCAAAAAGTCCGTGTAACCATGGCTACTGGCTGAACACGCATAATTTTTTTAAGATGAGCGAGAACAGACAGACACTTAATTAACAGAGAATTTTCCATTCTAAAGGTAACTTGGTGGGGAAGACGGGGGCACAATGGTTAAATCACTTATCATAAACACAGAGACCATCGGGAGTCTTCTCAGACTTCGTCTCAGCTTCGTGGGGTGCCTGTTGACAGCGCCGGGTGCTTGCTGTGATATACCTTAATGCCTTAGTTCCTGGGTCGGTGTAAAACACCAATAAAAAAGTAATCAGGTAGATGGACAGGTAAGTAGATCGAGGAGGAATCGAGAACCGGGAGGTGTTTAATTAAACAGGAGAGGAGGAGGGGTGGTCTAGAAGGCGAACGGGTGGCTACACAGCGAGTAAGCAGATGACAAAGTCAATGTTTCTGCAGATGCCTAGCTGCTCTCTCCCTTGCACTTCTTGTCCAGCTAATCGGTGGTGACATCTGATCACCTGCTCCTGAAACTCAAGTTAGCGGAGACAAGGTGGATGGTGTCAAGCTAAACCAGCGAGGAAAGTTATATCACTACAGTTGGGTGAGCACACAGGTGCCACAGACAGAAAGAACAGTGTGTATGTGTGTAACCCAGGATGCTAGATTTTCATGGACCATTTTGTCCCCGGACCGCCCTCAAGACTGTAAACAGCAAACCTCTCCCTTCTGCATACTTTCTAATTTCTCTCCTTGTATAAAAATCTACACATAATTTTAATGGTCTCTTCATTTCTGCGCTTATGTTCTCTCCTTGTGTAACAGAAGTAACATTTCCTCTACGTTGGCCGGGCATAATCAAACATCAGACTTCTCTATCCCTCCACCGTGGGAGTTTGTTTGCACGTTTCTTGATGACAACAGTCCGTGATGATGCTGTCAGCTTACTCACCATCTGTCAATGTACCGAGGGGAGACTGGGTGGAGGGGAACCAAAGGCGGATGGGTTAGAGGGTGGTAAACCATGCTGTGTGGTTTCTAACCCCGCATAGAATAATTGCCAATCCCGATTTCTGCACTCGACCGTGACTCATAGCAAACATGATCAGTCATCGGCACACCCACCCTCCTCCCGTCGCTGGACACCCCTCCCACCGATCCTCCACGCAATCCCTTCAGCTCGTCTTGTCATGTTCCTCTGTGACAGTGTGATTCAAATTATGCAAATGCAGTGATTCTTAAAGCTTTTGGTTACTGACAGCGTCTGGAAAATGCTGTACTGCCTGACAGAGGCTGGACATTTTTTTCTTTAAGCCACTGGCGGCCGTCACAAAGTTATCGACAAGTAATGCTACTGTCAAGGAATAGAAAGACAGCGGAAGAGGGGGAAGCGGATGAAACGGTTGAGGGAAAGATGGCAAAATCATTGCAGGCAGGAGGAAGCGGATGACGGAATGCGTGGCACTAGTCATCGACTGGTAGTTGCCCACCATGCTGCCTGCTCCTGCTGCTGATGGCGTGTGCTGGAATTTCAGTTTCACCACCAGACGTCCACAGGTACGCATTTTCGGCACGTGAGGTAAATGCCAGACGATTGGTGGATTTAAACACAGTGCCATTGGGTCTGTCAGTCTTATTTACACTTCTTCCACCAACATGTTGACTTGTTTACATCCATGCTTGACTGTATGACCAAGTCAGGAGCCTGGTGGGTGACGAGAGACCGGCATAAAGTCTATATTCTTTATCCATCTTCTCCAACACTCCGCCACGCGGACACGCACGCACGCAGACGCAAGTAATTTTTGTTCGTAAAATTTGCACGCTTTAAAATAATCGCACGTACGCACGCATGTATAAATAAGCATAAGTTAGGCCGAGAGAAGGACACACACACGGACACAATGACTCACTCTCTTTCTTTCTCTCTCTCTCACACATACAGAGTGCTCGCACACACAAACATGAAGGCAGACATGCACCAGGACATGAACCTAATGTTTCTGTTATGTTTCGATGAAAATTGATGGTGTGACGTCAGAGATGTTGTTTACCCAGGTGCCGAGACCTTCCCACACAGTATGTTTGCTTCACGTCTAGTGTACATACTGTTTCTTTATTCTCCCTCGCTTTTGGTCTGTCGATCCCTTTGTTCGAAACGAAGTTAACGTTCTCTCAGCCAGCGAGAATTATGGACACAAGTGCTGAGTTCCCCCTGAGTATTTTTCTCCTTACAGTCACCAACTTCAAAGAATGCATTAACATCAAAGCTCAGAGTTCGCGACCGTGGATTTTTTAAATTTTATATTGAGAGAGAGAGAAGGCTTTATCAATGCCAATTGAAAGAAGACATATCAATTCCCTAAGCCTTTGAAGATAGATGCAATGCCGATGTGTTGCATGTGTTGCATTGTTGCTATAATTTATTTTAAAACAGATTAGATTTTCTTAAAAAATGCACCTTGTTATGGACTCTAGTTCACTGAAAGTTTTTAAACTCACAAAAGCTTGTTTTCTCTTTCATGAGAAAACTCTATGAAACTGGTAACAGTTGTAACAGTTGCGATAACAGACAAAATACAAAAGTATGAAGTGTGGTGACAGCAAACAACTCAAAATATCAAGATGTTATGCCAGCACCTATACTATACAAATGTTGTGAGCTATTGCTGGTAGTTATCCAACTGTAGGTAGGTTCAAGATTAATTTTTGTGGATTCAGTTTTGATTAGATGCCCTGACAAACGAGAGCGTGGTAGTCTCTCAGGCCTCTATGCAAGGTGGCCACTCACATGTGTGAATGTTAAATGTTATGGAATTTCACTGCTCAGCATATGTTGCGCTGGTTTATAAACCTTGAAGTAATAATAATAAAAATAACAACACCCAATAAATTATAGAGTGCATATCAGTATTTGAGAAGTACACTTCATGTGCTTTAAGTGTGTATGTGTCTGCATACTTATATATATATGGCCAAGCTTTGCATGGTCAGGTTCCCTCATGAGCTATAAGCTGGCTGGACTGAGGTGCTGTGACAGACCAATGGCAAACTATTTCAGAGATATTGTGAGGTGATGGCATTTAGGCTCAGAAGATTTGTACAGTATTGTAGGAAGATGAAATGTGGGACTAAGTTTGCCAGACTGTGTCAGTCAAATAAAAATCAACCACATTTAGTCTGCGACAGCTACATCGAGGGGAAGTGATACCCTGGATAATATCAGACAGCCGTGAAAATGAAAGAAATAATAACTACCTGGGTACAGTTCACTCTGTTACAGAATGTTGCAACAGCTAACACCTCAGCACTAACAACCAACAAGATGAATGCTATATTCACAATAAATTGTGATGGACAATGCTCAGTAAAATGAATAAATGTGCCAACAGCAATTTTATGTTGAGTTGACTAGAGCCCAATAAATATCCTACACACCATTTGACTAAGTCTGAGAGCCATCAAACAAGTAAAAGTCAGTTATGTTTAAGGCTAGCAGTCATGCTTCTTATGACTCTGTCGTGCTTATTACAGGCACATAATCAGTGAGTGAGCATCTACTATACACTCACCTCTTGATAAAGATGTGGGAGAGGTCAAGATATCACGCTCGATACCCTAGTTAAAGTGGCTTTGTATGTAGTGTGTGCTCGTGTGCATGTTTGTAAGGGTTGGAGTGTGGGTGTGTGTGTGGGTTCGATCTTTGTCTGTGGGTGCAAGAGAAAAAGAGAAGTTGGATGGGTGTACATTCAGTGTGTGTTTTAGAAGGAAGCTCTGGAGTGAGGTCAAAGGGAAGTAAAAAAGGAATTGAAGCAGGATGGAAGGTAAGGAAAAATATCCATAACAACACACACAGCAAAAATACAGCACATGCTGCATGTTTACAGCCCATGTACTAATAAATCATATACAACATGAACTCAGCTGTACATATACAACACATACACAAGCATCGCTTGCACAACACATACTGTAAAATACAGCATATACTGTAGTAGGCATCCCATGATGTACATTTAAATCACACTTCACCTAAATAAAACATACTATAAATACACACACTTATATACCACACATTATATATAACATACTGCACATATACATCCCACGCCATATATATGTCTGGGATAAATAGTCTTATCTACACCACATACCGCAAATAAACAAAACATACACATCATCTTCTGAACACATGCAAAGCATACTCTACATCTTTATTAATCACCTGCTGTACTTACTGTGCATATACATTACATACTGCACAAATATACATGTGTACAATACATATAATTCACATATTACAAACTGTACATATACAACATGCTCGGCACATATAAGCACATGCACAAAACACATTATAGATATACAAAATATCTGTCATACTGTCTACACCGTATTCCTCATCCTGATCTCTACCTGCCTGATCTTCCTGCAAGAGAAAGTGGCTATGGCCACAGTATATACAGTTTATACTATGCTGTTTTGTTACATCACCGTTTCTTTGAGTCTTGTTTCTTCATTGGACAGTTATTTACTCTTTCTGTGCAGTGCACTGAGCTTGTCATGTTGAAGAACACTATACCACTTATTACTGTCTTGCTGTAAAGTGCATTGAATCCTGTTGTTGCTGGAGAACAGAACTATACAAATTATTATAATTGTACTGATAAAACACACTGCACCTACAATGAACCTACTGTAAACTATATATCTTATATTGCATATACTGCACTTAAATATTTAAAACATACTACACATTAGCAGCCCATACTACACAAACAATACATACTGCCCATACACAGCATACTGTGCATGACATACTATTATACCATACATTATACATTTATTACTACACATACTTGCATATACAATACAACACTTACTGTATAAATAAAACACCTACTGTACAAATACATCTACTGTACATCTACAACACACAGCACACATACAGATAGTGCATATGCATCTTACATTCACAATAAATATGCACATTCTGTACATATATACATTCTCACATACCATACATTTACATCACATACACATCACATTCATTGCATAAGCAGTTGTTCTGCACCTAACATACACAGAACATATATAGAACATACACAACTAAAATGCAGACTTGATCATCTCATCTCTACAACACTGCCTCCTGCTTCATTTATTTTCTTCATTGCCGCTGTGTTGATGCTATCTCTGTGACAGTCACGTGAAAAATGGACAATTATATGTTACTCGTGCCACCATCATCAGCACTACTATTACCACTGATACTACTACAACTACAAATCACAGATGTAAGCCAAAAGACAGTCAAAGAAAAAGAGAAGTGTAGAAATGGATACTTTGAGATCAGTACTGAGCTGTAGTCACAGCATCTATGCTGATGGAGCATTCACCTTTCAACAGAAGAACACAAGGTTTGTTTTTAATCTTTGTTTTGAAACTGTTATTATTGTCTGTGTGTTTATACTTTTTCCCTCGTAAAGTGCTTTAATCTAGCCTTTGATTGTGGGATAAAGTGCTATATAATTTACTTTGTTTATTATAATTACAAATACTGTACCTATAAACACATTCTGTATGTATATAGTACAGTCTGTATATTGTGTCAACACATTGTGAAATAAGGTACATATACAATACAATCCATACACACAACACTAGTGTATATACATAGCACATACAGAGAGTACAATCTATCTTGGTCGTGATGCTGTGCATTGTAAAAGTACCCAATATTATTGTTGCATATTGCACAAACACAGTTCACATACACCGCTCGCTACACATTTACAGCACATACTAAAGATACGCAACACACTGCACATTCAGCACTTATTTTATACTCTTCTCAGCATCTTGTGTAACGACTAAATGAAGTGGCTGTAAAGAAAAATAGGCAGGATGATGAAAGGCACAAGAAGATAAAAATCACAGCCACGAAATACCATTTGAAAAAAACATCAGTAATTGAGCATTTCATGCACAATTTTCCGAGTATATAAGTAGCTGTAAAATGATAGTTCGAGACATAAAAAGAAGTTACAATCTTATTTTCCAGTCACATTTGTAGACGTTTCTAGGCAAGAGACTAAGCTGGGCTTGAGAATAAAATAAAAATAGAAAGCAAAATTGGAGAAGACCAAAACATTGATAATGTATGTTTGAGAGGAAAATAGAGAATTGTGCGGTAGAGAAAGGAAGGACACATAGACAGACAGACCAACAGTCGTACACACAGACAGACACAGAGGCAAAGCTGTGGCGTATGCGGCGGGTGTTTGGGAAAGTAGCTAGGAAAACCCTCACTGTCTGCTCCAATAACAATTGTTCGAGCGACACATAATTGCCACTTGCGGTAAATTCTACACTGCCGTGGCGGCGTGCTTGGGTTCCAACGATTACAATTCGAGAAAACTTTAATTGGACTGTTAAAGCACCATTTCCTCTCTCTCGCTCCACTCTTCTGTCCTATTATCTCCACAGCATGACAGCAGAGCGTTGGAAGGAAAAGTTCTAGGGGAGGGGAAAAAACCCAACCCCACCCTCTTGCGCTCCTAGTCAAGATGAGGCCCTCGGGCTCCAGCCTCGGGTCTCGGTCGTAGCGAAAGTTCAAGCGAAATCCACGTTTAAATCAATCATTATTCTCTGTCAAACTGAGTGTAATTCGATTTCAGAAGCCGTCTCCTCTAAAATCTATTAGTGTTTCTCTCACCGAGACATGAGATGGAGAGCGAAGAATGAGGACTGGAGTGCACGCAGGTAGTGGGAGAGGCCTGGAGCTGCTCGACGGGAGGGTCTCGAGGTGCACTACACACAGGCTGGGCTGCTTCCTCCTTACTCAAAACAAGGATGGAGATAAACACCTACACGTGTGGTGAAGCGGGTAGTTAGACAGACGGACAGACAGACAGACAGACAGACAGACAGACGGACGGACGGACGGACGGACGGACAGGCAGGCAGGCAGGAAGGCAGGCAGGCAGGCAGACAGACAGACAGACAGGCAAGCAGGCAGGAAAACAGATGAGCAAGATCAGTGGTCTGCAGTTATTTAAATTATTGTTGTAATGGTCCAAATGAGTAAAAAAATAAGTTAAAAATACTTTTATAAACCATGCTTTTATATTATTTTAAATTCATGTGTATCTATTTTCAGGGCCTTTAAATCTATGACAGCCATATTATAATCAATATTGATGATATATAGATGCTATTGATGAGATTTTTATTTATAGTTCCCTGTCCTTATGTTCTCAGGTCACAATAGGTGGATGTGTGCGCGCGTTCGTGCGTGTGTGTGTGTGAATGTGTGTTTATGTATTTGTGTGTGTGTGAGGGTGTTTATGTGTTTGAATGTGTGTTTAAGAGAGTGTGTGCTTGTGTTTGTGTATGTATGAGAAAGAGAGATAGAAGAAATATGAAGTGTTACCGATGTTAACGGTTTTCGTACCACTGCTTGAGTAACAGTGTGTAAGAGATTTACACGGAAAGCAATTCGGTTTCGTAATCAGATCTTTTCCTTTCCATTTGTTAAACTTTTTTTCTTTGACGGCTTCTGGCAAATCACATATTTAAATTCAATCACAGTCCTTTCTTGTCTTTTATTTTGTCCAATGCTGCGGCTTTAAGAAGTAAAACGACAGAGTGTTAGAGTACCCTGATCTTTATCCCATTTTTCTTTGGCGGTCCGGTGCCGCAACGGTTAGTGTCTGTTACCAGTGCAGTGAGGACTGACTGTCCTGGGTTCAGCTCTCGTCTCGGGCACGCTGTTTTTTTTGGGGGTTTTTTTCATGTGGCATTTGTTTACAAGGCTGACTGTTTTGTAGTGTTGTAACCTTAGTTACTGACTAGGCGCCAAACATCAATTTTCTCTTCTCTCCTTTTCATCTCATCTCTCTTTTACCTCCTAACCGTTTGTGATCTCATCTCTCTTTATCCGCTGCTTTCCTCTACTCTCGTCTTCCACTCTTTCTTTCTTGTAGTCTCCCTCTCTCAGTCACTCCACTCTGCCTCTCCTTTCCCTTTTTTTAACCACTCATTCTCTTTACGGGTACGTTTGCATATGCAACCAGTCAACAAGGCCTCACCTGCTCCTCCCAACGAGGGGGAAACTTGCCCAGGGAAACCTAGAAAACAGCTGTATATTGTTGATTCTACAGTCTTGTTTGTTTGTTCCAAAAATCACTTGGTGGGCTGTGAGATCCTTTTAGTAATGAGAACAAAGACTCTACAAGGCTCTTGTCATCGATTTGATGTGCAAGTTGTTTGAGTAAACACATTCCTCAAGATGGTGAGCAAGGGGATCAAAGTATTCACCGGGCTCCCAGAAACCTAATATCTACCCAAGACTGCAGTTACCCGCAACTAATACGTTTTCCATGTTACTTGGACTCCGAGACACTCGGCCTCAGCTTTCTGTCCTTCCACCTGGTCCACAACATGTGAGTCAGGGACCTGCTGCCGCAAGAAAACAAACAACAACAACAGAACAGGACAAAGATATATGTGCAGAAAGGTCTTAAGAAGAGTCCACTTTCATGTTTTTGAACTTCATCTTCGTTCGGATGTGACTTACAAGATAATCTTCTGATATACTGTTGTCATTCAAACTGGCAAACACACATTCCTACCCACACATACCCACAGCCAGAGGCCGACAGTCCTCCTTTCTTACTTTTCTTGTTTAGACGAACTTCTGTTCGCGCACTTCTAGCGATCGCTCTTCAGTAGAGGAATAAAACTCGTCTTGAGAAACGGCTCTCTCCATTATTAGAGCATTCTATCTAATGAACGAATAACCTTTTACTTGCAGTTTTATCAATATTTGTTACATCTGAAAAAATGCTCACAAAATTCACGAGCGAAAAGGGACATTTCTATGTCAAGTCCTGTCTCCTCTATTGACGCAGCACTGCCATCAGGTTCTGTTGCCACTTGTCCGATGCTGCTATTGTCCGCATGTTCTGTGGCACGCAGCGGTGCGCTGGAGGGTCGAATCCCGCAGGATCAATAGGCAGCAACATTGTGGTATTTGCCTGCAGGAGCAGGAGTGGACCGAGCTGAAGGTAGAGAACAACGGTATTAACATACCTGTTGTTTACCAACATGGTTTACCCTGTCTTTGATCTCGGAAAGAAAAGGGGAGAACTTGATTCAAGCATAGGACCCTGCTTTTAAAGAGGTTAGGGTTAGCCCCCAAGAGGAAGTTCATAGGTCAAAAGGGCATGTGCCCAGTCAGGGATGCCGGGTTGGAGTTTCAGTGTTATGTTGCGATGTTTACTTGTGTGGGACTAATCAAAATCTTCTCATATTTCATCTGTCTTCAGTGGATAAATAAAAAGCGATATATATACTGATCAAAGTAGTTCAGGTGAATAGTTTCTTCTCAGGAGGTCTTTTTCTAATTAAGTAAAAGGTAACAGTCTCCCTCCTTTCGGCAATCGAACACCATTTAGCCCCCTTTCAAACAATCTTCACCAATCCGCTATCCATTACCTACCCCATTCTTATTTCTTCTTTTCTGTAGGATGTAAATACAGCTATCTCGTGGACGTAAATACGGCTATCTGCTAGACGCAGACAGTGAGGGGATAGTCGGGCCGTGCAATTATCGCCGGGCCGCCATTGTGCGCACTTGCAATGTCCAAAGTCTACAGTCTCGAGCGGAAGGCGCGGAGAAAGACAAGTATCTTTACCTCCCCCGGGAGCAAGCGACTCGTGCTGCCAAAGACCGGAAGCGGGAAAGGCAGTCATACAAACAGACAGAGACACTGTAGAGAGGGGCCTGGCCCTGGGTTGCCAGGAAATGAGTTGCTGTCTCCTCCAATGTCCGCAAGATGGAAGACATGGAAGACGAATCCCAAGAAGAAAGGCTAGAGTTTCACATTAAAAAACACTTTTATGAAAAGTTAAAATATAAAACGTGTGTCACCCTGGTTGCTACAAAGACTAGTTGGTCTTTTTATTTAAGATCATTGTTTATATATTTTGTATTTCTTTAGGTAAAACAGACACAGAATGTCGGGCGATTTAGTTAGCTTATTGTCTTCCACATTTTTTGTTCCGTTTTGGAAACTCCCCATTTGAACAACCTAAAATCTTTCGTCTTTCCTTTTGAAAGGCTGCCTGAGCTTTTATAGAACCTGGTTAGCTTGCATTTCTAGGTCGGACGAGTGGAATGCGGACGCACACATGCACACAAGCACGTATACAAGCACACACGCAAGCGCACAGACACACTGTGGCGATCTCACCTGGACTTGACTGACCAGCGAACTTAATCAGACTTACCGGTCAAAGGTAGGGTGACCGGATGTGGCCCCGTGACAATACAGGAAGTGAGGCGAGAGGTTCTGGAACAGTCGATGGGGGAATGTACAGAAGTAGTTCAAGTTGGAGGGGTAGGAGCACTTTCTTTGGCGCTCGAACGGGTAGTGACAGTGTAGTCCCCAAATGTGTGAACTTGTACTCTGTGCTTTTTATACACATCAGATGAATGTTAATGTTTCTGTGAATGTGTTTCCTCCTCCACCATTGTAGGAAGGAATAATTAAGCCATCTTTATACTATTTGGAAAAGTACTCTCTGTACTGTGATTTCTTATGCGACTGGCCCACCTCTGTATAACCACGAAAACAAGGAAAAGGGGTAGAAGTAAAGTTAAATTTGGTTGGGTGGGGTGCATGCTAACAATTATAGAGTGCGAAACAGGCGCATGTCTGATGGCGAGGTGGTCAGCTAGAGAAAAATAAAACTTGGAAATTAAATATTGTAACTTATTCATTGGCTAGTACTGATATATATATATATATATAATAACAGCCATCATATTGAGTGTGATGACAATAACCACTGATAGATGGATAGAGATTATACTCTCACATATACAGAGAGAGAGACACACCAACGAACCAACCGGTAGACAGAGAGAGAGAGAGAAAAAAAAGATGCCTCCTTCACCTCCATGTTTTATTTGGAGAAAGCGAGGAGGAGACAGTTCTGTGGCCCTCGCCCATGAATACTCCTCCATCTAATAGTGTTATGAGGGACGTCTGCCAGCGAGGGGGCGCTGCAAACACCGCGCAGCTTGTCGCTAGAATGAACCGCTCGAGGTTCCAGCGGGTAGATCAACACGGGGGACTCAATATGCAATCACAGCTATCTAATTTTGCCGCTAATGACGCGACCCTGGAAACACTGCCATGTGTAAAGGGTGGGCAAGGGGTGGGCAAGGGGTGGGCAAGGGGTGGGGAGCTGCTGTCCACCAATCAATAGCCAGGCTCGCACCGTAAGGCGCGGTATGGGACCTGCCGCCTCTACTTACTGTTTGATAACATTTCCACCACCCTCCTCTAATCTCATTTCCAAGCAGACAGCAATTTATCCCCTGGACCCTTCTGGGTCCTGATGGACAAAAGTAGAGATCTTTGTTATCGGCCTCGGCAACCGAACCTCCTTGCCTCCGACACCGTTACAGCTCAGCGTGTGTAGAGATGAGGACTTGTTCGTGTGTATGTGTGTTCGTGTGTGTGTGTGAGAGAGAGAGAGAGATGCTTGTGTCCCTGTGAGTCCGGGATGAGGTGGGGAGGATTCTCTTCCCTGACTTGATCGATGGACTTGTCCCGTTCTTTCATGAATGACTGGTTAGACCCGGAGACTCTGCCTGTCGATAAGGTTTGTTTGGAATCAGTTTAACTGCCATGGAAAACACCACCATGTTGGAGAACTCTCCCGCCTGCCAATCCGGACAAGTTCTTGCAAGAAACGTGGAGGCCACTACCGATCATTCCTTGCCGAGAGATTTATTGAGCAAATATTGTGTTTAACCGGATTTGAAAATTAAACTTGGATTATCTCGCATTACGTATCGTCTTTAGTCTGCAAGGCAACCTGAGCATAGAGAGACTGCACGACATACTAATAATGTAGTAATCCATGGTCATTATTGCTAATAATGTAATCACTCAACTGCCATTATTTCTTTTGTGGATAAGCTGATAATTTAGTAACTCGCTGTCGTTATTAATAAAGGACTAACTGACCGTCTTTATTACTAATAATTAGTAATTCAGTATCGTTATTACTGATAATGTAGTAATTTACTGATGTCATTACTAATAATGTATTAACCTATTGTCATTGTTGCTAATAATTAGTAACTCACTGTAGTCATTATATTTGTGCTGCTGCTTTACTAATCATGTATTAACCTATTGTCATTGTAGCTAATAATTAGTAACTCATTGTCGTTATTATATTTGTGCTGCCGCTTTACTTTTCACTACATAAGATTTGTGTTCAACACCAAAGAAAAGATATCTATCACAGTTAAATATTAAACTACACCTGTGACCAGGTGAGCAAACTTTCCGACATGGCCAAGGACATGGTGCAGCTTGTGAAAACTGCCAACTGAACAAAAGAAATGTTTTGTTCATGTGACATGTTCCTGTCCGCCCATGATGATGGTTGTCTTGTCTCACAGGACGGAGGAGGTGGAGGATCAATACCCGGAGAGACAGGTTCTGATCTAGGCAGGAAAAATACGCATCGACATTTCCTCTCAACATCCTTCATGGGCAGTGTCACGGCAAATCTGACCTCCGCGCGTGCGACTTTTTAATTTATTTCCACACGAAAGATCGAAAAATGTCCACGGGAAATACTTAATAAAAAAAGGCTAAAAGTCAACTCCGTCAGGGTCTAAATCTCTTCCTTGCTAATCCATGTGTTGTTTCGAACGACTGATTTGCAAAAAGAAAAAAAAAATCAATTGCAGAAAGATAATCGAATAGAAGAACTCGTGATAAAAAGAGAGTTGGAAACGCCAACTGTCTGTCTGGTCAGGTACCGCCGCTCGTCGCCATGATAAAGTATTGCCGCCGGGAGAGGACGCCACCTTACTTTACCCTGTACATGGTTTAGTGCTCAGGACGGATAATCAGACCAAGGCAATGGTTCAAAGGACAAAGGTCTGCCAATCGCCTTAATCAGAAAGTGTCTAGACTAGGCTTCGCCTAATACAACTGGAGCGATTTAACCTTCTTGTTTTATAAAAATAAACAAAAGCCATTTTTAACCGCGTAAAATAAGAGGAAATATAGAAGGAGAATCAGTTCCATGCTTTGAAAGTAAACTTAGAAGAAAACAGAAAAAAATGTTACAGCTGTGTCGCACACACACAACAGACAATGGAGTGGAACCCAGCCAATAGTTCCAAACAATTTGCACTTCAAAATAACATTGTATACATTATATACAGTCCAGCTGCAAACCAGAAGGAGAAGAAAACGCAGCAGAAGCACATGTAAACACGAAGGTTCAACACTTTGATCCAAATGGAAATGCGACCACAAACATAAACAAAACCAAGGAGAGCCGATCCCTCAGTCTGTAAGGCCAAGGGACAGAAATGTCCCCTACATGAAGATTGACAGACCTAATTTTCATTGTTTACTCCTATATTCGGGCTACTAGCGTCTCACAACTTCAAGTAGCTACCCAAAATTTCTAACAAATAGGTGGTAAGACTCTCGCTTAAGTTTGTCACCCCATAACATTTTGTCGAGAGAAACACCGGCTTTCAAAATAGAGCAGGAAGAAAAGCAAATGACACACAAAACTGTTTGCCAAACAGTCGCTTGACACATCCGTGTGGCAGACCCCATAACTACCATCGCGAAGCCCTTCTTTTCGACTTTTCGACTGCTGTCTGCCTGCTGTACCCCTTATCCCATCTCATCTTTTTAACCGCCGTGGTCTCGGCATCCTTTCAGTGCTACCCGCGCGCGGCACTGACACCTTTGGCACACCCGTGTTTTGTCTCACAGCACGATTGAGGGGCTGATCGATGTTTGGGGAGAAAAATGGAGTGGGACAGGGCCGGCAATTCAAGCTGATCCTATCTCGCGTGCCAAGTTTGCCTGTGACACCGTTCTCGCCCAGGGATTTGCGGCACATGAGAAGCTAAATACCTCATTCAGGGGCCGAGTTCAGCACCGACACACCCGCCATCGCTCCCTGATGTGGCGAGCCACCACGTGTTGTCATGAAGATACACCACACAAAAAGGACGAGACCTGAGGAAACATCAATTCAAATGACTGATGACTTCAGCAACTGTCAGATCGTGATGTCATGTGACTAAATGGACAGAAAAAATGAGCTTAGCAGTCTCTAGGGTAATTAGCACGAATAAACAGCAAAACGGGTATTTTGCGATAAACAATGTTTGAAATTATTAGTGGATGGAAAATAACAACAAAAGATCCGTTCCAATGTATTACTTCTCTCAGTAATTGTGAGCGAGCCAATTACACGAGGTTGTCGTAAAATGTTGCTTTTAACCAGTTTCTGTAAGACATTGCACAAACAAGCGAAGAAATGAACGAACAATTATTTTAGGATTAAAATTAGCAAACAGATGTATTTGTTGAAACCAGAAAAAATGAACTTCATGTAAAATAGTGCTTCGAACTATTCTGGGGTATTCTTAATTAAGTCGCCTCACGATAAGGTCAAAGGTCACACATGTCAGAGCGAAGTACATACCATCTACTTGCCTTCCGTTCCCCGCACACACTGCATCACTCTCATTATATTCAGACTTTTTTTTCGCCAGTTTCTCTTGTGACTAGAGTGCTTCTCCGCTCTACCCACACCTGACCCCTGCTTGAAGTGTATTCTTCGTTTTGCTATCTTGTCCAGGTTGGTGAAGGACGAACAAATGAATGCCCTCTGACAAACTTTGGATCCAGTCACTGGCCCTGAAATGTTGCCGATGGTTTCCTTACACCGGGCATGAGACTAGATATGCACAGCACGACAAATAAGCATATTCCGCCCCTGTACGCCTGCAACTGATCGAAGGCAAAAAGCTCTCCGCCTCGTCCTCCTCGCCCTGCGCCGAGAAGGCCAGTCATGTCCTTGCATAAGAGATAGGTTCCTTATTCATTGGACACTGGGTCTGTGGGGATGGACAAAGCTGGCACAAGCCCCGCACCACGTTTTGGAAATATCCGGCACAAAATGATCCAGGGGGCAGTAATCAGCGGCTTGTTCACAATCAGCAAGAGTTTTTTTTTTTTTTACATCCGAACAAATTAGGAATGTGTGGCAGAGAGGTGCGAAGGGACAGACAGACAGACAGACAGACAGACAGACAGACAGACAGACAGACAGACAGACAGGCAGGCAGGCAGACAGGCAGGCAGGCAGGCAGGCAGGATGACAGACAGATAGAACAAGAGGAGAGTAGGGGATGGAAGGCAAAGTCTAGCCCTAAGCCTTAGTTAATGCTTTTTTGTAGTCTGTAAGTATATTATGCTCTGACTTATGGCTATGTAATATACATTTAAAAACATATGTTATTCTCCGTCTATCTGAGCATTTTAACAAGTATATGCAATATATGTTACACATAGAAGCCACGCTGTTATTTTATAGCCTAACAGACAATGTGTTTATTTTCAGAGACCATTCAGTTGTACAGCGCCCTCACACTCACGGAACTGAGAGAAAAAGAAGCGAGAGGATTATCAGTTAATATTCATCCCCACCGTTGTTATGTGTAACATAATGTTAATAATATTAAAATCCTTTGAAGAAATATTTATGCGTGCGATGACAGAAAGAGTTATATGATCAAAGGTTAATTAGTGGGTATAAGTAAATGACAGTTTGAATGAAATCTAAAACTTAGCAATAATTAAAAAATAACAATAGAATTAATCAAATGTTCCACGATGTATTGGTCGTTGTGACGGTGTACTGCAAATGGTTTATTGTTTATAGAACAGGGACTGTGGACAGACGAACTTCATTCTCTCTTTTTGCCGTCTTTCAAGGAAAGATCAGATGCCCATCACCATTGAGGGACCAGAGGTTCGTGACGGGTCTCGAACCTGTCACTTGTTGCTTGGAGCGAGCTGACCATACCAAGGGTAAGAGAAGAAGACATTCGAGGTGATCGTCAGCTAACCACACGGTTAGAGGTTAACAAGATGAAGAAGACACTCCTGCTGATCGCCAGGTAAACCCTCCAACAGTCAGAACTTCGACCTTTGCCTAATCCCAGAAAAGAACCCTACGTGTTAAAGCGTGACCTTTTCCGTTCTGGTTCTGTTGCACTGAGAGGAAGTGGTGAAAAAAGGGAGGAATAGGGACAGGAAGAGAGAGAGAGAAAGAAAGCACGCCTATCCTTGCGCAAGTCCAAACAGTTTAACGGCTCATCGGTACGTTAGCCAACTTGTAATGAGACCAAGATTGGCCAGGCGCCCGCCACGATTAAGATCGTCTGCGGCGGAAGTAGGAAGAGTAGTGTTTAGCGTTTGACAAGGCTCTCTTAGGTCCACTGCAGTTACCTACCACCAGTCGTCTCCTCCCTTCTCGATTGTCCAGCCCTGTGGGGACCGGTGACTCAACTGTTCTCAGACGTCGGAACACAGCTTGTAGACGGAATGGCAGACTGGTCACTGGAAGCTGTGTCAGGCCAGCTACATTTAAGGTAAATGAATTGAAGCAACCAGAATGAAAAACTATTTATATTTAGACTACATAGCTACCAAAACAAATATGGTTCACCTAAAAATAGAAAGAGAAATGTATTGAAAAGGAACCGGTGAAAACAATTTCGTCCGTCGCCAATTAATAAAATAAGTAAAGTGAAATTCTTCTCGCGCAGTAGCGAAATCGTTTAAAAAAACAAACAAACAGACACAAAAAGCTTAATTCTAGCATTTCAAGAGCAATATAATCAAATAAGTCAATTCCAGCATTCAACTTAAGCATAATCAAAGGATTGTTTTCTGGACTCATATTTACTGGCTTCTTCCATAACGCTTAAGTTGGTTTTATTCTGATTTTCGGTAAATGTTTTTCTATTTATAACAATAAACAAGAAGCCGAATGAATGTTCCCCTCTTGTTGGCTTGACATTGAAGGCGCTAAATAAATTATTTGTATATAATGCGAGCAACACCACCAGCAACAGTGACAACAATCACACCGCCTTCACCACCACCAAAAATAAACAACACAACAGGGTAGTGGTGGTGGTGGTGGGAGCCAAAAGCAGAGAAGTAAGACTGATTTTTCTACGCCTGTGAAATACTGATAATGGGTGAAAGGTGCTGCAGCTGTTGTGTCACAAACATTAATATTCCCCTTAACCGACACTGACGTGGTAGGGCTCGAGAATGTAGCGAGGGCAAAAGAAAAAAAAAGAAAGAAAGAAAAAAGAGAATCCAGCAGTGAAGCCGAAGTGTCTGCTGTAAGAGATGGGGTTTGAATAAAGTTACAAACTCATTTACTGAAGATGGAATGATCCCACGAATTTCAGACGACTGCACTTTCAGACGATTCCACGACTTTAGTAGCAATTGTGCTTGCCAAGGAATCTGTGACGGCAGTGAGGCTGCGGGGAAAATAGGTGGGGAGGGGAGGGAAAGGGGAGGTTAAAGGTCGAGGCAGACGCAGAAGTTTGATTGCAAAGTCGGTCTGCAGGGCTACGGAGTCCAGTCACACGGAGAAAGATCAGAGATAGACAGAACTCTGATGTGTAGATGGCAACGAAATCTTCTTGCTGAAAACTGGGATATTTTACAGTCGAAAATAGAGAGAGAGAAACTGTAAGGCAGACAAGTGTGCAGACAGACCGACAGACTTGCAGGCTTGACTGTCAGACCCATGAATTATCTGCACGTAGGACCTTGTCTGAGATGGACAAATAGCACACAACAATAATGCTTTAAACAGTTAAGACATCTAAGGATAGATGGAGTCAGTAATTAAAGGTACAACAATTTTTTAAGTTTTGTTATCACAATAATCATCCTGCTATAATTTTGATGCGATGAGCAAAACAAAATGAATTGCAGAGTTGGAAAGAAAAAAAAATGGACTCAAAATAAATATTAAAATTAAACAGTCCTACGGTTGTTAAGTTAAAAATTGAGAAGAGAAGCCTAGGAGAGGTCGCCGTCTGGAACCATAAAATTGACAGAGCCTCGTCTCTCAATCTCTCGAGCATGACTGGTATAGGGCGAGATTTTAATCACAAGCATGCAGCCCTGGGCTCGTGGCCGCCCGAGAGGTGATGGCCAGACGCCACTACTGAGTGGCATCTCAGTCAGCGTGTCGTGGTGAGTGGCCCATCGTGCCTTTGTGAGGTGACTGGCGTGCAATCAATGCGTGTTTGCTTCCCCCTTCCCCGACCGACGGGCGCTTTAATGACAGCAAAACAGATCTTGTGAACTTTGGTCACCATTTGTGGGCCTCTCGCTGCCTCCTCCTGGTAAAAGCCTGCCTGTCTGTCTGAGAACACGAGTGAGAGAGAGAGAGACCCAGAGAACGATGGAGAGACGGAAGGGGAGTGACAGAAGGTTGTGAGGTTAGGGGGAATAAATAAAAAAGAAAGTGCTGAAAATTTGTCTTATTGCCCTTGCACTTTCACAGCCTTCCTTTCATCTATTCTCTTGATTTAATGGATTCTTTGTTTGAGACAGCTAAGCAAGTTCTGCTTGACACTCGGTCATCCACTTAAAATCTTGTTAAAGCTTTGAGAGATTTCACAGGATTATTGGATTATGAGAAAAAGCGCCAGAGACTTTGTCAATATCTAAGTTCCTTTCGAAAAAAGTGCTTTTGATGCCACCAGCATCATTAAAAAATTTTTTTTTACAACTTTGTGACCTTCTCCCCCTTTTTTAAGAAACATTTTCCGACATAATTTTAGAGAGAAAGCTTTTAAAACGATTTGAAAAAAGAAGTCCACATCTCAAATATTGCTTAAACGTTTGATACGGTTAAATGAACGAAAATGGAATTATTCCATTGTTCAAATGTAATCTCAAATGATATTAAATTAAAATAAATGCTGCAAGCTGACAGACACAGTCGCATGGCTCAGTAAGAGATCACACACTGACCAGACACACTCGCCATCAAAAGAGTAAATAGACCATTAAATCCAAACATCATCTTATTACCATTTCAACCGGTGAACGCTTTTAAACTCCTTCTCTTCACGACTTCCTAGTAACTTTTCGATTGTGGAGACAGACCTCTCGAGGCCCAGACAACTCAGACTGGGATAAAACTGCCTCCAGGTCTGGAAGAAAAGATGGGGGACGGGGAATTTCATCTTCAAACGGTTTCCGTCCCGCCAACAGTCGACTTGAAGCCAAGTTGTTTTTGACACCAGGACGTCTGGCGGGAACATGTCCCCCTCAGGACACAGGGCAGACGAGAGGGCGAATAAAAGCAAGTGCAGCTCTTCACTTCCTCTTTGCTTTCACCCCAACTATTTTCTCTTCTTCCCAGAGCTTACACTTCACGTATTGCTTAGTCGCCAGACTTTTTGAACTGCGGTCACTACCCACTTCAGGTCCAACCAGGTTTTTTTTCTGATACATTCTCTCGCTCTGACTCGACTCTGTATGTTATAAAAGAGAGCAGAGTATTTTGTTATGCTAATATTGTCATTTAAAATAATTATGTCGATCTTACTTTAAGAACAAACAGATATTTCGTTTTGTAAAGTAAGAAAGTCAGAATCCAGAGGGAGAACAAACGGGTCCAAAAGAAGAGATACGTTGACCCCACGAGAAGTGAAATGTCTGGCACGCGCACGCATATATTGCTACGAATCTGAGACTAAATAATAAGATCGCACATGATCCGAGAAATAATAAAATCATGTGCATTAATAAAATATAACAAGTACTTTCACAAAATGGCAGGAGCGGAGAATTCCTCCGCGTCGCCTGTAAAATATTGACAACCATTATTTCCAGTTCCACCAGTCCCCGGATGTCGTCTACCGTAGAGCGTGAACACTTCCATCAAAAGCAACAGATGATAAAGCCAGAATGTTTCAAGTTTCTTGCTCTGATGAAAACCCTGAGAACCAGGATGAAAGGAATGACAATTCAATGAGGTGACTGTCAGTCTTGTCATGTCCAAATGTCATCACATGCTGGCAACTATGACACGTGCTGCACGTGAGGGACGCTGACTGCGCCGCTGCTGATGCACGATGACCCCGGGTGGCAGAAGATGGATTAATTAGTAGTTCTCACTGTTCAACTACATTTAGGGTTCAGTCTTCATCAGACAAACACACGGTGCAGGAGATTAATAACTAGATTCTCTTGCTGTTGATACTGTAAACCACCAACAAACAAAACCCGCGCCAGAAATAACATCCCATCTGCTGTTGGAATGAGACGACAGTGACAGCAGGATGACATGACAGCTCGTACCCGAGGTGACATTGCGGCTGTCATAAGATGGAGCAGTTGCTGTTGTTAGAAAACAACTCTACTCGCATGGCACCGGCACTGTGATTTACAGTTCCTCAGCTCCCACAGCAACAGAAATGTTTTAACAGAATCTATGGAAACTAAAGAGGGCTGAGGGCTGCTTTGTGTGTCTGATGATCCAAATTGTTAAAAGATTTATATGCCAAGTTCCTTCTCACTGAGAGCAAGGCGGTCTGGTAGAACAATTTAGTTTGTCGGTGGGACAAAGACTGCCACGTGGCAGCATTTTTCGGAAGGGTTGGCTGTTCAGTGCGAGTGGGCAAAGATGCCTTCTGTATCACCAAAGATAAAATCTTTAAAAGGAGAAATTTCTGAAGATTTTACGAGTAGACTTTTAAAACATTAAACTAAGTAAATGACTGGAAGGCAAGCTTGTCTTAATGTTGACTTGTCTCGCTCGTCATTAATGTGAAAGCTCACACGATAACACACTTTAGTGCTTACACGCAAGCGGCAACATTTGGTTATAAAACTCTGCACTCACTTCAAAGAAACTATTTACACCCTGTCTTTCTCCTAGTCTAACATCATGTCTGCCTTTCTATCTTCTTTATCACTTTGTAGCCTTTGTGTCTCTTCTTTTCATTCTCTCACCGCAGGAAGAAAATATACAAATAATCATTTTTCCCTGCGCTATCTTTGTGGTCACAAGTACTCAGTATACTGTACTTTCAAACTTGCTAAAGGTGGAAAGCGTTGGGACAGTTTAACTGTCAGATTGTGAGGGATTTCAAGGTGCACCAGCTACTGGCAGAAGCCAACTTGCAGGCCACGTTGCACGTTCTAGACACGAGCTACAAAACTGTCCACGTGACAGTGCATCCCATGTGTGCAGTCTGCGCATGCGCACAGAAGCAGAGAGCCACGAGCATGTGTGAGGCAGTGAAAACGACAGGAGATCATTTCTCTCTCCTACCACCCCTTTCCCTAAGCCCCCGTCTCCTTCTCTCCCCGACCCTGTGCACCCGAAGGAATGGCATGATGAAAGAGGCGAGGAATGGAAAAGTGCGCATGACTATTCATGGCGGCTTAGTGACTGCCCAGTGTCTGCCTGTCCTGACTGTTGACCGTGCGATTACCGCTGCCAGAAGCTGAGCGCAACAGCAAGCAGTCCTTGTTGGTCTTTCAGATTTTCGGCGAGAAGACTTGGCGAGTTAAGGGGAAAGGGAGTGGGTGGTGAGTTGACGACGAGATTATACAGCCAGTAACCCTTTACACATTTATATAGCCTTCTTTCTCTCTCTCCGTCAGTCAGTCAGTCTGTGTGCATGTATGAACGAGTCAGAATGTGTGTGTATGCGTGTGTGTTTGTTTAGTCATGCAGCTTCTAACTGATGGTTGCTCTAAATACAGCTTGTTTATGACAGGAAAATTGAGATTGTTTATTATGTATTCCACTTTATATAGCGAACGTTGGCATAAAGGTCAGCCAGGCCTGATATCCTGATGATGAACAAGAATATAACAAGAATATTGATCGTGAAAATGATTTGAAACAGTCTCGTAACTCCCTTGCACGATATGTTCATGAAAAAAGAAAATGAAAATAATTTTAATCTTTAAGACAAACAATACCCACACTGATAAACTTTCGTTTTTAATAAATCTTGAAAGGGAAGGAGTCGTGTAAAGACTGAAGAGCCCGGGAAACTTAATTAGGCGAGAAAGAAGTACAATGTCATTGACGTCTACTTGACATGGCCTCTGTCATCAACTCAACTTCTTCCTTCATCAATGAAAAAGTGGGCGAACAAGGGACAGCACTCTGCCCGGGCTCGCTCTGATGCGCTTTCCCTTCACGAGAGTGTAAGGGAGAGAACGGGAGACATGTCCTGCGATGTTCGGCTGATTAAAACGTATTTATTCTCATTTACGCATCGGACGAAATGGAAGTTTAAAACACTGTCGTGTCTCTGAAGTCACCTTTTTACCGATGTAAATGGCTGTCTGCAGGCTTCCTAAACCTCGCCCGGAAATGACCTCCGCGACCGTCATGTGACGTCAGGACATTAAACAGAATTGATCAGCATCCTGATGTCTCTTTGATTTTGTTTATATTCTTACTTCTTCCACTACAGTTCGACACAAATCAAGTAGAGCAGCACAAGAAGGTACAAAGTAAAAAGGTTTAGGGAATTTCTTGTTTGAAACTGTTTAATGCTTCTTACTACGGCAAATACGATAATTATCCTAGACAAATTTTTTTTTGGATTTTAATTACTTCTGTGAAACAAGGAAATTATTGTTGTCAAAACCAAACAAATAATTAAGAGAAGTAAATAAGTCTACTTAAATTCTAATCAATTATTGTACTCTTGAACCTAGATGTCAAAGAAATGTATACATTGCACACAATATATTTGTTAATGTAAACTGTAGTACATTTGCAAGAGAAACAGATACTGCAAACAATAAAACAAATTACACAAAACAATATATTAGACATAGTAAAACATGTGACATATACTTTCACTTGGTAGTAGGTTGTACACACATGTGTTGGACTCAAACTCATTTGTTTTGTGGCTCTGCGATGATTTTTATTGCCCCCGTCTATTGATACCTATGAAAGAATTCAAAGCTGTAGAGAAATTGCTTCATGGAAAGTTGATTTATTTTCAGCTTCCTTCCGCTTCCGGTGTCTGTCTCGGTCCTTGTGCCTCATTTTACATGATAATTGAAGTTCGCAACCCCGGCTTCCATCTCAGACTGTCTTTCCACCCTCATGCATCAAAACGTTTAGAAATCAATGTTCCTAATTGTGGCCGTTACCCATACTTGCCGCCTGTAATTCCCAGTATGAGACGAAGGATGAAGAATAGTCGCAGTCCGAATCGCTCAGACCCGAAAGGTGGAAGGTCCGGATCTCATTGCCATGACATGGAAATCAGAAAGGAAATATGTTTGTAACAAGAATTTTCCTATTACTGACCCTTTGTCATGAACTTTTGCAGTGCTTCATTTTTAAGATCACTTTTGACTTATAAAAGTAGAAAATGTTATTAAAGCGTTAAAAAAATAAGCAGGACAACCTCTGAATTGTGATGAGAGGAGTTATCTGCCAGCGTCTTATCGCGACATACTTCACTCGAAAAATAGAACAAACTTAACAGACTTCATTGATGTCTTATTCTCTTGTATTTACATTTGTCTCTATTATCCTCGGTCTTTAGTTGCGCATAGTATGTTATAGTCTGTGTGTCCGTATGTATATGTGTGTACGTGTGCGTGTGCGCGCTCACGTACGCACGCATGCATCCACGCACCCATATCGACATGTCAAAGTAGGTGCAATGATTTATCAAAAATTTACAACAAAGAATAAAGGGGTTTTACAACAGGAAGGAATAAAACAGAAATGTATAGTATGGCTGAAGGAGCTTCGACAACGGTATTTACTTACCTCTTTCTCGTTTTTTTTGGAAGTGGATAGTCATGTGATTTTGTCTACTGGTGTTGAATAGTAGTGTGGTTTGATTACTGGGAGTAGTTAATTGGTTTGATAGAGAGTTGGAGCAAGATAAATTGAGCCAGGGGTAAAGTAGCGAGGAAGAGAATATTACATCCCAGTTACAAACAATGGTGGCACCGAGAAAGGTTGGTCCCTAACGACGACAACCCAAACGACATCAAGAAAGAAAAAAAAAAGGTTAAGACTTGGTTTTAACCTGTTTTTATACTTTTCTCCTTCCTTTATTCATATTCATTTCCTCACGCCTTCTTAGAGTTAAATGTAGTGAAGTGCTGAAGTTGCGAGTATAAAGAATGGTTTTCTTCTTTACCATAGTATGGTTGTAACCGTTGTAAGCAATTTAATGCTTTTTATAACACAGTTTGGTGGTAAAATACTCGGAATGATAGAATATGCAGAGATATAAAATATCAAACATACATACTTAAGCGGGCGCGCACGCACACACTCTTTCTCTCTCTCTCTCTCTCTCTCTCACACACACACACACAAAATAGCATCAATTATAAGAAAATGTTTGATCACTAATTTTTAAAAGGATTCTCATTGTTGTAACTAAATTGAGATGAGAGTCAAGTAAATGGTGTTTCACCTCTCACTCTACATTGAGTTTTTTTTATAATTCGCTGCCTCGAGTTGTTTACTGTCAGCGTGCAACAGATTACAAGTGAATGTCTTCAAGACCTGCCTACCTGGCTGTGCATCCCAGAGCACAAAGCACGTGTGGTAGCCACCATCCTGTCACAACACGCGACATGCATGTCAACACGCGCGCCGTGTGTGCTGCATGCTCTCTCACCACGAACGATGACTCGTGTAGACTTTTGGGTGAGCGAACCTGTCAGTTCGGTTTTCGCCCTTAGATGGCTGCTGCGTGTGGTGCTGGGCCTGAGTCAGCAGCCAGCGCCTGTCATCGGCCCTTCGCCTCGTTATCTACATCTGCTTTGTGCTAAGGTATGTCATTATTGATTTTACTGATTTAAAAAAATCAAATTATTTTTCTGTCTCTCATCACGCCCACACAAATAAAAAGTTCAGCGACTGATTGAAAAACAAGTTTTAAGAATTTAAACAAGGGAGTAATTAGTCGCCTGTGGTCGGGTGCAGAACATTCTTTTAGTTGTTTTGGGATTTTTATAGACATTTTTAATGGTTATTTTAGCTGATGTGGTTTAGGGGTCTACAAAACTCCAAAACTAATCTTATAAAAAAAAAGAAAAAATCATTTGATTATTGACCCTTGAAAGATGCTGTTTTTCGAAATTTGAGAATATTCCCCCATTCCCGCTTTTAGAATAGATAGTGGTGAGGTCTGAGGCCCCTATCTCGAGAATGGGAGTGGGAGTGGGAGTGAGGGGTGGATGATTCAACCAGTTCGATAAATGCTATCTTGTACTGTAGTTTCAAAAAAAAATGTTCTGCATTCTTGTAGACCGGTAACCAATGAGCGAGCCACATGGACCACGTGCACCAGACGTCGCAGTGCTTATTGGATGGCTAACACGAAGCAGTCAGTTAATCTGGTCATAATATTAATCAGCTAAGCAAGCTGCTTCTCGTAACTATTCAGCCAGGTGGTCCCAGGTCCCTTACACCGCCGCCTATCTCCCCACGACATACCTCGATCGGAAGATGTCGTCTGCACGCACTGGTCGCTCGTACAAGGCGACCCAAGTTGGGAGGGTAGGTCTGAAAAGGGAGTATTGTAGGGTAATCTGTTTTCATCAGGTGGCTACGAGCCACATGGATCACGCCCTCAGACGAGATGAGGGCTGGTCTTTCTGTTCCTGCGCGGGGTGGAAAGAAAGAGGCACCAGGTGCATGGGCACGAGAGTGGCAGAGAACCGCGAGAGATAGCGAGAATTTATGAAAACGATCGTCAGATTGCAACCCCATTCGTTTGCGCAGATACTTGCTTTTGCATTTTCATGGAATACATTGCCATCTTCAGCTTACGAGTTCTAGTCTGAGACTCAAGTCAAGATTGAGTCTTCATTTGCTCGAGAGAGTGTCGGGAGCGTGGACCAGACTACATTGTGAAGGTGAGTCGAGGCTGTGCAGGTGAGTCCAGCTTGGTGAGGGTGACTAGTTTTAGTACAGTTTTATGAAGGAATCGACCTAACCTTACCCATTGGATGGCATATGTTTCCCATCCAAGCGTGTACACATCAGTGGGCGATGTCTGTACAACTCGCGAACATTAATATCACCTGTTGTTATCAGGCTACTAGAGGATAAGCACTGAAACCGGCAAAAGAGGACGTTGATAGGAGATGAGGAGAAAATGATAACGACAAAGATGTGAGAGAAAGGTGAGGGATAAAACCCTAAGATAAAAGTCGGTGCAGATGACAGCAACTAAAGGCAAAGATGTTCCCAGCTTCTCATAACCAACGAGTGGCAGCAAGACGTCCAGCAGTGCCCTCGCCTTATTTCTCTTTGCCGAACGTGATGCTCAGTCGATAATGTATTTGTGCTGGGCAAATGACAGGTGTTTAGGAAGCAGCGAATGCGGATTTTGGCTGCATATTAGTGTGTTTGTCCCGAGCTTCGCCAGGCCTGGGCCCAGGACGCAGGTTAGACAGTCCCGTGCTCAGTGCGAGGCTGCAAGGACAAAGGGCTGTAAAGGAAGCTGCGAAGGCGAGACAGAGGAGTTGGGGGGAAAATGGATGGTGGCAGGGGGCGGTTCTGCTGGGTGGGGGACAGAATAAGAGGGGAAGTGTGCGTTGCATGAATATCCGAAGCTGGAAGGTGAAAAGGTTTCTGTCTATTTGTCATGGGCAGCATGACATGGTGCAAAGGTCACTGCAAGGCGAAGACGCTAGAGATCGGCTATGAGGAAGATGGTTCTCACCAGAGGTCGCTTCGTGACATTTTTCCACACCATGACTGTTCATATTCTGCATGATTGTGGCATCCTTAGGGACTCCAGTGAGTCTGTGAGTGTACTTGTGTGTCTAGGCCTGCGTGTTATGTTCGAAAGCACCTGACCTTGCTCTTTATCCCCCTTCTCTCATTTCCATACAGAAAACAACTACTAAAACTTTAGTCACTACCCAATATCTTCTGTACACCCTTCCAATGTAGTGTAGTCTCTTTGTGAGGCTTTGTCGGTATGTGTACACCACATCTTTTGTGTACATTTTTAATTGTCTTGTCCTTCTGGTTAGACGGGTAGGCATGATATTGGGCCACCCTCATCTTTCCACACGTGGCTGTTCAGTCTGTTGTCTGCACCCTCCCCAAGGACTCTACTGTTCTCTGGACAGCATGTGGTAGTCGTCCCTGTGTGCTGATTGCATAACTATCCTAATGATGCTTTTAACCTGTGTGTATGTGTGTGTGGCCGAGGTCATACTCAGCCATTTGTGTATGTCATTAAACTTGCTGCCAGCAGGAAAAGGCTCGACAGAAATGTTTAATTATTATTACTGTAGCAGCTGACGCTGTTGCTGGATTGATCCGTCCTGGTGCAGTCTTTTACAGGCTTTTCCGTTTCCCCATTTGCAGAATGGTACAGTGGCATGATGATGATGGTGATGATGATGATGATGATGATGATGATGATGATGATGACCTGTATAGCTCTTTTCCTCTCATAAAAGGGAGCTCAGTGCGCTGTAATATGACGCAGACCGACAGATATCCCTAATCATCTCACATTTATACCTAGGCAAACCATCATACAGCCATCAGATGTATTCCACATCATTTATCCACCCCAAAAACATTTACAGATCACAAACTGTCATCAGACCGCGGTCTCGTTCACGTTTAAGTCCTGTCATTAACATGAAGAAAGCATGTCAAACACTATTTGCGAAATATTTTCAAACTGTCTGTAGTACACGATAATGAAGGCATTTTGAAACCTAGTCGGGGAGTATTGTGTAGCTTTCCTTGCACCTGTGAGTGCAGCAGGTATCCATCAAGCTCCTAATCATCTCGTCTGCTAAGTCTGGACCTAAATTTCTTAATTCAGTAGAAGAAATAAAATTATGGGAAATGACAAGAGATGTCAGCTACTGTCAACATGTTTATTCAAAATAGAACATGTTACCTTAGTGAACGGTGTGTTTTAAACAAAATAAAAAGTACATGAAGCCGGTATTTTCCTTCCGTAGCCTGTACAGAATGTTCTCTATTAATCATAGCTTTAATCCATCGGTCGATTCACACTCTCTAGGGGTATTTTTCCTCAACCATATTCATGATAAGAGACTGCTTACCCTGTTTTCTTGCATACCCTGGGTGAGCTATGGCCCCATCCTCTGGGGATGGATACACCACGCGCCCGTGGATACATGACAGGTTGGTTGCCCAACGATAAGGTTGAGAATGGTATGAGAACTTTCTCTGGCAGGTGTGCTGCCTGCATCAGGATTTTATATGTCCTACCCTCGCCCCCTCTGTTTGAGAAACTGTATTCCTGTGAGCAGCTCGAGCTTCTAGACTGAGGAGGGTGGCAGTACTCAAGTTCGTAGACCGCTTCTCGTCCTCATGTTGTTCTGTTTGGTCCTGTCAGAATGCAGATAACTGATAAACCGAACAGAAATGGCGCAGGCATATGACATTAGGAGTATACGTAGCATTGAAAAGTAAATGAGGGAGACACAGAAACAGGAGTGCGATTCTGTGAGAGAGGGAGACAGAGAGAGCGGGGTGGTGGTTGAGAGACAGAGACAGTATTGAAAGCAAGGTTGAAGAAGTACGCTCTCTGTCTCTTCCCTCCCCACTCGACCCCTATGATACATGCAGCCATCTATTGACCATTTCATAATAAAGTATTATTCACTTCTATTAATCTAACTTGATAATATTTTTTTCCTTTTTTCTATCTTCTCAGAGTAGTTTTGAGCAGTGATTTCTCAAGCGTTGACATCGGGAACACGTCAACTGGAGCTTACTGTGTGTGGCCTCTCCTTGCGTACAATAGGCTTTTAATTACATTTCTCCCCGGCTTTCCATCGCTTATTCTTCTGTCATTTTTATCTTTGCCACACAGTTTTTTGAAGTTCATCCCGTGGTCATTACGCTTAAGTATGTTACGTCAGCTTCGATTTCGCAGCACACCGCCTGCGCACGCGCGCCTGTACCCTGACGAGTGTCTTTCTCAGCATGGCGATGCTCCGACTGGTTGGAGGTTCAAGCGGGTTCTACCCTCCTTCCGTCCACTCTTGCATGCGTGGGAATTAAGCGCCCTCCGTTCAAAGAGAAAACAACCGTCACAACCACCACCATGTCTCCTTTTTTTCAACCTCCCCTCCCATCCCACACCCCTTGGAAACCAGTCTCTCATCCCCCTCCCCTCCACCATCATGGAATCCTGAACAGCAACATCCACCCCCTCCCATCTCTCTCTCTGGTTCGTTTCCTTTTTCACGTGCATCTCCTTTTCTCTCTCTCTTTCTTTTCTTTTTTGCTCTAGCTTTTTTCTTAAACCTTTCCGTCCACCCTTCTGCACTTTCAACCTTCTAGCAAACCTCGGAGAGGCTCTGGCATTTGTGCCTCATCCATCTCCAGAGAAAGAGTAAGTGTACCAGCTACTTGCTCTTCACTCCTCACTTTCAACCTTACAGTAGTTTTCTTCCAGCTGGGATTCTTTCAATTGCTGCACTGCAGCTCTTAGTCATACTGAGGTTCTCTTTAAGAACTGCTTCAGACGGAACGATACAACTTTTTATATTATTTTTATAATCTGCCATCTCACTCCTCGGGAGCACAAAGAGCGGATTCTCGTGCCGGCAAGATGAAAAATCCCTCTTTCATGGTGCTGTGCTCCCCATTGTGCCTGAAGTAATGTCGCTGGAATGGGACAGCTGAATGCAGGGGAGAGGCGAAGTGAGACAAGATTCTTGCTTCCTCTTGCCTCCATGGTGTACGACAGGGAGAACAAATGGTCTGAACTGGATAAAATGGTGAGTGCCACAACATTTGGTTTTCGAGGTCTTTGTTTTTGTTTGTTTGGTTGTTGTTGTTGTTGTTGTTGTTGTTGTTGTTGTTGCTGCTGCTGCTGCTGTTGTTGTTGTAGTTTTTTTTAAACTCAGCCTATATTTTGTTAGTGGAGTTTCCCCTTGTTTGCATCAGGTGAAGCTAAGGATATAATAATTCTTTATTTCTTCCACTGTTAACTTATTACCGGCTTTTTCATCTTTAGCAAACAATCTTTCAATAATTATTACACCTAATAATTTAGTACTTGGGTGGAGCAATGATTGCATCGTCGAAGAATAAACTAACAATTTAAAAATAAAATCTTAACTCCCTTTTTTTCTATCCTTCGCAATCCTACTCACTTGTCTTTCAGCAATGCATCCGTCTACCGTTTATTTTAGCAAGGATGAACAGTCACATTCCAGTCCAAAAAGAACCGATCTACCTAGCAAGAAATGCGGAGTCCACGTCATCACAGCAGGGAGATAACTCTAGCCTCCTTTCGCTTAGCAGTTGTTGTTCCTGAGTGCGCAGGCGCATTGCGGCGTGTAGGCGGAAGACGTATAGTTGTGCTGATTGGCTGCACTGCGGGCGACTAGAGTTCTTACGCTCGGATGAAACCACTTGACGAGAGTGATACCTTTCGCAGCTCATTGCCATTCGCACGAGTGTGGCTCCAGACTCGATCCCCGTGATTTAATGGCGATAAGGGACACATAAAGGAACTGTTCGCCCGCAAGACCTGATTGTGACTGGCCACTGTTTCTTCCTAGATGTACATAAAAAGGTCTAGGAGGCTAAAATATACTAGAAGAATGCTAGTAGGCATAACTGTTAGTGTCTGTCTGTCTGCTTGTCTGTCTTCCATAAGCAGCCCAGCCATTAATGGTTTCTTATGTCCTTAGAGGAAGGTAATCTAATTCTCAAATTGGATTATTAATGTCCCTTAGATGCATATTTTTAGTCCGATTCCACCATAAGCATTATCCTTGAATGGGAAGTGAACTTGTCACACTCTGCTCTACACCTGTCGCATGTAGTGTCGTATTCATTAGTTACAATACCAGGCTGCCCGATGCTTTAGCTAAGAGACCTGTATTCGAAATGGAATTTTTTTTCCAGTCTTCTTATATCTAGAAACAGTGACCACATGAATTTAAAGTTTGTTTCAGCATCGCTGCAACATACTTGTGTACTTATTGCTTTACACCTCAATGTAATTTGACAAGTACACGCACACATACAGATACACATACACATACACATACACATTCATACATTGTCTAGTCTCTCCACGTCTTGTTTGACAAATGTTGGGAGCTCTCTCAAGAATGATTTAGGGATTGCATTTTCAGTTTTTGTTTTCTTCGATTTCATGTTGTAGGTAAGAACAGGCGCTCGTGATATTTAAATAGAAGCAATTAAGTTCCCGGTTTTTTCACAATTTTAACAACTATAATCTTAGCTTTATTACAGAAGTATAAAAGTGTCTTGGTCTTGATCAGCTTGATAGTTAATAATACGCTCAAATGTTTCTTAGAACTTATAACTATATTTCCGTTCATTCATTTCTCGTTGGCAGTATTAACCTTTCATGAACCCTGTCGTATTATTTTTTAGTCAGATTCACTTTTAATTCAATCCTATCAGCTCCAAACTACAGGCAGTTTCAGTGATTTTGTAACACAGCCGGAGTTTCCGATAACAAAATGAAGTAATCAGCAAAAAAGTAATAGACAGAATTTAATGGCGCCTGAAATAAGCTGCACACCTTGTTTACCACAGTTAGAAATTTCTAAGAGGAGTGTACAAATAAAATAGAAAAACCAAAAGATCAATGAACTCTACAATCTTGTTTACTCTCACCTTTGTAATATGAGAAATACTTTACTCTCTCATTAGTCTGTCAATCTAGTGTGGAAAGATTGTTAAATTTCTTTGAAAGCAGCAGTTGACCCTTGACCCCAACCTTTATAACCACGGAAGATCGGTGCTCTTATTGACCGAATCCATTGCTTTCTTGAAATCAGTGACAGCTATTCATAACTAAGAGTTTCGAACTAAAGGATTTGGATAAATATGGTCAATGCTGCTAGATTCACTTCTGTAGCCTGCTGGTGTTCAGTAATCTTAATCTTTATGATGAAGTTAATCTGCCATTCTGTTAGGCGCTCTGGGTATTACAGTACTATCGATGGGTCAAAGATTTTGCTTACAGTGCTTGTCAAGATAACACCTATATATCTGCCTGGGATGTTAGGATCACATTTCTTATATCTTGGAGTTATTGTTGATTTTTTCCATGTAGCTCGTGTTCTATAATTGAGTAGAATATATAAGATACAGAAACCTCTTAATAATAGGTGAGCCTATATTAACGTTTTTATTAACGTTTAAATCGTGAATACCCAAACGGTGTTTGATAAAAGTATCTCTAAACATGGTTGTTGTTATAACTGATAAATTGTTTTCCAGTTAGAGTGTAATCTTGAAAGAACTAAAGAAGCGATGGAGAGAGAAATGGCAAATCTTTATTTACGAGGGTAACAATAATCAAATTTATGCTTTTTTACATGTAGCCCTCGATCTAAGGAAAGGAAACTTAAACACTACTTAACTATAAAAGAAATGTATGAAAGAGAGAACATTAGAGTGCGTACAAAAATTAGGGTTGTTGTTTAATCTGACAGGAATTTTTGACTGGCAGCATAAAGTCATGTACAGTTTTCATCGTTAGTAATGTGTGGTCACGGTACAAGGAAGCTCTCTGCAAGCCGTCTGAGATTTTGATATAGATGTTTTAGAAGTTCTGCTTTGGACAGGTAGAGGCTGGCTTCTGTTTGTTGAAGGTGTGAAGGCACGCTGTTCCATATGACAATACCTGAATAGTTCAGCCTCCTCTTCAATAAGTCGATTCTTGATATGGGTATATTGAGTCTGAGATATTATTTTTTATTATTTTTGTAGAAAATAGTGCAGAAAACGTAGTGGACATTTGGCATCAATAATATAATAATAATTAATAATAATGATTAATAATAATAATAATAAATGCACTATTTGTAAAGTGGATATTCACACTCCAAAGGGACAGCAGACGAGGAATAGGAAAACAAATAACATATGAACTATAAAAGAATAAACAACCGTACTAAATGAAGAATAAAATCAAATACAGAAAACACAAAGATGAACCAAATAACAAGAACAAGAGCTGAGAGTAAATGTTATAGATGAGCACATTCTACAGAGATAAAGGAGTGAGGGACCGCGAGAAAGAGAAAAGTTAGAGATGCCAGGTACAGACAGATAGTGACGGACAGAGAGACGGACACACAGAGGAACGAGCATTTGTCGGTTGTCAGAGTGTGAGAAAGTGAAGACCGATCGTCGTTCTTAGCTGAGGACACCTTGTCGTGGGGCTCGGTGTGAAGTTTCTAAGGTTGATGCTGCACATACCCCACCTCGCCATGTTGTTAACCACTTTACAACCGCCAACAAGCCTAAGTGCTTATGTGGCCTGTACTCCTATTATTCGTCGAAATATTTGCCGGGAAAGGATGTTCTCGAAAGTCGCATCCGATAGGATGATGTATTCTTCTTAATCGCGGATATCCATCAAGATGCTCACTGCAAATAAAAAGAAATATATCAGCAACCAACACGACAGGAAAGGACAAGAAATAATGTTGTTTGGTAAAATTAAAATCTGAGCATAAACTTCGCAGTAAATTATGAGTTGGTATTATTAATGATAATACAAATTATTAGTTATTATTAATTACAAATTA